>JACEFZ010027892.1:47500-105000 GCA_014155875.1 Cepaea nemoralis | reverse complement strand
GGATATTTAGGAGGTGAAGAAAACCTCTCAGGAAGCTCCAGTATCAGTCCAGAAGAGATACCTTACTCACTTTTGGAGTGGGTCAAAACTCTACAGTAGGCGACAAGTGCTAGGAAACTAGAAACACATTTTTTTTCTTCTTCTCTTTTGTTTCCTCTATTTTTATTATTATACACTGTTATCAGAATGTTTATTTTATTATTTACACTGATATCAGAATATATGTTTTATTATGATACATGGTTATCGGAATATATATTTTATTATGATACACTGTTATCGGAATGTATGTTTTATTATGATACATTGTTATCAGAAGTTTGGGTTGTATTACTAATGTATATCGACCCTGTTTTTTTTTCTTCACTACATAGGCGCTAGAGATGGCGGTGGAGTATTGGCACTAGTCACCATGCTTGGCACTGGAATTAGAGTCAACTTATTTGGTTTTAGAGGCAGGAAACTGGGTTAGCAGCCTGCTCCTAATATTCTACAGAGAGTGCTGGTTACTGTTACACATCCTGAACCTGAATGTCAATGCCTGGATAATTAATGGATTTTGAATATGCTGAAGTGGATTCCCTATCTCTGGGAACTTACAGATGGTGTTAATCTTTTCAATGTCTGCAAAGACATGAGGCATGCCTGGCCTAGATGGTTTTCAGCGTATACCCTCTTCTAAAAGTCACCGCCTGATTCCACGTTCAACTGTCATATTCCAGAGGCTCATGGATAGTCTGGAATTCACCATCATTTACCAGTATGGATTTACCAACTGATTGTGTGAACTCCCAGCTTCCTTTGAACCTTCTCATCCATCATGTCCAAGACAGGGACAATCAAGCACTATACCAACTCCCGGTCAATCAAGTCATATATTCAGCTGAAGAAAGATATAACCTACATCTTAACCCAGAAAAGGGCTGGAATATTCATGCCCAATTCAAGATAGTTCTGTCAGGAAATTCTAATGGATAATGTGATGTCACTCCTCATTCAAAGATATACTGAAAGTGTTTGTGCCTGATCCTGATCGAATCAATCACATGGACTCCTGTGTGTCATGCCACGCCAGAACGTTTCCGACTCATATCTATCTGTTATACCACCCAGAATGCTCCTAGCCCAGTGACTTAGCAACTGTGACTTGAGAGATTACAGTATATCCACTTTGGATTCATATGGATTACTCCGACATGTTATTCGTTTTGGATATATGATCCGGCGGTGAAAGCTCCGTGCGTGTGTGTGTGCAATCCCCAATTTTATAAATAGGAGGATATATGCAAAGCAGCTGTTTCCCTGGATTATAGAGAGTGTGATTATGGCCAGATTTTTTTCTAGTGGATATTGAAGGAGAGGGAGTCATCATCAGACCCATAGGATATTTCTAGAGACAGAATAGATAGATTTTCTTTATCTATTTCTTTGTATGCATTATTTACTTTGTTTTGTGTTTGACACAGGTATTTGATGTGAACCGTTTTTTTTAGGGGGACTTCTGTGTGGTTGTATACTTTGTGTGCATTGCCTGAATATGAATAATTTCTTTCATGTATATGTCACCATATTGTAGCCAACAGGGTTTGTCCAAGACCCAAATGTTTTCACAATACAGTTGTTTGTTTGTTTGGTTTAACCAAGCCTTGAAGTTACTTAATTGTTAACCTGTTGTTCCAAAATTGATGTTTATAGTCCAGTTATGGTTACTGTTATGTGATACAGTGGGTCATTGTACTGTTTTGTCTAACAGTGGCTGTTTTCTTCTGTCATGTAATCCAGTTGTTGCGTCTAACATTGGTTGTTGTCCCTCTGTTATGTAATACTGTGGATGTGCATGACAGTGGATACTTGTCATTATTTACATATATGTGGGAGATTAAATGTGGGGCGGGGCACTTACACATAGACACCCCTTCTGGGTAGAGTGATTTGTACTCGGGTGTCTGTGGTAGAACTTCCCGCATCTCCCAGCCTTCTATGGGAAACATGTCTTCTATGTTAGTGTTGAACTTGCACCATTTTCTGCCTTGTTCAATGCTTGGGGGTTTTACGAGCCAGTATATTAAATCCTATAGAGGGCGTGTTTGGGATTTAAACCCCATTCATACTGAATACCCCTAGCGAAACTTGGCCTTGTTCTAATTTATTATATTTACCACCCCACAGTAATAAGATCTCTTTATGTTTTTGCCTCTTTGTTTTTCTTTATTGCTCGGTTTAAACTCCAGTGTAGTTTACACGTGTGCTAGTACTACTGCTACTGATGGTTGCTACTACTACTGAGTGCATTGGACTGATTTGTGCACGTGGATTAGCTTTTCATATTATCAATGTCCTTCGCCATCAGGCGAACCCACTCCGACTTCTGGCATTCTTGTAATTTATGTCAGGGCCCATTCCACACTGATCCAAACCTGACATCCAGCTCACGCCTGTCGTTCTTAGTAGCTGTCAGCATGCGATGGCGGCTACCCCCCTCCCCCGGACAACATCTGTAACAGGCTGCCAAAACAAGGTGAGGGCAACCGATTTGACGTCAAACCAATTGGTGAACTAGGGTTTGCCTACCCAACATGTGAAGACAGGATACGGTAGACTGCGCGGAAGAAATTATTGATGGTTCAGCGAGCAAAACGGCATTTACCTGATAAGCGTTGTGGAACGTAAATAAGCACGGCAAGGGTCGTAGAGTGCTTTACAGAGTCATCCAGTGCACCTGTATTCGTTTCAAGTCGTCTTGAATTGTCTTGACACCGGATTCAGATGGACTCAGGCGAGAAAGTGTCGTCGACAAATTGTGCAACTCTTCCTCACTTTAATCAAATTCATCGTGTAAGTCATTCTTCATCCAATTTCAGGCTCTCAAAGCTTTCAGAATTAATCACAACACATGGCAGACAGCTGCGAAAAACCAAAATGCATGGCGTATATCACTACGCAAGGGAATAGTCACTTGCGAAGCAAACAGGACTGCAACAGCTGTGGAAAAAAAGACTAGACAGAAAAATCACCGCAAGAGATCCTCCTTCTGGAATATCAAGCATTCTTGCCCACACTGTCAAAGAACATTTCGAGCTAAAATTAGGCCTCCTTAGAAGCCAGCTTAGAACTCGCGGCTCCGAACTGTAACACCACTGGGTGAATGAATGGTCACCATCATTCTTGATGGAGAACCACCAGTTTACGTCCCAAGTCAAGGATTATAAGTCTATATGTATGTCCAACTGACCGTCGTGCGGAACGAACCCTCTACCTCGGTCACCAGAGACAATTTCAGCTCTAGTGCGTTAAACTCTTCAGCCACGTCGACCTGCAGCCTCTTTCAAATCGTTAAGATTACTCATTTTGGTTTTCCAATTGATTTTCATCATTCTTCTTTAACACCATTTTTCTGAAGCTGCGAAGATTTGTTTGCTTGTTTACTCATTGTCCAGGATTCATCCATCCATCATATGCCATGCCGATAAGCGTAGATGGCCATGATTCGCCATTTCACTTGATCACCAGAGTCGTGGATCAGTTCAGTGTTCTTGTCTTGACCATACCACATGCTCAAGCCATCCAGGTATTTACTTCTGTCTTCCCGTGTTCTCTTTCCCTCGATCTTGTCAGCTGTCACCAAGTTCTCCAATTGATTTCTTCTCATATCATGCCCAAAAAATTGTGACTGTCTACGTCTAATTTCTCTAGTCAGTTTACAATTTTCAGTTGTTTCTTGTAAGACTTGGTCATTGGTTTTTCTGCCTGCTCATGGTATTCTTTGCATTTTCCTCAGAAATGACAATTCCACAGCCATCAGATGTTTTTCAGCTTGTTTGCTCATTGTCTACGCTTCACACCCATACAAAAGTACAGTCTCTATGTAGCACCTCAACACGATTTTTCGCGTTGCAATTGATATCTGTTTATTGGTCAGTATGTTTTTCATCTTGCAATAGGCCACCTTCGCCATGGCAATCCTTGTTCTAATCTTTTCCATGCATCTAGCATCAGATTTTATGACTGTTCCGAGATAATTGTACCCTTTGACTTGTTTAAGAATATTAGCATTTGCGTGTATATTACATTATGGTATTTACTTCTTCCTAGTGACGACCATAATCTGTGTCTTCTTACATTACAGTTCTAACCCTAGTTGTTCACTGTGTGCAACAACCGCATCTAATAAATTTTGCAGATCCTGTTCATTGTCTGCAAGCAAAACTGTATCATCCGCATGTCTACTGTTATTGATGCCATATGTTAAAACTGGTTATATGTAAACTGCAACAATTGGCAGGAAATCATGATTGTGTAATACATACAATCACAGTTCATAAGAAAACAAACACACGCAACTGTAAAGTATTGATGCCATGTCTTTATTTATTAAAGAATGAACAAATTATAATGTCTAATGTCTAATTTAATTTTGAACAAAGTTAGTCAACAATGTTTTCTACGGTTTTCTTCAATAAAATTGTTGTCAAGTTAGCAAACGTCAAACTACTAAAGATAGTTATTTTCCGGTGCACAGCTCATCATTGGCGGATAAAGATTCGGAGACAGTAAACTTGGGCTGAAGGCGGGCAAAGATTCAGAGAATTAAATACTGGATTGAAGACAGACAGGTAAAGATTCAGACACAGAATTTCTGAATTACCAACTTTAAAGAGCGGTTAAAGAGCGACTGTGGGTCGTCGCTAAAGGCTACGGAGTTCGTGCTTTGTGCGACGCTTTCCGTGCTGCGAGGCCGAGCCATATGGGATAAAACCCGGTGCAATGAAGTCGACCCTGTCGACTTTTAAGCGACTTTTTAAGAGCGGTTAGGGGTATGACTTAACTATACTTATGATATGAAGCGGTAAAATAAAAAAAATGTTTTGCATCTTTCAGCTGATTGTTGATTTCTTGGCAAGATTTCGCTCAGTAGTTTGCCATTGCTTTCTGAGCAACCGGCCCCATTCTCTCATAAGTCACTGGCGCTACTCGAACCGCTTCCAATTCTCGTGCGCGCACGTCAATGTCACAGCCTCACATTATACGGTAAACCAACATAAGTTAATAGACACTAGCGAAGGGCTACAACTCCCGCCCAAGGGAAAGAAGTAAAACCCTCGAAGGCCAGAGTATTCCAGAGCCTTCTCGAAGGACTGGTCAGTGAGTCCACTGTCCCGTGGACATTGATGTGGCCCGCCTATTGCGGGGTCCACGAGGAACTCGGACAGAGTTACCACCCGTGTCGGATTGCGACACGTGTGAACCGGCAGAGACAGACGGGACATCGGAGAGGCAACAGGGCCTGCCTTAGAGGGACTTAATAGTTCAGACCCATGTGTATTTAGGGTCATAGACATATGCTAGATAGTTTGCTTAGAATGTTTGTTATAATCATGTGTGATGTTAAACCTCTGTGATATGCAACTATTAGTGCGGGCTTGTTAAACCCACTGCGCCAACGCACTGTATACCTAAATACAATAAATATTGTTATATTATATTTAACGGAGTTATTGTTGCCTGTTTGAGCCCGAGACCAGATCCCCTAGTGATCCAACACGCTGACAGGCTTTTTGGGGGCTAATCTCCGGTTTTGGCACAAGCTTTACGTTCAGACGGCTATTGATTGCCAAGTAAAAAATTAAGTAAATGATATCAAATTGATTTCTAAACAAGTTTAATAACTTTGCAGCTATCTAGTTATTAACTAGTATTAGTATTAGTCCCTCTGCAGATGATCTCTCAATGATGTTAATACTATAAAAATTTGACATGACTGTGACATTTGACTGTTACTAATGTTTTCTCATTCTACGAGCAGATTGTTCCGCGAATTGTGGTGTATGTAACCTATGTAACCTATCCAACAGTGGCGAGAGAGCAAGACAACATTCGCAAGTTCAGGGAATACAAGATAAGTTTCATATCATGCCCATTGCAACCCTAAGCGGTACTTATCACCATCCATCCATGTAACATTTTTGCTTTGCATTGATTTGTATGTATATTCATAACTTTGTAACCAACGTAACTTTGCATTTGTATTTGCGCATCTAAACATTAAGGGAGATAACTAAATTTTCTACTCCCCAACATTTTTCTAAGGGATTTAACTTCAGTAAAATTACAAACAAGTAAAAGACAAGATGTCTACGTTAGAAAAATGTATTGAGTTAGGTATGAAATTAGGTTATAAAGAAGAGAAACTATCAGATTGGGCACAGAAGACACACGCAGAGAACATTGCCCGTGAAGAAAGAGCGATAGAACGGGAAGAAAAACAAAGGCAATTGCAGGCAGAAGAAAAGAAGATGCAAATTGAGGCAGAAGAAAAGAAGATGCAAATTTAGGCAGAAGAGAAAAAGATGCAGATGCAACTACAAGCTGAAGAGAGGAAAATGCAATTGCAGGCTCAAGAGAAACAAATAGAACTTGAGGCGGCGGCCAAACAAGCCCAATTGAATGCCGATACACAAATAAGACTAAAGCAGATGGAAATCGATTCCAACGTAGAAATATCTGTAAATAAACTGAGATGCAAGGAGGAGGAACAAAAATATAACAAGTATAAAGGCCTCGTTAAAGCATTTTGCTCAGGAGATTCTATCAGTGCATACCTGGAAAATTTTGAGTGTCTAATGTCCTACCATAAGATCGTAAAATCAGATTGGTCATTTATTTTAATGAGAAACTTAGCTCTGGAACCCTTAAAAGTAATAGAGACAGTTCCGCAGGAAATGAGAAAAGATTATGATTATTTAAAGCAACGCATTCTCCAACATTTCTCATTAGATACAGCAGGTTACCAACAACAGTTCGCAAAATTATCCCCACAACCTAACCAAACCTTCATAGACTACGTGTCTACAGTTCAGGATGTTTGCACAAAGTGGATTAACTCAGCTAAAACTAACAACAACCATGACAAACTAAAAGAACTCATTATTATTGACAAAATAGTTAGTACAATCCCAACACCTTTTGCTAAGTTTTTGAAACAAATGGACTGTAAAAGTATTCAAGAAGTAGAGACAAAGGGGAACGCATTTTTCACAGCGAACCGAGATATTTTCCAATTAAACCTAAGTCAAAACGAAACAGCAGCAGTTGTAAACACTAGATACTCGAAACCAACTGAAAGCAAGTTTAAACCACGCTCGAATGTCAGAAAGCCAGTTAAGTGCCAGTATTGTCATTTGACACACGAAGAGTACGCGATGTGCGATAAATCACCCAATTATCCACATCATCTCCAAATGATCGTGGAGAAGCAAAAGAACAAGAGAAATGCGTACCAGAGAGCGGTCAAATGCTATTTTTGCAGCAGCTTTGGGCACTATTCTCGTTTTTGTGAAGGCCGAAAGATAATGAAACAGGCCAATGCTGCACTAGTTGAAACTTCCTCAGATGAAGATATTGAACTACTGAATGAGTGTGACAATCAGAACGAAAGTTTGAGTGAGCTAGGAAATGCAGTGCAAATTATTGACACCATTACAGACAATAAATGTAACACCTGTATGAAATTCCAACTTGACACAACATTGCTATGCGGCCACACGATCCCTATTTCTAATGAAATGGCCAACGCTGCCTTATCATCTACAGGCAAGCTAAATTTCTCAACAGGGTTTGTAAATAACAAAAAGTGCACATTAATTCGTGATTCCGGCGCAACGCTCTGTGGGATTAAGAAAACATTAATCAACGACAAAGACTACACACACAAACACGTAACTTGTCGCACATTCTCAGGCACCACCGAAAAATACCCCCTTGCTCTTGTCGAAATTCGAACACCGTTCATATCAGGACTAGTATTGTGTGCAGTACTAGAAAATCCTGTCGCTGAAATTATACTTGGGAACCTGCCCAACATACGATCTTGCTCTGAAAAGGAAATCAGAGATTGGGAGCAGAAAAACGGTATCCAGAACCCAAACAGCGATTCTAAAGAGAAACACCACTCGTGCTTGTCTCAAACTGCCAAAAGCACAAGGGAGACAACCAATGAAGTAATTCAGAAAGAATTCACCGAGGTGCATAATGCAGGGGCGGTCGAATCTGTCAGTGATACGACCAACTTAAAACCTCGAATTGAGGATGCCAGCGATCCACAAATCACCAAGCCTGTAGATGTGCAACAACACACACAACACACGAATGCAATAACACGACAGACAACTCACAAAACCCACACCGACCAACTGCAGGAGTCACTAGAAATTGTATCACCAAGCACTACCATCACTAAGTACGCCAACAAAGGTGCAAAAACAATTGTATTAAAACCAGATCAGGATATTTTACTATTGCTACCTGACAAGAGAGATTTACTATCAACCTCTTGGCAGGGACCGTTTAAAATTGTTAGAAGAATTTCGGAAGTTGATTACGAAATTTCTGTGAATGGAAAGTTGAAAATATTCCACGTAAATATGTTAAAACCATACTATGCTAGAGAGGACAGTGACACGAGTAAGCAGACTCAGCTAACTGATGACAGAAACGAAACGACAATTACCCAACTGAATGACACCTCGACAAACGAAGCATCGTTAACGACGCACTCTTACGACAACAAAGACGACGAAGACATATTTACATTACCGATCAATATGGGATAACGACAACGACGACCAATTTGACGACATATTGACAACGATTAATCTTGACGACGACGACAATGACATTGAGGACAATTTACAAACAGTAGCATCTGTGACAAATCAGACAGACGTAGACAATACTGAAATTCCAGTACCGATTATGAATGACGACGGTAGTATAAAGGACATACAAATCTCTGACACTTTGACACAACAGCAGCGACAAGACATTTTGTCTCTCCTTAACGATTATAAATCTATCTTCTCTAACAAACCTGGACGGACTGACAAAATAACACATTCAATTGTGTTGACAGATCTGACACCGGTCAAATGTAGACCATATTCTATTCCTCTACATTATAGAGCAAATTTAGACAAAGAAATTTTGGATTTAGAGAAAAATAGAATAATTCAGAAATCTATGTCTCAATATTCTTCACCGATTGTCCTGGTGAAAAAGAAGGACCAAACGATTCGTTTGTGCATAGACTATAGAAGATTAAATACAATAACCACAACAGATGCGGAGCCAATGAACAGCTGTGAAGACCTCATTTTGAATATGTCTCAATCATCCTTATTTTCGAAGGTTGATTTAGCGAAAGGTTATTGGCAAGTACCACTACACCCTTCTTCTAGACATATAACAGCATTCGCAACACCTCTTGGTTTGTACGAATGGAGATATCTTCCATTTGGTCTCAAGAACGCTCCCGCCACATTTGTTAGATTAACTAGGTTGCTATTGCACGGAATTAAAGACGTGCAAGCTTATATTGATGATATATGCATTCATTCTTCTAATATGACTTCTCACTTACTTACACTCCAACAAGTCTTCAACCAAATCTTTCTTTTTGGACTTACTATCAAACCTTCCAAGGTTGAAATAGGCTATAAACAAATAGACTTCCTTGGTCATAGAATTTCTGAAGGCAAACTGTTGACAGATGATAAAATTGTTTCGAAAATTCTCAATCTAGAAGTTCCTACTACAAAGAAACAAATTAGAAGTTTATTAGGTCTTATAAACTATTATGCTAAGTTTATACCAAACTGGGCAGAACTTACATCAGTTTTTTCTAATATGTTGACAAAAGATCATCCAGAAAAAGTTTGTAAAAGTACCCGCTTAGAGGATGCAATATGCAGATTGAAATGCATTTTTTCTAATCCACCAGTCTTACGATTACCAAACATAGATTTACCCTTTATTTTGACCACAGATTCGAGTGCTATCGCAATTGGAGGATGTTTAATGCAAGAAGTGGAAGGAGTGAGACACCCAATTCTCTACGTAAGCCGTAAGCTGAAGAAAGCAGAGATCCATTATTCTACGGTGGAATTGGAGGCATTAAGTCTATTATTTTGTATGCTCAGATTATCTAAGTTCCTCTTGGGATCCCACTTTGTTGTACTCACCGATAATTCGCCATTGTTGGTGCTTAAGCAAGGTGTTCCGAAGAACCATCGTTTGCAAAGATGGTGTCTTCTTCTCCAAGATTTCGACTTCGAAATCCGCCATATCAGAGGCACTGATAACATTATAGCTGATATTTTATCGCGGCAAACGAATGCGCCAGCAGAATAACATTTGGCACATCGACCATTCGCCATACCAGAAACTGTGATATTTTATTCTGTGGCATAGAACAGTGTAACTCTACACCTGCTAGAGAACTTTCATTTAAAATTAATAACACCCCAGTGAATAGGTTACGTACAACACCCACGAACGTGAAACTTTGAGAACTATACTACCAATTACCAAAGCTCTAGGAGCAATCCGAGCGAAAGACATTATCTGTGAAATGATTTCAACCAGTGAACTGACATTGATCATGAAAGCATTAAGAACACTTTATACTCGACATTGAGAACATTCCATACCTGCTGTTGCTAAGAGACTTTGCAAACAGCCGAAACAGAACTACGTCACTACAACATTCAAGAGACAGCCATACTAACTGTTAACATTCATGGCACGACACGCTAACAACAGGAGGACAACGCGCACATAATCGTTGGATTTAGTTACTTAGTTAATTAATTAATTTAGTATTGAATATGTATTATATTTGTATTGAATTATGTATATAAAATTTGATAACCTGTAATTTGTACATTTTCTACCATAATATTACAGGTATTTCCATTCATAGGTTAAATAATCTTCCTATGCAATTTTCTCTATGTAAATTATAAACCATTTTTGAGTCATCGTACAAAAAGTACGTATTATCTTAAAGGGAACATATCGCCTATTCCGTTTTTTTTCTAAGGGCAATAACACTTACCTCAACTTTACTTATATATTTTAACCAAATACTATTTTGAAATGAAAGATGTGTGAATGACAGGGTGAATGTATTAAATGAGAGAGCGATATACTGATCGGACAAATTGTACGCAAAACGTATTTATTTTAATTTGTCTGCGTCTTTCATGTAAATTGTATTACTTGTCTAAATTGTTGATACATGTTTAGTAGTTAGTTTAGTACTCTTAGTTTAGTATTTAGGATACATCTAAGCACCACTGCTTGGAATGCCTGATCATGCATTACACACATTGGGGTAATTCATGATTAAGGATATCCCAACTCGTGACGCTTGGAGATAACCCACACATTCAGCACACACTTACACAAAACTCAAAACTGAACACTATCAATTAAAATGCAGTCACTTTATTAGAAGCAGCAATTTATTAGTCAACACACTAACAAGCCAACAGGGACACATGTAGTCAGATGGGATAAAATAACAGCGTAACTACATATTCAGCATTATACAACATACGAGAGTAAAAGTGTATTGAAATGCACACACAGAATAAGATTTGAAGGTGTACTTAATTAGCCAAGACTTTTGTCTTGTTAATCCTCTCTAATACAGAGGTTAATTATCTTGGTATCAGTAGGATACTTTGAGAAGGACGGGTTGTAGAAACAACTAGTAAACGTCACGTAACTTCGGTCAGATAAGCATTTTTAAGGACACAGGAGAGAGAGACCTCTTCAGCAAATCAGAGAAGTGGTGTATGGGAGAATACATGAGTGTTGATGCCAATATGTAGGTTACCAAGTTACTGTCCACCAAACTACAAACACCGACTTTATGTGATTCTGTGACAGAATTAGTACAGAACTAATTACCTTATAACAACCCATCAAATCAGGGGAGAGGGGGACTCCTGTCACAGCCTCACATTATACGGTAAACCAACATAAGTTAATAGACACTAGCGAAGGGCTACAACTCCCGCCCAAGGGAAAGAAGTAAGACCCTCGAAGGCCAGAGTAATCCAGAGCCTTCTCGAAGGACTGGTCAGTGAGTCCACTGTCCCGTGGACACTGATGTGGCCCGCCTATTGCGGGGTCCACGAGGAACTCGGACAGAGTTACCACCCGTGTCGGATTGCGACACGTGTGAACCGGCAGAGACAGACGGGACATCGGAGAGGCAACAGGGCCTGCCTTAGAGGGACTTAATAGTTCAGACCCATGTGTATTTAGGGTCATAGACATATGCTAGATAGTTTGCTTAGAATGTTTGTTATAATCATGTGTGATGTTAAACCTCTGTGATATGCAACTATTAGTGCGGGCTTGTTAAACCCACTGCGCCAACGCACTGTATACCTAAATACAATAAATATTGTTATATTATATTTAACGGAGCTATTGTTGCCTGTTTGAGCCCGAGACCAGATCCCCTAGTGATCCAACACGCTGACAGTCAACCACGAGAGTATTCGGGGTTACGGAGAAAGCTGCTAACTCCTCGGCCAGGGAGACCGGCATATGAAGAGGTGCATGGCTTAATTAAGTACGCATCCACAAGAAAATATGATAATACAAGAAGCGTGCAGAATTTTCAGTCATAAATTGAAAACATGTTTTCTCGCTAGAGTCCTATCTGTTTATCCTTAAACTTCAACTGGCATATTTTTGTACACGTTTATCAGATGCCGGCTTGTGGCGAAGGAGTTACGGAGGCAGTTCGTAATCCCGCATATCACGTTGGAAACGCAGCTGCTGGCGATTTGGCAGCAGACCGCAGTGTGTTGGTTTTTTATGAACATGGTATGAGTGCCGGTCGTTCAGAAAGCAACGGCAAACTACTGATCGTAAACTTATCAAGAGATCACAAACAGCCAGAGAATGCTGGAGTTAACTGTTACGTCCTGTAAAGGATATGCAACTAACAACTGTATCAGATGCTAACAATGAAGTAAAGGAAAAGTTGTGTGTTAACTGTTACGAACGTCACATTAATGTTCATGTGAGAATTACTGTTTCAGATGCTACAAATTACCACGGAATAATTTAAAGCTACACATTTTCCAGATTGGCCTTTCCTGTGGGATAAAACATTTAGTGGTTGTATTTTTTGTATCAGAATCGATAACATTAAGGGTCTCTTTCTTTTCATTGGAACATAAAACTACGACGATCGACGCTCAGAGGAAAGGCGAGACGAACATATAATCAGATTGCTACTGGAACTATTAGTGTTGGAACTCTTCGCTGGCTGCTGAGGATGGAGACGGATCGCTTGTGGGAATGTCCCGAATGCTGTGATGTCGGTTCCTAAATTAATCAATCAATCAATCATAAAACGAAACGAAACATACTGAGGAAGAAAGGAAGTTCTTATAATTTTATAATTAGTATAACAAGTTATATAATTAAATGTGCTTCAGTGCACCGGTTTTATCCTATATACCTCGGTCTATTTTTACAGGACGTTATATAACAAAACGTAATACATTTAATCGAAAGAAAACAGACTGATTTGCGTTGATTTTGATGGTATGATTCGTCCGCAGTTCAGAAAGCAATACCAAACTACTGAACATATTTACTGCATAGTAAATCACAAATAATCAATACATGCTGATTTTGACTGCAGGGTTCTGTAAAGGGCATGCAAAACTAACTAATCGAAGAGGTCGTGTCAACCAGCTGTGAACATCTACATGTGAACGAGGCATTGATGATCCTCTTTTCTTCAGTTTCTACAAATTCGTGGTCTCTTTTTTCCACGAGCATACTAAATTAATCATATCAAGTTTTGTTGTTGTTTCCACTTCGATGGTTAGAGAAAATGTTATCTGGGCACAGTCGACAGTGTACTGTCGTCAATATAGCAGTTAGTATCACAAAATTGTAGATACATTATTGTTAGAAATGTTCCGAGACTGGGTTATTAGAGCCATGAAAGTCATTTAGGCTTCAGAAACCTGACATTTTGAAACTTAGGTTACCATGTTCGACAAATGTAATTTTAAAATCTGCAGACTGCTATCGGCGTTTGAACTCATAGCAAACGAGCAACTGTATGGGCGAAGTCAAGTAAACGGGCAACTGTGTTGGCAAGCTCAGAACCATATTATGAGATGAGGTGACACTAGAACTGGCATTTCCTCGCCAAATCGTGCAAGGACGCAGAGCATTCTGTTTGTTGGGCTGTAGATGCACAGATTTACAATAGCAATTAAGAGATAATATAGATTATATAAACAACAGATTGTTTCACTGACTGTGACTATTACAAAATAATGATACTGATAATAATAATAATTCTCTGCTTCTTGTAGTGAATTTGAATAACGAAGACACAAACAATAGATTGCACGATTTATTGCCTGGCATATTTCGCTGCATCTCGTCAGGTACATACTGCAGAAATCACACAACTTACGTGAATTAACTAGATAAATCCTTCCAGCTGAAATATACACACATTCGCACAGTAATGTCAATTATCTACCACGGTTATTTTAAGCTGACTAACATGTCTTTCTGTTTGCACAATTCTGGCTTGCGTTGATTGAACATGATTGCTTCTGCAAACTTTAACAAGCGAGTATTTTGTGTGTTAAACAACACGCGAAAGGCAGTGTCTCTGTCCACCACATGGCCGCTTTCGATAATGTGCCTACCAATTGAAGACGCCGGGAGCTTGGACATAAATAACAAACACATGGCATCCATGGATATAGCCTCCCTATTCACTAACGTTCCATTAGAGGAGACAGTGAAAATAATAAGGGAACGCATTGAAGACAAACAACTAAAATTAGGCATACCAACACCTATTCTGGAGAAGCTACTACTACTATGTACCGCCAATATACAATTCAATTTTCTAACTAAGTCATACCGCCAAATTGACGGAGTGGCCATGGGGAGTCCTCTTAGTCCTATTCTAACGGACATCTTCATGGCACATTTAGAAGAAAAGAGATCCTCAGACATCAATAACTTGGCCTTTTACCGTCGTTATGTGGGCGATATTCTAATTATCACCACAGACGAGCTACAAGCAACATCGTTCCAGGCCACAATGACAAGACGCATAAAAACATCTCTCTATCTATGGAACACGAACACAACGAAGCGTTGCCGTTCCTAGATATTCTAATGAGACGTAGAGCAGACGGCACAATTCAAAGATCGGTGTATCGCAAAGGAACATGGACTGGCCAATACCTAAATTTTCAGAGCTTCACACCTGTCCAGTACAAACGGGGCTTAGTACGGACCCTGTTTGACCGTGCTATAAAAGATATGCACCCAGGACACACTGACAGAGGAATTTGAAACTCTGAAGAATGTCTTAAACCTGAATGGGTACTCCACAGGATTTATAAAGCGCCACTGCCAACAGCCCAAATCAAAACCAGACGTAACTACAGTCCCTAAACTCAAGGTATTCATCCACCTAACCTTTCGAGGGGATGACGTAATGCAACGTCTACAAGACCGGCTTACTACAGCAGTATGCCGAACATTCTGTGCTGCAACTCCAGTCATTAGATATAAAACCGTACCGATTCCTACACCAGCAGTCAAAGAGCCTGTTCCTCTGTACGCCACAAACAATTGTATTTACCAATTCACATGTAGATGCCAGGCCTTCTACATTGGTAGAACAGAGAGACAGCTTAACAAACGAGTGTCAGAACACATACCTCAATGGGTCAACACGATACAACACACAGGAGATGCTAGCCTCATGGGGGCCGACACACCGGAAGCTCCCGGCGTCTTCAATTGGTAGGTATATTATTGAAAGCGGCTATGTGGTGGCAGAAACACTGCCTTTCGCGTGTTGTTTAACACACAGAATACTCGCTTGTTAAAATTTGCAGAAGCAATTATGATCAATCAACGCAAGCCAGAATTGTGCAAACAGAAAGACATGTTAGTCAGCTTAAAAGTACCGTAGTAGATAATTGACATTACTATGCGAATATGTTTATATTTCAACTTGAAGGATTTATCTAGTTAATTCACGTAAGTTGTGTGATTTCTGCAGTATGTACCTGACGAGATGCAGCGAAATATGACAGGCAATAAATCGTGCAATCTATTGTTTGTGTCTTCGTTATTCAAATTCACTGCGGGAAAACATTGTTTTGAAGTTCAGTAGTTTACCATTGCTTTCTGAACGACTGGCTCGTATACCTATTTTCGAAAAAACCAGCACCGCTGTGTTTTGAACCCGGGTATACGGGCTCACAAACCGCGTTCGCAAGCCCTCAGCCACAGAGACCGGTTACATATCTAGACAATACATTATGACATATTATTCTTTCACTCGCTCCCCTTGAACTCAAGCGTAGTCCATACACGCGCAACTATTCCTAGTGCACTAGGCTGCTTTTTGCGTGTGGGTTAACATTCTCGATTACTAGTGTCCCTCGCCATCACGCGAACCCACTCCGACTTCTGAGGTACAAGTAATTTACCCGTGTATGGAGATATATGTCCTTCTGTTCAAATAGAGAGGTCACATCTGGCGATAAATTATCCTTTGCTACTGAATCAGGTAAGCAAAATTAACACCCGCGAGATGAGATGTCTGAGAAGAACTGCCAAGTTAACTATCCTAGACCAAGTAAGAAATGAGGTTATGAGACAGACAGTGGGATCAACACATATATTCAAAAGCCGAAGATCAAATGGTTCAGCCACCTCGATAAAATGTAACAGCATCAGCTACCAGCACTGGTGATACATCAAAGAAGATCTGGTACGAGAGCAAGAGGACGTGTGAGACGAAAATTGATTCACAACATCAAAGATATTGTAAAATCAAATGAAATGACACTGTCCAGTGCCACTAACCGGCGCTGAAACGAAAAATCACGCCACTTATCGGTCATCTGAATGTACGCACCTGGACATGCTGGCGTAAAGGGTAATGAACAATTGGACCAGTTGGCAAACAATGCGACAATACAAGCGGGAAGTAGCATGGACAGGAACGATATCGTCACTGAAGTACGGACTCAGCTGGCCGATACCGACCAGTCTCAGGCACTAGTCCGACTACACGACCTGTCAGTGAAGCCGGGCCAGGCAGGTCGTTGTCGTCTTCGAGGGGGAGAGAGGAAATATTACAGTCAATACCTGAAGTGAATAGCGAGTACAGATATCCAGGCTTGTCCATGGGACATATTGTTCTGTCCCATCCCATGGTAATTTATGCCTGTACCACCCCATGCCATCTCATGGGACATTTTCCATAGGATTCCCATGGGATTAACATTCCCATGCAGATACCTTGAGATGGATGCTGTATCGGAGGACTGAGCACGTGTGAAAATGCCTAATGTTCTGTGACTTCGATCGTCATAACATATCGTAAGATAGCATTATCAAACACATAAGGATGAAGCTGTCGTCATATCTTTGACCACATTATGAGAAGAACAAACACAATGGAACACGTGACAACTGCCAAGACAGATACAGGAAGTCAACCGGAGAACATTCGTTGACAGGTGTCTTGTCATGTCACAGAACGTGTCAGCACAAGAATTGATACGTGGCGTTGGAGATCTCAAGATGTGAAGAAGCATAACATACCCACGGGTAGATAGAGCCGTTACCTTTGATGGAATGTGACTAGAGAAAGCACAACTACACACATGCACACCGAAGTCGGGTACACATGGAGTTGCATAACTTGGTGTGACGCCAATCGGCAAGGCAACTGAGATGATTATCTGTTAACAACAAACCTATGTCCTGACATAAACTGATGATGATTATCTATTATCAACAAACCTATGCTCTGACATAAACTGATAATGACTATTTGTTATCAACAAACCTATGCCCTGACATAAACTGATGATGATTATCTGTTATCAACAAACCTATGCTCTGACATAAACTGATGATGATTATCTATTATCAACAAACCTATACCCTGAAATAAACTGATAATGACTATTTTCTATCAACAAACCTATGCCCTGACATAAATTGATAACAGTTAAATTGTTTTCCTTCGTTTGCTTTGACCTCGAGCGTACTCCATGCCGGACTGATTTTAGCGTGTGGGCCAGCTTTCCCAGTTCTCCTGTGTCCCTCTCCTTCAGACTAACCCACTCCGATTTCTGAGATACTGGTAATTTACGTCCCCAAGTCAAGGACGAGAAGTCAATGTTCAAGTCCAACTGACCGGTGTAGGGGTTAAACCTTCCCATCTACGACATAAATAGGTGTACCGACAATGAGCTAGAGAAACTAGCAGACATGTACAACAACAGTATAGGGAGTGCTAGCATCAAGGAGGAATGGTTACACAGCTATCTGATTCCCTTGCCGAAGCCTGACAAAGACCACAAGAAAATTCAGGGATATCGAATTATAACCATGCAGAATACAATAGGCAAGCTGCTGGAGAAGGTAATTGCCAGGAAAATATCAAGCCAACTAGAGAGGCAAGGTGTTTTCCCACCTACCCTGGGTGGGTACCGTCCAAAAAGAGAAACCTGGACCAATGCAGCAGTCTTTGCCCACGATGTCTTTGAAGGTTTCCACTCAGGCACTGAAAACGTAAGTCCATTCCTCCTTAGTTGGATCGCTGCAGCTCTCTTCCAACGGAAAGTAGTTTTTAGATGTGGCAGTTGGACTTCGGAACCAACAACAATATATCCTGGCCTACCACAGGGATCACCATTATCTCCGGTACTGTTCAACGCCTACACAGTGAGAATCACCAGTGAGCAGATCACTGGACCTGGCAGGACATTGTCATATGCCGATGATGTTTTAGTGTATCGTCAGGGTAAGGATAGAGAGGAGGTTGCTGTGGAACTACAAACCGAACTCAATCGCATAAGTACTTGGTGTGATGAAGCTGGGGCAATGGTCAACCCAACAAAGGCAACAGTGACTTGGTTCTCGTTGAATAATCATATTGTCAACAATCCAACACCAACTGTAATGCTGTGTTCAGAGACGGTGGAAAGAACGCAGGCAATGAATTACCTGGGGATACGGTTTGATCGAAGCCTTGCTTATAATGTGCACATAGACCAGGTGATAACAAAGGCCAAGCGGGGTTTGGCAGCGATGCGGGTGATGGCGGCAGCAAACTGTGAGCAGCGCCATCTATGTCTTCTGTACGAGGGGCTGGTCATGTCTGTTTTGGAGTATGCAATGGCAATCCTGACTGTCAGCCATAAGCAGATAGAAAGGATGGAAAGGATACAGAATGAAGCTATGCGCATTATTCTTGGATGTACAAGAGATACAGCATGCAGGGCGATGCGCTACCTTCTTGATTTTCCAACCATTGAAGAGAGAATGCAAGTTTGCAGGGCACGTGCCTACCTCAGAATTAACGCAAACACACAGCATCCACTGCATAGTGAAATTAGGAAGGTGAAGGGCAGCAGGTTAAAAAGAGGACGGTCGTGGATGGGTCAAGCCGAGGACATTCTTCAACAGGTGTGTTCACTTGAGGACTTAGAACCTGGCGAGGAGTGGGTGCAAGTGCCAACAGACTTCTGCACATCCTTTTCAGTTTGCATCCAACTAGATAGAAAATGCAGACAAGAAAATCCGGCTGCTGTTGAGGCTGAAGTACAAGCGTTGATTTTCGAGAATTCGCTAGACAGTGACGCGGTCATCTACACAGATGGGTCGGTCGTCCGACATGTGAGAAGCTCATGGGCCTTTACAGCTCGGGCCGGAGGGAGAATTGTGAAGGAGGACTCTGGTGCTTTCACTGAAACCACAAGTAGCCTGATCATGGAAGTCATGGCAGTAAGTAAAGCAATAACATGGCTCGAGACACAGACATTCACCAGGGCTTGTTTCCTTAGCGCTCAATGAACATGATCAAGAGGATAGAGGAGGGGTCGATCCGAAGAGAATGGTTGCTGCCTCTGAAGCGGTCTCGGCTGGCAAAGATTAGTTTCATCTTCGTGCCAGGGCATGCGGGAGTACAAGGAAATGAGCGGGCTGACAAGCTCGCAGGTGAGGCTACTGTTGAGGGCGGACGCGCCATGGACCAGGCTGACATTCTGAATGCTCTACGAGAAGTGAGACTTTTGCAAGAACCAAGTGATGACTGTGAATCTACAACAATGGCCAGACTGCGAGAGCAGCAAATTAAAAGAGGGGTGGCCAAACAAGAACACTACGCAGGAAGCCAAAGAAGATTGATAAACCAACACAGGACTGGCGTCGTTAGCCGCTACACGCTGCGGGATTTGCTGAGGAGGGGATCCGAGCACTTATGGACTGAATGGTCCGATGTGCAACGAGGATGATCTGTCGACTAACTAACTAACTAACCTTCCCATCAGCACACCGAAAGTTTAAGAGAAGGCGTTCTTATCCATTCGGCCAAGCTGACCTCCCACAGTTAAATAAACTACGCCCTCCCCCTGTCATGTATTCATTTTGAAGTGGTACAGGGGTTTGTATGTCCCAGTGACCTCAAGAGCTATGACGACGGTAGCGCTGCTACTGGTAGGTATCCAAAGTTGTACAAGTCAAGGGGTGGGAACCATTGTAAGAGATACACAAACCTACTGCCTCGTAGGTAGATTGTGGACAGTCAAAGGCTGGGGAAAGCAAAGTCGGGTGTATTTAGCTGCAGGCTTGAGGAAATAAGGTAACGTCATTCACCTATGATATCACAAATACATCACCATCATAAGCACTTACCGGTTTGATAGTTCTATGTCGGTATTCGTTTCAAATGATGGTTTTCGAATGGGTAAAATGTTGATCCAGCGCCTTATATAGCTCACAAGGTTGTGGAAAAACAATGATGACAAGGAATGCAAATGGAAATATTCCGCCTAGGACAGACTGACATACAATATTATTAAAGTGTTTAATTACGTCACAGATAATTATGTACACATTGTGCGTTAGTAAACAAGTAACTATTTGTTTACACACACACACACACACACACACACACAACACACTCACATGTATTAAGTATGTTCATTTCAGCGGTACATGTAACGGAATAAGTAACATCTAAGTTAATATGTTGATGCGTAAACTTAGGGGCACGGTTGAGCAACCTATACGAACGCTACTAAGGCTGCTCAAGCCGTGACATAGATTGGTTTGGTTAGTTACAGCAAAACTCAAGAGAAGACAACATCGTGGTCTCATGACCTCTACATGATTATCAGTTTATTATGATTCAATAAATCCGTTGTAAAGAAACAACTAAGGGCTTGGTTATTGATCCTCTGTACCTGTACTGTTACAGATGGATTTATGGTGCCGCACACATAACCGAAACCAGGACAATTAGAAGTTAGTATAGGACCGCTCTTCTTGCCCTCAGGTCTACAAAATGTGATAACGCTATCACATCACAAACACATAACAGAAATCAGGACAATTAGAAGTTAGTATAGGACCGCTCTTCTTGCTCTCAGGTCAACAAAACGTTATGACGCTATTACATCACAAACACATAACAGAAACAGTGACAATTAGAAGTTAGTATAGGACCGCTCTTCTTGCTCTCAGGTCAACAAAACGTTATGACGCTATTACATCACAAACACATAACAGAAACAGTGACAATTAGAAGTTAGTATAGGACCGCTCTTCTTGCTCTCAGGTCAACAAAACGTTATGACGCTATTACATCACAAACACATAACAGAAACAGTGACAATTAGAAGTTAGTATAGGACAGCTTGTCTTGCTCTCAGGTCTACAAAATGTTATGACACTATTACATCACAAACACATAACAGAAACCAGGACAATTAGAAGTTAGTATAGGTCCATTCTTCACGTCCCAAGGAGCATCAGGCATATGGTGCTGCACCCATATTGCAGCTGACCACTTCGGCACATGGCGGGTGATGACGTCAGTATCACACCGATCGCCTTTACTACCCACGAGATTTCCTCGTATACATTATAGGCTGCGTCGGCTTGGGAGCGTTGGAGAAGAGAACTGGTCACGGAGATGAATAGTGTGGTGCGTGTTTGGGGGGGGGGGGAGCGTGGTAATGAACTAGCTGTGGCAGACAGCAAGGACAAGAAATTGGTGTGAGTTGGTTGAGGGTGTATACTCAAATACAGAATTACAAGAAGATGAGAAGAGGACAGGGGAGGAGAAAGAGTAGAAGGAGTAGGAGAAAGAAGAAAAAGAAGAAGTAGAAGGAGGAGGGGGTAGAGGAGGATGAGAAGCAGAAGGAGGGCAAGGATTAGACATAACAAGTGCACCACCTATAACAAGAACAAGAAGAAGAAACAAATTAATTAATAAATGTTTGCATATCCTTTACAGGACATCGATGTCAACATCAGCATCTTTCAGCTGATTGTTGATTTCTTAGCAAGATTACGCTCAGTAGTTTGCCATTGCTTTCTGAGCGACCGGCTCACATACTCCGTAAATTACCGGCGCGGTTAGAACCGCTACCGATTATCGCCGTCGTCACGTTACTTACGAGAGTATACGAGATTACGGAGAAAGTCGTGTAACCTCTACATCAGGGAGGGCGGCCAAATTAATTAATACTAGACATTATTTATTCAAGTACATTGAACCTGTTGTCCCGTGTTAATCTCGTGGAATGTATAATCAACACGGTATTGCACTATTGACTAACAATATTCTCATGTCATACATACGACCTGGAGTATGTGACATAACTAATCCCAGGAAGTTACAATGACCACTTCTTAAATATTTTCAGATTTCAGGGCGGACACTGACACGTACGCAACATCCTTTGTTAGCCACGTCATCAACACAAGATAACTTGACCTCCAAAACAAATGCCAGTTAGTCTCTCATTTCCTCCCATCTTGTTCTTCTTGTACCTTGCCGTGTCGAGGTGAAGCATAAACAGCAGAAGAGTGACAGTTTATGAGCTTCATATATTGAAATGCCCAGGGACTCTGTTATTCACGTTATTCTTCGTTTACATTTTCGGTTTCTTCTGGCTTTCATTTGGTCTGTACATCATTGTTGATTGTTGTATACATAAGCAGCATCCTTTGTTAGCCACGTTTGGAGGTGTTTTGGTGCTTGATAAGGCACTTGTGGTCAGGGTCCTTTGGGATCATGTGTATTTGGTAGTTGAGTTGAGCTACGAACTGACATCACTGCACTCAAGACATTCCCATAACGCTGCTCCGTCTCCTTGCTCAACAGCCAAGGAAGAGTCACACTACTAATCGTTCCAACGTTATCTGATTGAAAGTTCTCCTGGTCTTCCTTCTCAGTTTTGAGATTCTACCAGAACCACTGACGATCCCCCGCAATCTCATCCTTTCTACATAGGGGTTTTCAATCTGTTACCCCTACCTTCTCCACCTGGTCCCACAGGCGCACGACCACCTCCCCCTTGTCTATAGGTAATCTATCACCAAGAGGAGCATACCCTGCCAGCCTGTTCATTCCCCCGCACTCCCGCATGGCCAGAGCAAAATATCCATACAATATCTCACAATCTGTAATCTCTGAAGCGAGGTGAGCCATTACACACGAAACATTCCTTTCTCCACCTTACTAAGCAAATTCCTTGTGTATGGGGTCGATGAACAGATAAATGTTCACAGCCTGGAGAGAATGGAGCAGTAGGGAGTGGCCATATCTGGCTGACAATCAGCACTTCGAGGATAGGTCAGACAGACACATAATCGGACAGGTACCGTTAGTATTTGGACTCTTCACTGGCTGTTGAAGATGAGAACGGAGCACGAATTGGAAGTCCCGAGTCCTGTGATGTTGGTTCTTGACTCAACTCAGGTTACATATTATCTTACATGTCAACCGCTGTGACGTCGGGACAGTGAACGCGTTCCACACTCCCGCATACCAGGTTGGTAATCAGCTGCAGGCGTTGATTGCGTTGATTTTAAACAAAGGTATGAGCGTCGGTAGACTTCGATGTGGCCTAAGGGATAAGAGCATTTTAACTCTTAAACGTCCGGTACGCTGATAACGAGATAGACGGATCGTTATCAGTTTCGACAACAACGTGGACTTCTCGTTTCGAAATCAATGGCAAACTACTAAACTTAATATTGCTTTGAAAATCTAGCTGGTGTTGGGGGTTGATAGCAGCGTCCTGTTAAAACAGCATGTTAAACAGTTATTACATATTCTGTACAGGACGTCGCAATCAAACCCAGCAATTTTGACTGTTTGTGTTTCCTGGACAAGTTTACGTTCGGTAGTTTGCTAATGCTTTCTGGACGATCAGCACTCATACAATTGTATGGAAACCAACGCAAGGCGGTCTGCTACCTAATCTCCCGCAGCTGTGTTTCGACGGTGGTACGAATTGCATGCATAACCCTTTCGGCAGAGAGCAGGCTTTACAGGAGATAACATGTCTTTTATATGAGCGTCGGTGGTTCAGAACTCAGTGAAAAACTACTGAATCTAGACAATCACATACAGCACAACCATGCTGGCGTTGACTGCAACGTCATAAAGATGTTTCTATACGACATACAATGAACATATTCATACCCTCAGAACACTGACGTACAAATAGTGTAGGAAATATACACATCCGGTACATGCACTCTATTGTAAGTCATTATATCATTGTATTTCAGAACACATATCTCTCTGTCTCTCTCAGTCTCTATCTATCTGCCACTGTCTTGCTCTCTCTATCACTCAATATCTATAAATATATATGTGTGTCAGTATATCACTATCTCTAAATCCCTCTCTGTCTTTAAATCTCTATCGCTCTATCTCTATATCTCTCACTGTCTTTCACTATCTCTATCTATCTCTCACTGTCTCGTTCTCTCTATATCTCAATATCTATGTATCTCTATGTATGTCTCTATATCTCTAAATTTCTCTCTCTCTCTCTCTCTCTCTCTCTCTCTCTCTCTCTCTCTCTCTCTCTCTCTCTCTCTATCTCTATCTCTCTCTCTCCCAGGCTGCGTGCACAATTTTTAACCCTTTGAAAATAAAGTTTGTTCGTTCTCTCTCTCTCTATCTCTCTCTCCTCTGCTCTCTCTCTCTCTCTCTCTCTCTCTCTCTCTCTCTCTCTCTCTCTCTCTCTCTCTCTCTTGCTCGGTATGCTATTTAAATGATAATATACAAATAACAAACAACACACATTCACGGACATTCACGCACACACACACATGATGCGTGCCTGTGTTTGTATCTGTGTATGTCTGTCTATTTCACTCTCTATGTTTGTCTCCCACCATCTGTCTCTCAATGTATGTATACGTGTATGTGTGTAAGTGTGTGTGAGTGTGTGTGTGTGTTTGTGTGTCTATTTGTGTGTCTGTGTAAGTCTGCGTGGGTCTGCGTGAGTATGTGTGTATTTGTGTGTACGTGTGTTTGTGAGTGTCAATGTGAGTGTGTGTGTGTGTTTGTATGTGTGTGTGTGTGTGCGTGTGTGTGTGTGTGGAATTGGGTTATTTAAATAATGATGTACAAACAATTAAGATAAGATAGCCACACACACACACACACACACACACACACACACACACACACACACACATGTATGCAAATTTAATGTTTTCAAGTGTTTGTATACGTTCATAAGTGTTTGTGTGTGTGTGTGTTTGTGTGTGTGTGTGTGTGTGTTTTTAATTATTTTTTATTTTACTTAACATAGTTGCACTGGTATTAACTTAGTACATTTTAGCAGAATTAAGTATCATTCCCAAAGACACTTGATTAATTACCCATGTCAGCATGCCCTGACGCAGGTATTTCCATTAGTGGCCCATATGGTCACTATTTGGCTATATAAGGCCCTGGAAGATGTCGCAGGCTGGTGAAATCAGTCAAGTTCCAGCTAGCAAGACTTCCGCGGGCGGATACTCAAGTCTTGGAGCTAAGGTACTTGTTTACTTTTTGTTTCTTCCCAAATTTTACAGATAGGATCATCGCCAATTGAAACGAACACTAAAACAGAACTGTCTCAAATCCTGGTAAGTGTTTCAGTTAAAATAGATGCGTTGTCCTTTACAGGATATTGCAATCAACCCCAGCATTTACTGGTTGTTTGTGATATGCTAGGTAGTTTTAGTTCAGCAGTTTGCCGTTGCTTTCTGAACGGCCGAAGTCTCATACATGTCACAACATTTTCCACTTGTCATATTTTCCACTTGTCACAACTTTTTCCAGTTGTCACAACAGTTTCAAGTTGTTACAACAATTTCCAGTTGTCACAACATATTCCAGTTGTTACATTTTCTAGTTGTCACATTTTCCACTAGTCATAATTTTTTTTTTATTTTCATAACATTTTCCAGTTGTTTTCTTCTCATTATATCGCCATAAAACGACATCTATCCTTTTGTGTCTTGCCCTGACTAAAAGGCGTCTCCGTGGCGCAGTGTTACGCCGCCTGCCTGCGAAGGTCGTAAGACTGCTGGCAGTCGTCGCATGAGCGAAGGAGTTCATGCTTTGTGCGAGGCTTTCGGCAGGCTGCCCAGAGACAGAGTCATATGGGGTAACATTCGGTGCAATGACATCGAACTCGTGCCTTTTAATTATTTATTGTGTGCCTGTTTGCATAAAATACGATTACTCATTTTTATCTGGTATTCTTCTAATAATACGGCCACAGTCCGATATTTGTCCACTCTGTGCCTTAGCCTCGTTGAAAACAAGATTACTCATTTTAACTATCCAAGGAATATTCAGCATTCTTCTGAAAAGAGGGGATTTATTAACAGACGTATCCAGTCGACAACAAGGACACGGATGACACTGAACTTATATATATTTATATTTCATTTAGTATTTTTCATGTATTTGTATCGGTGTCTATTTGTTGTTTGTGTCCTGGCGAAGGCTTTCGCCGCAACGTCCAATTTGGTTACTTATATAATGTTCTAGTAAAGCGTATCGTCTACTTCTCCCTCTTTGGTGGTTCATTCTGTAAAACGAAATCTCTGAGGCTTGGTGAGATTTTTATTTATTTTGTTTTCATTGTCCATGATTCACATCTACATGTTACAACTGGGTCTATATAACATGCATGATATTATTACCAACGTCCTAAGGCAAGGATTTTCTACTTTCCGATGCCAACCTGAATATATTTAATGAAAGCAGGCAGTCAACTTCAACTTGTTGATGTCTCCATATACTTCGTCCTGAAATGGAGCAAGTGTAGGCCAAAATGCTGTTCTCTGTTTAGCATATGTTGGACACTCTTGCAGTAAATGTTTAGCTGTCATTTTACCAGTTCCACAATCACATTCGTCAGAATCGCCTATCATTGAACAAGTTGTATTTCAGCCTATTGTGTCCTGTGCGGAGTTTTAATATTGCTACTTGTTAACTTCGGTCCAGTTGGTAATATGCAACATCTTTCTTTTTTGCCTGGATACTCTTATTTCCTCTTTTTTCTGTAAGTAGGTCTGATAAATCTCTTGATCTCATTACAGATTATGTTTATGCCATGCTGAGGCGGTCGACAATCTTCTGTTGCCAGTCTATGCGGTCGACAATCTTCTTTTGCCAGTCTATCAGCCCCGATATTTCCAGGTATATTGCAATGTGTATTGTATTAAAACTCTTGAATTTCTAATACTTCATGGAGTGCTATACTTAGGTCAACATAGGTCGTTACGGCGACTAGCCTTCATCAGCAAATAAATTCACAAAATACAACATATAAACACTGGTAATACTGGGTTTCACAACCTGGAACTCTGATATGTGTAGCCCATTTTGTTAGTTTTTTTTTTTTAATGTTATTTTCATTGTTCACATTTTTTAAATCTTTCCATTTTTCTGTTTCGCCTATTGTGACTTATTGTAGTCACTGTAATGTCTTCCCTTTGTTTATGTTTCGTTTTGTGTATTTATTTGCTGACGAAGGCTAGTCCCCACAACGTCGTATGTTTCCGTAATTGTGTTCTTTGTGTTATTTTATATTGCTTACATTTCCACAGCTTTACCGCAGTTTCACTAATTTTATTTTAGGTCTGCTAGTTCTGCACTGTTATTGCTCTTCAATATTCAGACAACAGACTTCGCATCTGTAAAGAGAGCTATGTGTTTCTCTTTATTCTTTTCTGTCAACAGCATTTTCTAATTCTGTCTTCAAGGCGTCTACATCTGTTTTGAAGTTACCTGAGTATGTTCCATATGACATATTTACCAATCATCATCATACGCCATACCGATAAGCGTCAGCGGTCATGTTTCGCCATTTTACACGATCACCAGTCATGAATCAGCTCTGTGATTTTGTCTCGACCATACCAAGAAGAAGAAGAAAGAGGAGAAGAAGGAAGAAGAAGAAGAAGAAGAAGAAGAAGAAGAAGAAGAAGAAGAAGAAGAAGAAGAAGAAGAAGAAGAAGAAGAAGAAGAAGAAGAAGAAGAAGAAGAAGAAGAAGAAGAAGAAGAAGAAGAAGCAGCAGCAGCAGCAGCAACTGCAGCAGCTGTAGTACCAGGTTGTTATCAACAATAACAACAAGTATCAACACTTATACTTTACTAAAACATTTTTATTTTGCGGATATATTATTAATATTATTATTATTATTATTATTATTATTATCATTATTATTATGTAATTATTAAAGTTAACTAGTCGGGAGTCTCTGTTTCGAAGTAGTCAAGCCGTCTGACTCGGGCTCCGAATGTTGAGGGTTCGATTCCGGATCGCATTCTTCTGTTGACAGTGTATTATTTCGGAGACTCCTGGAGGTCGTCGCTGGAACTACACAGTTCGTGCTTTGTGCAACGCTTTCCACGCTTTGGAAAGAGACAGAGCCATATGGAATAAAAACCCGGTGCAATGAAGTCGACCCTGTCGACTTTTAAGCAACATTTTTAAAGTCAACTAGAAAGACTGCTGTTTATATGTTTTATGTATATGTTGTTTTCTGGCCGAGTGGATAGAGTGCCGGATTCTTCCTTCGGAAGACCCGGGTTCGAATCCTCGGTAAAGTGTGGATTCTTTTTCTTCTGTCGGAGGCTAAAAGAACACCCTAACCTGCACAGTTCGCGGCTACTGCACTAGCGAGGGGGTCTTAATTGCTCTTGCTCAAGGCCCCCCTGCCATACATCGCGAGGTTATATCCATCCATCATGTGCCATACCGGTAAGCGTGGGCGGTCATGTTCTGCCATCTTACTCGATCACCAGAGTCGTGGATCAGCTCCGTGTTTCTGTCTCGACCATGCCACAAGGCCAAGCCTTCCAGGTACTTGCTTCTAGGTCTTCCCCTTGGTCTGTTCCCCTCGATCTTACCAGTTGTCACCAAGTTCTCCAAACTATTTCTTTTCATAACATGCCCAAAAAATCGTGACTGTCTACGTCTAATGCCTTTAATCAGTTTACGATCTTCATTTGTTTCTTGAAGGACTTGTTCATTGGTCTTTCTGGCTGTCCATGGTATTCTTTGCATTTTCCTCAGAAATCACATTTCTACAGCCATCAGATGTTTTATCAGCCTGACTGCTCATTGTCCAAGCTTCAATCAATCAATCAATCATGTGCCATACCGGTAAGCGTGGGCGGTCATGACTCGCCATTTCACTCGATCACCAGTGTCGTGGATAAGCTCAGTGTTCCTGTCTCGTCCACGCCATGTGGCCAAGCCATCCAGGTATTTTCCTTTCGGTCTTCCTCTTGGTCTGTTCCCTTCGATCTTGCCAGTTGTCACTAAGTTCTCCAAGTCATTTCTTCTCATCACATGCCCAAAACATTTTGACTGTCTACGTCTAATATCTCTAATCAGTTTACGATCTTCATTTGTTTCTTGAAGAACCTGTTCATTGGTCTTTCTGGCTGTCCATGGTATTCTTTGCATTTTTCTCAGAAACCACATTTCTACAGCCATCAGATGTTTTTCAGCTTGACTGCTCATTGTCCAAGCTTCACATCCACATAAAAGTACAGGTTCTATGTAGCATCTCAACACTCTTTTTCTTGTTTCAATTGACATCTTTTTATTGGTCAGTATGTTTTTCATCTTGCTAAAGGCTACCATAGACATG
Organism: Cepaea nemoralis; assembly: GCA_014155875.1. NCBI lineage: Eukaryota > Metazoa > Mollusca > Gastropoda > Stylommatophora > Helicidae > Cepaea > Cepaea nemoralis. Next base: position 75,138 of record JACEFZ010027892.1, on the reverse strand, counting down.
GCGATTCTTGTTTTAATCTCTTCAAGGCATCTCCCATCAGATGTTATTACTGTTCCGAGATAATTGTACCTATTCACTTGTTGAAGAATATTCCCATTTACTTGTATATTAGATTGTGGTATTTCGTTCTTCCTAGTGACGACCATAATCTGTATCTTTTTACAATTTAATTCTACCCCTAGTTGTTCACTGTATGTAACAACCGCATTTACTAAAATTTGCAGGTCCTGTTCATTGTCTGCAATCAAGACTGTATCATCTGCATATCTAATGTTATTGATGCATCGTCCCCCAATGTTTATTCCCTTCCATATCTTCGATATTTCTTAACACTTCTTAACACTGTACAGGAAAAACAGATCTGGAGCAATTACACATCCCTGTCTCACATCTCTCTTAATAGGCTGATATTGGCTTACTTCATTATCAACTCTTGCAGCTTGTTGTTTCCAATATATGTTTTTACAAGTCTAAAGTCTTTTCCATCAATTTGTAGATCTTCAAGCATCCTTATCATGTTGACATGTCTCACTTTATCGAAAGCCTTTGTGTAGTCAATAAAGCAAAGGTGTAGATCTTTGTTTACTTCTATAGAACGTTCAATTACGGTTCTCAGTATGTACACAGCATTTACTGTACCCTTGCCTTCTACAAACCCACATTGTTCTTCTCCTATTTCAGGTTGTATTTTCCTACTAACTCTTTGCATGATAATTCTTAGCAAAATCTTCGTGATGTGACTCATTATACTAATTGTTCGATGGTGATCACAGTCCAAGGCTCCTGATTTCTTTGGGATTGCAATAAATACAGAATTACATAACTCATGGGGTATATTTCCAGTATCATATATTGTATTAAGCAGACTGGTAACTTTATCTATTCCATATTCTTCTAAAGCATTAATCATGTTGTGACGCTGTCTGGACCGGGGGTCTTGCCAGATTTCATATGGTTAAGAGGATTCTGAATCTCCATCTTCAAAATTGCTGGTCCTTCATTATTATTTTGAACTGTTCGTCTCTGTTATCGTCATAAAGGTTTTTCACGTAATCTGACCATACATGTAAGATCTGATCTTTTTCTATTACGACTCTTCCATCTTTTGTCTTTAGGCAGCCTGCTGATGTACGTGTTCTTTGATTAGTAATATATATATATATATATATATATATATATATATATATATATATATATATATATATTATACTATATATATAGTATATATATATATATATATATATATGTATATATATCAATCAATCAATCATGTGCCATGCCGGAAAGCGTGGGCGGTCCTGATTCGCCATTTCACTCGATCACCAGAGTCGTGGATCAGCTCAGTGTTCCCGTCTCGTCCATGCCATGTGGCCAAGCCATCCAGGTATTTTCCTCTCGGTCTTCCTCTTGGTCTGTTCCCTTCGATCTTGCCAGCTGTCACCAAGTTCTCCAGTCCATTTCTTCTCATAACATGTCCAAAAAATTTTGACTGTCTACGTCTAATTTCTCTAATCAATCTACGATTTTCATTTGTCTCTTGTAGTACTTGGTCATTGGTTTTTCTATCTGTCCATGGTATAATATATAGGCAGTAAATGACAGTTAAATGACAGTTGTATTCTGGTATTTAAGTCATGTAAATCTTGTTTATTATTGCAGAACTGATCATCGTCTGCCCGTCATAAATTTAATCCTCAAGCCCCAAGAATGCCAGCGCCTATTCACATTCCAACTTGTGTCTGCGGTGATAAATCAATTCCTTGCAAACCTCGTTAAGACTGATTTGACTGACTTCGCCTAAATTGCAGCCTATTAGTCATGACTTCATCTATACAGTTGCCTATTTGCCATGACTTCACCTGTACAGTTGCCTATTTACCCATGACTTAAACTACGCTAATAGTTTGTATAATTTAAAATACAATAACCTGTGTTGAACAGAATAACTAACCTTAATTTTAAAATGTCAATTTTATCTGGTCTTTATGATATTTAGACTTTAATGCTAGGATTTCCTTGGCATGGCACGCAGTTTGTCAATGTATATTTGTTTCTGCAGCGAAGCACTGTCGTCATTTGGAGATGATAGGTTCGAATCCTGGTCGGTAACTATATCATTCAATGTTTGAGTTGTCTACGGCGTCTTCTAGTCTCTTCTTCTTTCTTCTAATTCCATGAGCGCCAGAAACAGTACATGTGTGCTTATTTAAGAAATCCAAACCATCCACGTGAACACAACAACAGCCTATAATGGGTTCGTTTACTTCAAGTCTAAGCATATGATAGTGTCAAATGGAATTCATTCGAATTTTAGCATACAACATTGTAAAGTGAAGACATTGTAGTTCAAAGCAAACAGAGTGAATATGTAGTACTTCTCTTCTTAAAACTTTATTGTATTGAATACTAGCATATGATTCAAGAAATTGTTTCGGGCGGAGGAGTGCAATTGGGAGGGTACAAGCTTATGTTAGTGTGAGGAAATGCAACCTAAAGACTAAATGTCATGGCAAGGCAGAACAGGCCCTAAGCCTTGGATGGCAACTGGTCTAGGATTGAAGTTACGACAGGCAAACAGAGCATTGTTTTGCTGATCCGGCAGCTTCTGCAGCTTGTCTTGTTCCAAATGTATTGGTTTACCTTTCCTCTGGAGTGCACTAGACAGGCCGAGAGAGGGATCATGCTGCATGGGCAACACATGGTCTGTAAATTCAGTCCAGGCTTTGTGTTATGCAGATGTATAACTCCATTTTACAAACTATCGTCTGTCAAGACGGCAAGGTGCCAGTCGATTTAAGAAAGCAGGATTTTAATCCATGATTCCTTAACCCCTACCTTTTTTCTTTGGTCATATATCTACACCTGTGGACGTTCGGAGTGCCATAATTATGCCCTCGCACTGCCCCTTACCGTAATTGTCATGAAGCGGCACCCTCGATTGCTCTTTAATGTTGTAAGCCTGGGATAGTCTCTGTAACTGTATCCGCCCGCCTTCAATCCTGGATTTCTGTCTCTGTAACTGTACTCGCTCGCCTTAAGTCCAAGATTTCTGTCTCTGTATCTTTTCCGCCCGCGTTTAATCCTGCCATTTCATGTTTCCCGCCCGCCTTCTGTCCTGGATGTCTATATGTGGATCTATGTCTGTTCTTACTTATGTCTCTGTGTCTTTGCCATCTATATTCAGCCGTACACTTGAGAACAATTATCAACAAGGATAGAATCTTTAGTAACGTTTCCCATTTGCTTTCATGTCAGCAATTTGATAGAAGCTAGAAAACATGTTGATCAATTTTTTCCATCAAAATGTCTAGTATTGTTACTGGTTGTTATTTTATGATGAATAAATACATGGCATCAACACTTTTCAATTGACGTATGTTTGTTTTCTTGTTAAATCTGATTGTATGCATTAAGAAGTTTTGAGCTACAATAGTGAAAAGTGATTTCATGTATACTTCACCTCAACACCACAAGGTACAAGAGGAACATGATGAAATGATGAGATGAGATGAAGGAGTCTTGATTGCTTGCTACAGATGCAAATTAAATAAATATCAATTGAGTAATTCCGCGAGGACACGAAAATAGTTCATAGATAAATGCACACGTATTAGAAGTATAAGAAAGAAGAAGAGACTAGAGGACACACTAGACAACATACAAATTGAAAGCTGTAGTTTCGCCACCGGATTTCGAACCTGTACCCCAAATTATGACACCGTCGAAGTATACATGTTCCTGCAGTCAGGCGCTGTCATCATTTGGAGGTGACAGGTTCACATCCATGTAGGGTAACTATAGCCTATAATTTCACAGTTGTCAAATGTGTTCCTCTAGTCTCTACTTCTTTCTTCTACTTCTATGATCCCCAAACAATACATGAGAATGTGTTTATGAACAGCTAACAGAAGAGCACTAAGAGGGATTAGGAAAGGATATCGTACGACTGTCTACCCGATCATGTAGAGAAATGAAGCTGCACAATTCAACAAATCAAAGAGTTGCTTGGGGGGGCCTATGCTCCTTAGCCACGGCAGCCTAATAGCTGGACAAGCGCCTGCTATCAGATTGTGGTCTTGGGTTAGATTCGCCGCAGGGCGGATGGGAATGTTTAAACATAGACCCAGTCTAAAATATGTCCCAAGAATGTGTTGGGAAGTAAAGTCGACCTGTGTGATACCGACAACATCAGCCACCCAGTGTTGACTAGTCTACACAAAACATATACCCTTAAGGTTACAGGGTGCTCTTTTCTTACTGACTGTGCTCAATGGGGGTTAAAGGGCGGGAGAAAATTAAGATTACCGTTAAGCGGACGATCGACATGGTCCTTCATAGATGAGTGTACATCTCTACATGAGCGATAGTCGACATCTCTCCAGCATCATCATGAGTAATATCACCAACTTTATTGACTACTCAAAGGCTTTCGATAAATTAAGACATGTCAACATGATAAAGATGCTTGCAGATGTACAAATTGATGGGAAAGACATTAGACTCATAAAAAACATATATTGGAAACAACAAGCTGCCATACACGTTGATAACGATGTAGGACAATATCAGCCTATTGAGAGGTGAGAGACAGGGATGTGTAATGTCTCCAGATCTGTTTTCCCTGTACAGTGAAAATATTTTCAGAAATGTTGACGATATAAAAGGAATCACCCACCACATTGAGGGTACGGGGGTGTATAACATCAATAACATTAGAGATGTGGATGATACAGTATTGATCGCAGACAATGAGCAGGATCTGCAACATTTAATAGATGCATTTGTTGCATACAGTGAACAACTGTGGTTAGAATTAAAATGTTAGAAAACACAGATTGTGGTTGTCATTAAGAAGAACGAAATACAACAATGTAACATACAAGTAAATGGAAACATTCTTAAACAAGTGAATCGGTATAATTATCTCAGAAAAGTTATAACATCTGATATGAGATGCCTTGAAGAGATTAAAACAAGAATTGTCATGGCGAAGGTAGCCTTTTGCAAGATGAAAAACATCATCATCATTAAGTGCCGTGCCGACTGGCGTAGGCGTTCATGGCTCTCCACAGATCTCGGTCGTTGGTGTTCTGGATCAACTCTGCTGATGATATTCCTCCATGCCACCGTCTCAATCCACCCAGCATCATTTCTCTTGGTCTGCCACTACCTCCCTTCCCCCCGATCTTTCCAGTTGTCACGATGTTCTCCAATGCCTCTCTTCTTATGACATGACCGAAGAAAGCTGTTTGTCTCTTCCTTATTGTTGTATATAATGTTCTAGTGTCATTAGCCTGTATCAGGCAGTCGTTGGTAGTTACTCTGGCAGTCCAAGGAATTCGCAACATTAAAAAACATATTCTTCTTCTTCTGCTGCGTTCATCCGGATTTTTTTTTCGGATGTGACTGCGTTGTGCCTGCTTACAGCAGAGCTGCGTTCTAGCGCCGTCAGGCCGACACATCCGACTTCTGCGGAAAAAACATATGACACGCTGAAAAACATATGATAACTGTAGAAATGTGGTTTCTGAAGAAAATTTAAGGAATACCATGGACAGATAGAAAAACCAATGAAAACCGTAATCTGATTAGAGAAATTAGACGTAGACAGCCAAATTTTTAGGCCACCTTATGTGAAGAAATAAATTGGAGAACTTGGTGACAACTGGCAAGATCGAGGGCGAAAAGATCAAAGGAGGTCAGAGAAGTAAATCCCTTGATGGCTTGACCACGTGGCATTGTCGAGACAAGAACACTGAACTGATCCACGATTCTGATGATCGAGTAAAATAGCGAAACATGACCGCTTACGCTTATCGGCATGGCACATGATGATGATGAAGATGAATATCACCATAATGAGTAATATCACTAACATGAGTAATGTCACCAACATGAATAACATCACCAACATGAGTAATATCACCACGGCGCTCACTTAACCCGACACCCTACATTGCACCAATGGCTTCGGGCGGAGGAGTGCAATTGGGAGGGTACAAGCCTTACCATAGTGCGAGGAAATGCAACCTAATGACTAAATTTTATTTCAGGGTAGACCAAGCCCTAAGCCTTGGTCGGCAACTGGTCTAGGATGGAAGCTCCAACAGGCGGACAATTAGAGTATTGCTTTACTGATCCGGCAGCTTCTGCGGCTGATCTTGTTACAGATGTATTGGAGTTACCTTTCCTCTAGAGTAAACTAGGCAGGCCGAGAGAGGGATCATGCTGCATGGGCAACACAAGGTCTCTACAATTCAGACCAAGCTTTGTGGTATTGAGAGGAATAACTAATTATACAAACTAAAGTGTCCAGACGGCCAGGTGCCAGTCAGTCAATGATTGATTGATTGAGTGCGTTAAAAACCGACATCACAGAATTCGGGGCATTCCCATACGCGCACCGTCCCCATCCCCAGCAGCCAGCGAAGAGTTCCAACACAGATAGTAACAGTAGAAACCTGATTATATGTCCGCCTCGCCTTTCCTCTGAGCGTCGAGCGTCTGCCAGATCCCCTCGCCACTCCTCGCTGTCTCATTCTTGCCAGACCATGTTGATCCATTTGTTCCTCCGAGGTGTACACCTGCTCCCACAGGGCCGCAACCACTTGTGCCTTGTCATGCATCAATACTCCACCAAGTTTTGCAGAGCCAGCCAATCTGCCCGTCTATTCATTCCCCAGCACACCGGCATGCCACGGAGAAAAGATCCATGCGATGCTTGCCACCCATGACCTCGAAGCGAAGCAAGCCACTCTGCCCGAAGCTTGCCTGTCCTCATCTTCCTCGCATGCTTTCTGAGTCAGTTGCAATCACGATGTGTGTGTGTATCGTATTCTCCATCCAGCGGAAAGCTGCACTGACCGCCTCCACCTCCATTCTAAAGCTACATGTTGTGGTATCATATGCCAGGCTCTCCTGCACCAAACATCGACCATTAGCTTTAGCTAAGAACCCCCAGGCACTTCTCCTACCTCTCAACACCGATCCATCTGTGTAGATAAACACATCACCCGAGCGAGCATTATCCTGAATTAGTTGCTGGATTTCCATTTCTGTGGCCCCTGCTGGCCACTCCCTGCACTCCCGGCTCAATGTGATTATAACTCTGTGTCGTGTCTTCCTTTAAAGTGTCGTCCCTGGAGTGAGGGGAGTCAACACCCACATTATAATTTTTTTTTCCCCCTATCAATATCCTGGAGAATCCACCAGCTTCCGTCCAACACACTCCATCAGCCCGTGGACACCCTTTCCCCCCCCCCTCTCTCTCTCTCTCTCTCTCTCTCTCTCTCTCTCTCTCTCTCTCTCTCTCTCTCTCTCTCTCTCTCGCACTATGCCCCCTCTCATACTTCCCCAACGCAACATATTCAACAACTCTTGCTTCCAAAAATTAATAAAGATTAATTTATTAAAAGAAACGTGTAACGTATATGAGACGTGTATGCGAAGAAAATGTGTGTCGTGTATTCTAATGTAAACGTATAGGTCAGACCACAGAGTTCATGATCAGAGTCCACTCATCATGGCAAGGATTACACGACATCACAAGAATCAGCACAATGGACCTCAGCGAAGTCGTGTCCTTCTCTCCAGACATGTCCTCCTCCAGGAGCTCTGATGACCATGAGATCTGATTCCCATTCACATCTATAATCTGTGAACGATACTATTTTTGTTCCTAACAAAAAAACTGTTCCTAATAGTTTATAGAAACTCAGACTTCATAATTCCTGCGCAGTGAAAAAAACATGGAACACTGTCCTATGAACATGACGTTTTTCCTTCTTGCGAAATGTTCTATAGTTTTCACTCTTAAACAGTCATTGTATCTAGACTAAAATAGATTTCATTTTCTAGATATTGTCTGAAAGTTATGATTTCCTTGATATGTGGAACAACTACACTTCAATGTTTGGTTTCATCTAATGTGAACATCAGTTCCTACTGATCTAGTAATACGTTGCCAAGACCGGCCACGCGCCACAAAATATAAACAAGTGTGAACGGGAGTTTCCCCATGTGTACACCAACGTGGACAGAGTGGACAAGAGCTCTAGGGAAACGAGAATACGTCAGAGACAGCAACAAGGATACGCTGTGAAAGTTGTGATTCAGAACGGACGTGTTGATGTGAGCTCCGGTGAAGGTGACACCTGGATGTTGGGATCTCCTGCATGACGCGGCTTGGAATCAGGAGGAAGATTTATTGAGGACATTCAACTGAAGAATTAACTATGAACCAGGGAATAGCAAAGCCACCCTAGACATATATTTGCGAGTATTCAAACGACTGCAACTTAGCGGAATGGGAGCTCGAGGATAGGAGTTAATTTAGCGCTAAGGGCCGATTCTGCATCAGGGATCACCTAGCCGACTTTATCCATTTAGAGTCATCACCATGTCTGCGACAGATTAAAGATCTGGAACGGTTAGTCACGACTTTGAATAATTTATCATTTTTGTCCAGATGTTATTGTTGTCGAAATAACGGCAGTAACACTGTTTGGCAACGTGGAGGTTTGTTACCGGGGAAGGACAGATTCAGTGTTTGTCAACAAAGATCTCCCGCCAGTTGCTAAGAACAGCTCATTAGGAATGCACACCAGAGGCGCCGATGTTACACCGTGCTACACATGAACACATGAACGCACAAAAACAACGCGGAACACACAGTTATCGGATAACATGTACACAAAGAGGCTCCAATTGTAAGATCTGGATCGACAGTAAGTACGGCAATAAGTGCAGCGAAAGCCAGTAAATCACATTACGGCGAAGTCATGAAACGATATATAGGACACCAGACCGGGACATAAATACTGAGCAACGCAGCCAGAGTGCACAGCTACTGGTTCCACCCACACAAAACGGCACTTTAATGAACGCCATAACACTGGTCCAGTATTTACAACGATTAACATTTTAGGACGGTCGTATTCGAGGTTGGTGTAGTGACTATATCATGATGTCTCTCTGTTACAACGAAGATTGGTTACCTGAGGACAAACCACACAGTAAGTACAGGCCAGACCAATTCGTAGACACCTTGGTCGATATAGTTTATTGTTGAAGTTCAGAGTAGTCTGGAAAGGCGACAACAACACTGCCCTGTTCAGTACTGCAGGAGGATGCTCGTTTAGTTATATAACGCCACATAGATTGCATACAAAAGCAAAATATGCAGGAGAATTGTATCAAATTGGACTTTACACGTAGACAGTGGAGTGACTTGCCAATGCGCCATACAGCTATATAGGCATTCCATCTGTTCGGAGCAGTACCGTTCAATAGGACTGATTTGTGCATAACGCCTACATTCGTATTCCATTAACATCTTCTGTACGTCGGACACTACGTCATGGCTGGAACATCGCTGCAATATTGAGAATACAGATGGGAACATGTTGTACACTCACCTCAGTTGATTTGAACACTCCTCGTCAACACTTTAATTAACTGAACGTTCTTCTGGGACCTGTCACAAGGACGACATTATAACGGGGTCTGGAATATTCGAGTGCTGGCCAGTTCTGTGGATATCGTGTTTGGATCCTGGAATAGCAACGTGGCCATTCAATCGCACCAACGTCGAGATATCGCACCGTACTACTTCGATTCGATAACTCATCAGCGGTTGCCTGGATATCTGGAATTCATTAAGGCCAGTGACATGTTGTGGTTGTCGATTAATGTGATGTTGGTGATCATGTATGATGGTGCGTACGAATATATGCGGTTAGATGGGCATTTCTAGTTAGTTTTTTTTTTTTTTTTTTTTTGAAGGATACATAATTACTTTAGAAAAGCTAGAAGTCGTTTGTGTTAGCTATCGTCAGGTCAATACTGAATAATTGATATTGATCACGTGTGATAACACGTTGTTGTTGTTTGTCATTATTGTAAGTAGAGTACAAGAAGTTTCTTTTCTATCAATCAGATGTAGTTTAATTTTCTCTTCTAGGAATGAAAGTATGTATTTTTGCAATACGTCAGTTGTTTTGTCAGTGTTAATGTTTGCTTCAGTGTGATTATATATTTATATTCTTTATATTAAGCATATTTTTCCATAATTATTTATATGGTTTACATATGTCATGCTGACATATTTATGATATATTTTGAGTGATATATATTTTGTTCGTGATCGTCAACTGCACATCGTTGATTCTATTTCTATCGATTATTGATATGTCTCCTCGTCATACGTTAATTGTCTAATGTCACATATATATGTATGTTCATTATCAGTGTATCGTAAATTTGTTTGTACGTCCAACTATACATTTCTCGTGTGATTACGTGATATTCAGACGGCGTTGAGATCTCAGTACTTAGTATTTTAGTCAAATATTATTATCCATTCCTTGAAAAAAACATTTCCGTGATCTTGTCGATTCTTTTCTCTTTTCTTGCCTACTTCGCATATTTTTTTCAGCTAGTTAGTTACAGGTAGGTCAAGATGTCGACTCTTCAAGATTACATGGAGATTGGGGAGAAAACTGGATTGACCGGTGAAGATTTGAGAGCATGGGCAAAACAGGAGTTCAACGATCAATTAATGCGACTAAAAGAAGAAAGGCAACTTCAAGCCGCACATGAGAAGGAGGAACGGAAAGAACGGCAAGCGGCAGAAAAGGCAGCTAAGCAAGAGGAGATAGCATTGGAACGAGATAAAATGGCAGCTAGGGAAAAGTAAATAGCTTTGGAACGCGAAAGGATAGCAGCTGAAAAAGAAAAATTAAGTTTGGAAAAGGAAATGAAGGAGAAACAAATAGCCATGGAAGCAGAGATGAAGGCAAAACAAATGATCATGGAAGCAGAAATGAAAGAGAAACAACTCGCATTTGAGAGTGAGAAACTTGCAACGGAAACAGTGTGGAAGGATAAGGAGGTAGAAGGAAGTTTAAAGGTCAAAGCTTTGGAGATAGAACGAGAAGCTGAAATAGACAGAGAGAGATGTCGTGCTAAACAGAATGATCCTGTCAAGAAGTACCAAGGCTTGTTTCGTAATTTCCAACAAGGCGATTCAGTCTCTAGTTGGATTACTAATTTCGAAGTCCTTGTAAGATTCTACCAGGTGCCAGAGAAGGACATTCCAATTTTATTTCATCGTCACTCGGCGCTGGAGCCTTTAAAGGGAATTGAGTTGATTCCTGAGGACTTACGTACACATTACCCATACATGCGTGATCGTGTCTTGTCTCACTTTAGCTTAGATGAGTCGGGGTTACGTACAAAATTTAAAACAATAACTCCTAAATCAAACCAAACATTTCTTGATTTTACATCAGAAACATCATCATGTTTTGATAAATGGTGTAGAGCAGCTGATATTGGGTCTAATTATGATAAGGTTCGGGACTTGATTATTAGAGATAGGATACTATCTGCAATACCTGAAGCCATGTCTATATTTCTGATGGAGAACAAATGCAAAAATCTTACTGAAATGGAATCCAAAGGTGAGTCTTATTTTAACGCACATAGAGACATATTCGCTAATTGTGCGCAACCAGAGCTTGCAATAGGAGCGAGTGCTAGGTTTCAGAAGAGCAATGGTAAGTTTAGAAAGTTCAGTGATAGTAAAAGTAGAAACAGTCAGTACCAATACTCCAATAGAGATGGAGACAGACCAAGTAAGGGACATCTTTCCAGATGTCAATATTGCCGTTTGTCACATGGACATCTGGAGATGTGTGACAAGCACCCAGGTTATCTGGATTATCTGAGGGACATAACAGCCAAGAACAAGAGTAAGTATGACTCCTACAAAAGGAGCATTAAATGTTTCTCGTGTCGGGCGTACGGGCATACCAGCCGGTCTTGTCCGATGAAGAATTCGTGGAAGGAAGCGAGTACAGCTTACGTATTTTCGAGTAGTAGTGACTCAGACGATTTAGAAGAGACACATGCAGCTATCATACAACAATATGACAACAAGACTGTCAAGACTGCAGACGAACCTGTCGAGACTATTCAGGAAGCCAATGCTGTTAGCATTCGAAATGGCAAACTGAAAGTTCACAAAGCATGGGTGAATGGTGAAGCTACTACATGTATTCGTGATTCAGGAGCTTCAATCGTCGGAGTCGATCAAAGACTGGTTAAAGCAGAGGATTATACAGGTGATACAGTCGCCTGTAGAACTTTTGGTGGCACAATTGAAAAATACAAAGTCGCCACAATTACGATTCAGTCACCATATTTTGAAGGCACAATAAATGCAGCTGTACTGCCACACCCTTGTGCCGGATTATTAATTGGGAATATACCCAATGCGAATCAATGTACTCATGAAGAAGCAATATAATGGGAAATTAACCATGCTAATGCAGTTACAAGAACTCTAGCTCAGAGACATAATGATTAATCTCAGTCTTCTCTGACTGACAATGAAAATATACAGAATAATATCAGACATGTGACTGATTTACTGAATGACCAAAAACAAGATCCGTCATTACAATCGTGTTTTAAAAATATGAACGAACCATCGAAACAAGCAAAACGTGGTCATTTGAAATTTTGTCTTGAAAATAATGTTTTATCCAGATGGTATAATAGAGGTACATCGCAATACATACAAACAGTACTTCCAACAAAATACTGTCAAGAAGCACTTAAAATTGCACATGATTCACCATTTGCTGGGCATATGGGTGTTGCAAAGACCACTGATAGATTATTAACACAATTCTATTGGCCTAGATATAACAAAGATATCACCACATATGTTCGGTCTTGTACATTGTGTCAAATGACGACGCAAAAAGGCAAACATCCGTGTCATGAGGTAACGTTGCTTCCTCTCTACAATGATACGAGTTCAGGCTCTATAATGCAGCAAGCTCACCTCAAGATCTATGTGGCTCTGGGCATCATGGTGCACGACAGCATATATTGAGGCATTCTGATACAGGACAGGGTAACCATCTGTACTTCAAAACAACGACTCAACGAATATACTGATGGAGTGAACTGCAATGTATTTACTACAGCTGATCTCAGACTACGGTGATGAGTGTGGGATTGATGCCGACTTCAGTCATTCTCACTCTCCATGCACTCCCTCTCTTCAATCAGAAATCATCTCCACAGACCAGTGAGAGTGTTGGGAACAGGGCCAGCCGCCCAGTGTCTTTATAATGCAAATCAAATATACTCGCCTACCTTCAACCGGAGCTCACCATACTCGAACTCCAACGGCCAATGCTGCCTTTGGTGACTTATGAATTAGGAACGGTTTGAATCCCGAGACTGGTAGCGAAAACACATTCTATCACCTCGTAAGCTGGAACACAACTAATGTTTAAGCCGTTATGGCCTTAGGTGACGTCCTATCATGACGTCTAAATTGCGTTCAATGTTGGTGTCACAATGTTCACCATTTGTGGCACTTGTTATCTTCTTCTTTGATGCGCTAACTCATCAATTGCCTGCCTCACTGTCATTTGCTACATGACAGCTTTGCCCCCTCTACAATGAAAATGATCGTTAGACCATTTTCTATGTTATTTTGACATGCAAACAAATGATGTCTACGACGTAAATTACATCCTATTGTGATAGACAACGCATTCACCGTCCTTGGAACTTAGTTTGTCAACGTAAACCATTCTAGATCGTGGGATATTGAACACCGGACTAAAATACAAGTCCCGAACACCGCCACCTCTACATTCTATAAATGATCCCTGAGCTGTTATCGCGTTAACATGCCCGACTACTTGTAACTAAACTAAGGCTCAAACACCGCCAGTTCATATATTAAGATCTGTTATCGCGTATATATGTTGACACCTTAAAACTACTAACGGTCTCTATATCCCCGAGTGCCGTCAGTTAAATAAAAAGACCATCCAGTGTTGCATACCCAACGATCACATGATCCGTAGTCGACAACTGATTGTCCATGACGTGAATACATATATCCACACAACTCCAAGTCGACCTGGTACACCATCATTTCTTTCGCTACATCATGTCGATAAGGAAAACTATTCTCAATATAACTGTGTTATATATCTATAATGTGTTGTTCATTTGTTATATGTATCTATATATCCTATAATGTGTATTGTTACTATATGTTTGTGTCTATTACTTTTCTTTCATTCCTTTCTCTTCATTCGTCCATCATGAAAATGATACATATATGATGATTAGTTAACACAAAACATACTACTGACATTAATAACTACAACACATTAATGTACTGATAATTAAAATAACCAATATCAATCATCATAATAGTTATAAACACACACCCCCAAAAAAATATATTTATAACCATAACATTTAAAAAAATAAACATTTTTACTTAAAACAACCAATATTATTTAAAATATACCTACTTAATTAACTATCATATATCTATCTATCACCTGAAATCCACAAACTCTACACCGTCATTAAAACTGTTAATCGATACTATCATCACTTCCGTGTGTATTGAATTTGTTACTTGTTTTCAAAGACTAAATTACTCAAATCAAATTAAAAGTATATCTATTAGGCAAACTACCAACAATACTACCATGCTGGCTTGTTAAAGAGTGAAGCCAACTTAATTGATCATGTCGCCTCCACAGTACGTGAAATTTTTCACCTGTCTCTGATACTACCACTCTGGCCTGTCCAAGAATGCAGCAATCTTAATTGATCATGCCAGGTTCGCATTACATCTCGTGACACTTTTTCACCTGTCTTTCTGCAATAATAATAATAACAAGTGACTACCTTACGTCCATACTTTCTTTCAAAAAAAAATAATAATATATATATATATATATATATATATATATATATATATATATATCTGTGATAATTCAGACTTAGCTACAGTCATCCTACCGTAATGTTACACTAAAAAAAAAAAATCAGAAAACATAAATATATATATATATATATATATATATATATATATATATATATATATATATATATATATATATATATATATATATATATATATATATTATATATATATATATCATAATTTATTTATAGTCTACTGAGTAGATCAGATAAATTATTTTATGTTCTAAAAATTGAATTTCCCGAAATGCCATTTCAGTTTTACTTGGCTTTATCGTAAAACCAAACATCCGAATGCGACAAAACAAAAATCTGTCTAGGAATGTACGATGATGTACTGTCTCAGTTTTATGGATGCTATGTTTGTGATGTCCTTAAATAGTAAATGTATAATGATGAAGGATAGTTCTGAAGACCAAAAAGAAGGTATAAGAATTCCTATAAACAGAAAGGCGCTACAGGCGCTGTCATGTGTACCGAATCCTCCGCCATCTCAGATATGATCTATAAAACTATATAAATTTCGCCATGCTCGCTATTACTAAGTCTATTTGAGCATAGGTTTTAGATAAAGATAATCGCTCATAACAAAAAAAATATGATTGTTTATATGAACAAGACAATGATACGAATACAGTACACTCCACTTATAACAATATTTATAATGACAATACAATCACAATGACGATACATGTTTTATTTACGGTTAGTAAAATTCATTTTGAGATGACCAAGAATTTTCTTCCTAAAAGATATTTAGCCAATTTCTGAACAGAATTTACCAATGATAGAGTAATTTCATAGCGTTTGTGTGATTCATATATCTTTCTCCCAGAGTACAAGACAAGATGTAGTATTTTCCTATACCCTTGTGGAAGAATGTATACGATAGACAGTAAACAGATACCATCCACTACAACACAACTATTTGATCTGAGAATGATCTTAGAACTGATCATCGAATGTGATTCCTGCAAAGGGATTTCAGATTCGCCATAAGGTGCCGTTCGGCGGACTGTTCGAATACATTGTACAGAATCATCATATATACCTATAATATGGCTCAATTTCCGGCGTACACCATATTGTAACATCTTAATCAAACTCCCTGTAGCCTTAGCTATACATTTTATTACTTTGTTTGTTATGATAGATAGCAAAAAAATCAACCAGAAGAAAGTATCGACCAAATCAAATGAAGTATCTGTTTTCATAAGCATATTCTTCGGTCCACAAGAAGGAACTGTCACTGCCCTAATATATGCCTGTGGTTGTCTATTTACCGGCGAGATGTCGTGTTGCGGCGTTATTGCTGCGGCTTGAACTGTCTTACTATCTTTAGGTTCCACCATAACTGGATTGACATGTGTGTGTTTGAAACTAGACCAACATGAGGTAATTGATTGTCTTTATGTATTTGTGTGTTTGCAACAATATGCTTCCTTTCCCATTCTGTTATGTCTTCAAATTTTATAATAGACACGACCTATAACTCAGCAGTTACAGTATAGACAGAGTTAAAGTTCTTTAGATTCAAGCATTTATCAAAGAAATCCTATCATTATGTAACAAATCAATAATGCACCGCGCATAAGAATTCACAGCACAAAATAGCACAAAATTGTGTATCGCGCTTATGACGTCATCACGGTTACGATAATAAAGACAAAATAAATGCGTGCAAAATTACAGTATTCTGACTATAACTAATTACTGACAAACCACAAACAAATACAATACTCAGCTCAAGAATCAGCAAAAAGTTTCCAATAGTTTGATAGTAGACCGATCCAATCGATTTGATAGATGATTATGTTCGTAATAATGGTGTAGAAATAATCTTTAATAGTTGTCCAATCCAATCGATTTGATAAATGATTATGTTCGTAATAATGGTGTAGAAATACTCTTCAATAATTGTGCAATCCAATCGATTTGATAAATAATTTTGTTCGATATTACTCCGTAAGCACGAATCTGATGAGTTTATATGTACGTTCCTGAAATCCAAGGTCTGCGTACCTTCATAAATGACATCACTGTGTCCATTTCGTTGTACTTGGGCGTTAATTCATCAAGTTTCCGTACAAGTTTAACACATTGAGCTGTCTTAAGTTAAACAAATTACGAGAATAACACCCTAGGCACGATGCCTGTGATCAGCCCTAGAAGGAGCCTGACCGATGTGAGTGTTATTTGCTACTCAATGTAGCTATCAGGTTTAGCAATATTTTGTAATGCTCTGTCGATATGCACTAAGATAACAACTGTGTTGATACAGCCTCAGCGAGGCGTTGATTATCTCGTACACCTGAATAGCACTGGAAAAAACAAAAACTCGATTTCCGTAGAACATATGTCACTGTGACGAAATGTTGTTGGTATACACGACACAATCAACCAGAGAAGGTGACCTAATGAAGATCCGACAATCACTGACTTTGCAGATCTTGATATCAATCAGTTATTAAAAATCTTCCGTATCAAGTGTGTCTCCTATGTATAGTGACATCTATTTTTGATCCCAAAATGGTAATTGATAGTTTTTTTTTCCAAATATAGTATAATTAGACTATAAATTTCGCTCCTAGAATGAGTATAATACCATGCGAGCAAATGTTCTCTATCTGGGCCAACAATCAGAGCGATAATGTCAATATACGGCTCCAACTGACACTGACAGTGCGGTTAATCATTTATAAGATGATAAGACAATTAAACAACCGAGGATGCGCCACTTGATCACCAGCTATTGATCGGCATGATCCTCACATTTACAGATAAGTTGCGTGTTCATGAATGTGTTTCTTTATCAGGCTGAGAAAATGACCGTTACTATGTCACGAGGTAATGGTTCAAATCTCTTCGGATGACGCTCCCATGTCAAAACCAATGGTTTAAATCTCTTCGGACGACGCCCCCATGTCATGAGGTAACGTTGCTTCCTCTCTACAATGATACGAGTTCAGGCTCTATAATGCAGCAAGCTCACCTCAAGATTTATGTGGCTCTGGGCATCATGGTACACGACAGCATGTATTGAGGCATTCTGATACAGGACAGGGTAACCATCTGTACTTCAAAACAACGACTCAAAGAATATACTGATGGAGTGAACTGCAATGTATTTACTACAGCTGATCTCAGACTACGGTGATGAGCGTGGGATTGATGCCGACTTCAATCATTCTCACTCTCCATGCACTCCATCTCTTCAATCAGAAATCATCTCCACAGACCAGTGAGAGTGTTGGGAACAGGGCCAGCCGCCCAGTGTCTTTATAATGCAAATCAAATATACTCGCCTACCTTCAACCGGAGCTCACCATACTCGAACTCCAACGGCCAATGCTGCCTTTGGTGACTTATGAATTAGGAACGGTTTGAATCCCGAGACTGATAGCGAAAACACATCCTATCACCTCGTAAGCTGGAACACAACTAATGCTTAAGCCGTTATGGCCTTAGGTGGCGTCCTATCATGACGTCTAAATTGCGTTCAATGTTGGTGTCACAATGTTCACCATTTGTGGCACTTTTTATCTTCTTCTTTGATGCGCTAACTCATCAATTGCCTGCCTCACTGTCATTTGCTACATGACAATCCGAAAGCACACGTTCAGAAAACTGATTTGGCGTCACGACCATTTCAGAAAATTGCTATAGATATAGTGGAACGATGATCGATCTTTGTACTCGTTGGCCGGAGGCTATTCTGCTTAAATACATCACAAGTAGATCTATTTTAGACTCTTTGTTGATTATTTTTAGCAGAATAGGATTTCCAAGTTGTATTCTATCTGATAGGGGTAGTTAATTTATTTCTACAGCTACTCAAGATGCTATGAGATTACTTGGTATCCCACAGGTATTTAGTTCACCTTGGCATCCTATGACAAACGGTGTCAATGAAAATTACAATGGAGTTCTGAAAAGAACGCTAGCGAAAGTAGCCGCAGATAGACCCAAAGACTGGGATATTTTGTTACCAGCTGTACTGTTTGCGTACCGTGAAGTACCACAATCCAGTACAGGATTTTCTCCGTTTGAACTGGTATATGGAGCGAATCCACGTGGACCATTATCATTATACAACGACATGCTGACAAATAAAACATATGACCACCCAAAAAGGGAAGCATATGATATGGTATCACAATTAATAGATAAGGTTATTACAAAATTGCTAAAAGATTGCAAAATCAGCACTGGAGAAAGCTGGAGAAAAGTATAGACAATATGACAATAGAAACGCCAAGACAATAGTCTTGAAAGAAGAAGAAGAGGTCTGGCTATTATTACCGGATCCTCGAGATTGTTTAGTTACGTCATGGCAAGGTCCATTTAAAGTACTTAAGAAAATTAGTGATGTGGATTATCAAATTGTTGTGGATGGTAGACATCA
This sequence comes from Cepaea nemoralis, assembly GCA_014155875.1. Classification (NCBI taxonomy): domain Eukaryota; kingdom Metazoa; phylum Mollusca; class Gastropoda; order Stylommatophora; family Helicidae; genus Cepaea; species Cepaea nemoralis. The sequence goes on along the minus strand of JACEFZ010027892.1, from coordinate 55,916 downwards.
CATTTTTCACATAAATATGTTGAAACCATATATTTCACGCAATAACGACACACCACAAGTGACACAACAAATTCCACATAGAATAGCTACAGCTTGTTGGGTTATAAATGAGCAGCAAGAAGGTGCTATTAAGCAACAGATTCCAACACTGACAGTTAAAAGTGATAGTAGTTGGCAATCTATACAAATAAATCAAGGTTTGTCGATACAAGACAAAGAAAAACTTATTGCAGCAATAAAAGAGTTTAGCTCAATTTTTTCAGATATACCAGGCAAACATCACTTATCAAACATAAGATAACATTATTATCAAATGTCCCTGTTAAATTAAAACCATATCCTATCCCAATACATTATCTGGAGAAAGTTACTGCAGAAATTTCAGAATTGGATAGATCTGGAATTATTAGAAAATCGGTTTCTAATTACTGCTCTCCGGTTGTAATTGTGAAGAAAAAGGATGGTTCATTACGTCTGTGTGTTGATTATAGAAAAGTAAATGCGTTAACACTATTGGATGCTGAACCAATGCCAAACATTGATGAATTAATCGAGGGCATGGCAAACTCGAAACTCTTTTCGAAGATTGACCTCACCAAAGGATATTGGCAAATTCCTATGAATGAAGAGTCGATGCATATTACAGCTTTTAGTACGCCATTGGGTTTATATCAGTGGGCATATCTTCCATTTTGGTTACAAAATGCACCAAGCATATTTATGCGCATGATGAGAAGATTACTCGACGGAATTTCTAATGTAGCGACTTATATGGACGACATCTGTATTCACACTACAGATATTGATACACATGTGCAGGTTCTCAAACAGGTATTCCAGAGAATACAACAACATGGGTTAAAGGCTACACCTAGTAAAATTGAGATAGGTTTTGAGGAAATACAATTCCTTGGGCATAGAGTTTCTAATGGATTTAGAAAAATTGATCCCACGGTGGTTACTAAAATTCTTAATATTAAACCTCCATCGACTAAAAAGGAATTGAGAAGCATATTAGGTCTGATTAATTACTATCAAATGTTCATTCCTAACTTTGCTGATATGACACCAACTTTTTCTTAACTCTTGAAGAAAGGTCAGCCTACTAAAATAGTTTGGACAGATGATCATGAGAGACTATTACAACAGATTAAAACTTTGTTTAGTACTCATCCGATCCTGAAATTACCTGATATCTCAAGAGAGTTTGTCTTACAAACGGATGCTAGTCTACATGCTATCTCAGCTGTATTACTTCAAGTTCATGAAGGAAAATTGCATCCTATACTCTACTTCAGTAAGAAGCTTTCTGACACACAAAGAAACTATGCTATTACTGAGTTGGAAGCACTAGCGTTAATTGAAAGTATTCAGAAATTCTCTAGATATTTACTTGGTAGAAAGTTTCTGGTTCTTACGGATAACAAACCTTTACAGATATTTAAATCTGGTCATCCTAAAAACTCGAGAATTCATAGATGGTCTTTACTTCTACAAGATTATGAGTTTGATATCTGTCACATTCCTGGAAAAGATAATAATCTTGCAGATATTCTCAGTCGATTATGAATTGCAAGACGAGTATTATTCAATTGTTCAGTTATTCAGTTTTATATATATATATATATATATATATATATATATATATATATATATATATATATATATATATATATATATATATATATATATATATATATATTTTGTTGTTCTGTTCTTTTTATATTTTAAGCATATTTTTAAGGTAAATGTCATTATCCCAGGGTTTCATTGGTTTGGTAATTGTATTTTGTGATGATACCGCAATATTATGTGTCATTTGAAAGAGCATCATACATTTTCATTATCACAGTCACGTATATGTCACCATATAATAGATAGAGTCGATAATGTTCGCTAAATATGTACGACATTAATAAGTTCGCAAAGGTGGAAGCGTTACGTGGACCCTACCCATGGATATAGGATGGATCAACAAAGGATATGTATCATACGGGAACGACGACCAACGACAACTGATGGTGTACTGGGAACTCCTTGTTATCACCTTCGTCCTTTATCTCATGGTTTTACCTAGAGTGAGGACGCTTGGCTTGTTGTTTGACAAGAGGGACTAATATAATTATTAGTTGGTCTGATCCTCCCATAGATCAGCCACACGACGTCCAACGTGGGATTTGGACAGGTGGGCGTGCCCGTCTTGAGCATTTTTTTTTTGAGGGTAGATAAGAGGGTTGATCAGAAGCTAGTCAGGAGTTAGAATATGGTTTTTTAATATGATTATAGTCTACAAGTATGTACATATGTAGAAAAAAATGATAAATCATTTATTTTATCCGGGAGGGGGGCATAATGCCAAGACCGGCCACGCGCCACAAAATATAAACAAGTGTGAACGGGAGTTTCCCCATGTGTACACCAACGTGGACAGAGTGGACAAGAGCTCTAGGGAAACGAGAATACGTCAGAAACAGCAACAAGGATACGCTGTGAAAGTTGTGATTCAGAACGGACGTGTTGATGTGAGCTCCGATGAAGGTGAAACCTGGATGTGGCGATCTCCTGCATGACGCGGCTTGGAGTCAGGAGGAAGATTTATTGAGGACATTCAACTGAAGAATTAACCATGAACCAGGGAATAGCAAAGCCACCCTAGACATATATTTGCGAGTATTCAAACGACTGCAACTTAGCGGAATGGGAGCTGGAGGATAGGAGTTAATTTAGCGCTAAGGGCCGATTCTTCATCAGGGATCACCTAGCCGACTTTATCCATTTAGAGTCATCACCATGTCTGCGACAGATTAAAGATCTGGAACGGTTAGTCACGACTTTGAATAATTTTATCATTTTTGTCCAGATGTTATTGTTGTCGAAATAACGGCAGTAACACTGTTTTGCATACGTGGACTGAACATCCATCACTTCAGGTGTGTTAACGAATGGTATGAACTCATGTAGGATACTTATACCATTCAGCTCCACCGAGCAATGTTTATCAACTTTTTCTAGCATAGACCCATTGAGAAAGTTGCTGGCCAATCTTCCTGCACCAAAATTTTATTCCGGGATCAGATTTTTCAATGATTCTGTGTGCTTTCATTCCCACCAGAGGGGACCTGTAAAATATATAACACAACGGTGATAGCCTCCCGTCACTAATCTTTATTAGATAATCGTTTGCCATCGGCCTCGCTCAGAAAAATACAGGGAACGTAATCTCGTCAGGGACAGAGAACTGAAACACATAGAGTGTTCATCAGGCCAAGACAAGAAGAAACAAAAGCGTCCGGAACCCACCCCCCCCCCCCACCAGGGAGCACCCACTGGAAGATCCCAATTACCCCCATTACTCAATTCTCAACTAGTAAAGCTTATCAACACTTCACTACTCTATTTTCAACTAACAGAGCCAAGTATCACTTCCCTACTCTAGCTAGTTTCAACCATGCTACTGCCTAAATTAATTAGGACTAATTATACAATATGACTACCTTAGGCAACACCGCAGTTAGATCAAATCACATCTACATTTGCCATGACAGGCACGTGTAAAATTAAATTACCCCAATTCGCACACGGTAGATATTATTCCACTCCCTAACTGCAGTGCCAAAGCACGTCCGCCTAAATCAACTGTTTGAGTTACACTGTCTCCCCCAATCATGTTTTTTTTTTTTAAACAGCCTTGAATTGTTCACGTGACGTTGTTGATGTCCTGCAGGTGTCCCAATGTTCCCAATAACAATCCCACACTTTCTGTCATGTGGTGACAAGCAAAGCCGCCATTTCGTTTGATGTCGGGAAATTCTAAATGACAGACGGGACTGTTTATCTCCCGATCAGGGAACTTCTGCTTGAATCCGACCTGTTTTTACTGTATTGTTAAAAAAACAACTGGGGCCCTGCAAACATGCCGTTTAATCAGATTGCCTATATTGTCATCAACTGGTTAATCACGGTGTTTTTCGTGACACTCTGCACAAGTCTGACTGCTCCGCTGGCACTCTCACTCCTCTCCTCGCCTAATGTTCTCTAAGATGCACACCTGTCTGATCGTATCCTCCGCCTGAGCCATTCATGATTTCCCTCTTATCAGTCACTGACCCTTAACGGCGTCCAGCGCCTCATGCAACGGGTGATCTGTGTCAGCAGCTACTCTGAGGTATGCCTTCGCCTGCATCACCTTGAGCCTACCAGCAACAGTCGGCAGACCAAGGATGTAACGCATACACACTGCTGGAGTGTCTCTGGTGCATCACAGAATGACCCGTATAGCTTCGTTCTGTTTGCGCTCTAATTCCTCCAGCTGACTCTTTGAGACAGTGAGCAGTCGTAGTCCATAATCAGTCACTGAGAGGATCAAGTGCTGGTATTGTGTGAAAAGCATTCTCTGCTCTGTGTCCATTGCAGCCATAGTTTTAAGTTCATTAGTCCCTTTTGAGACCTTGTCACAACCGTCTCCACATGGTCCTTGAAGGACAGTTAGTTAGTTAGTTAGTTAGTTAGTTAGTTAGTTAGTTAGTTAGTTAGTTAGTTAGTTAGTTAGTTAGTCGTGGTTCCAACTTCACGGCAACGGGTTGTCCCCATATTGCTCCATTCCTGTGCCAGTGAATATCACACAAAATGCTCCTCACTGCCAAAAGTGAACAATGGAACAGATCGGAGTATCGGCAAGCCAACAGCTAGCACAGGTACACTGTGCATAATGCCACCGCCAGAATGCCAACACAAAAGTCCTCCATGAAAAATACAGTTCATCGTCGATGGAAATGGCAGTCACCAGAAAGACTTCATTGACCCAGGTTTTATCCCATATGACTCGGTCTCTCTCCACAGGACGACCCGCCGAAAGCGCCGCACAAAGCACGAACTCCGTACCTCCAGCGGCGATTCCCAGGAGTCTCCTGAAAAATGCACTCGTGAGCCGAAAAGGCAAACCAGTCAATCCAGCAACAGCCGGCCGCCATCATTCCGTACATGCAGTTCACGCTACACACAACCGCGGACAGATGTAAAAGCATTCCACACGAAACTCACAGCTCACGGTGTCGCGCCACGCACTCACTCAGTAGCAGGGCGACCTTGAAAGACTACCATCTATCGCGAGGCTTGGGACATCAGCTTTCACAATCCTGTTGTCCAGAGAGCACCACAAAACAACCGTCTTTTCCGGGTAGATGACAGTATTCATTTCAGTGCACTTTGTCTACTGTCGCCTGTAACTCCTGGGCTGTTTGTTCCCTATCTCTCCCCTGCCTATATACTAACATTTTCAGTTGATATTCTTGCATATAATTAGTCAATCAACCAGTAATATCACCAACATGAGTAATATCACCAACTAACACGGGAATTCAAAACAATGGATTCCCTTCGCAAATTTAAACACAGAATAAATTGCACGCTTTCTCGCCTGGATTTCTTGCAGTGAAATATGTCAGGCAAGAAATAGTATAATATATTGCTTATGGACTCTCTGTTTAAACAGGAATGTCCACACTGGTGTTTCTGAACAAGAAAATTAATTTCCTAAACTGATTTGAGAATGCGACGTGTAAACAAGAGGTCGGCGTGGCTGATGGGGTTTACCGCGCTGACATTGTCTCTTCCAGTGTACTGGACTCGCTCCAATTAGCCAGACTTCAATGTTGGCTTTTCATGCAGAAAACAAGGGCGAACTGCTCAACGTTAAATTACCTAGTACATCACAGATTGTCAATAGGGGTGGGGGTGACTGCACCATCCTGCAAAGGACATGTAACCTTTAAGATAAGATAAGATAAGATAAGATAAGATAAGATAAGATAAGATGTATAAACAATGTATTCATAGTAAAGAAACAGTAACGGACCTTTTCCACGCCTTAAGGTGTATTGGGTATTTGGTGCCAACCCCATACAACACAATTTTCTACCATCTCTATGCTGGCAGGATTACACAATGTACCAAGAAGACAGAAAACCAGAAATGATAAAATCGGTACAAAAGTGTGGGCACTGGCAACCCTAGATCTCATTAGACGATAGCAAGTTGAATGCTTCGGTCACGTAACTAGGCTACCAAGTGACAGTATACCGCAACAAGCAATGATGTACAGACCAAATGGAATAAGAAAACGAAACCAACCATATAAACGATTGATAAAGGGAATAACAGAGTCACTGAGAATCTCTAAATATGAAGCCATAAACGGGCACTCTCCCGCTGTTTATGCATCACCTCGACACCGCAAGGTACAAGAGGAGCAAGATTAGATTAGAAGAGATCATATCCGGGCACTCTCCCATTGTTTATGCTTCAGCTCGACATCGCAAGGTACAAGAAGAACAGGATGAGACGATCAGTGCTCCGTGGGTGATGTGCACAATATATTCCTAGAGCACTTCATGGAGCCAATTTTAGGATGGGTTGATCTGAGAGTCCAGGTAATATTTGTTTTAATGCCCAACTTGAGATGGATGGAAAACATTACCACAGAGTCGATAGACAGGTAATATATTGATCTACGAGGGGAAGTCAATAAGTACGTCACAAATGGCTGTCGAAAAATAACAAAATATGATAACAACTTGAAACCAGTTTATTCTTATACATACATTGTCCCTTCATTTCTCAACCTAGTTTCCACCAACATTGATGCACTTATCCCAGTGTTTTATCAGTCCTCCCAAACCGGCTGCATAGAACTGCGTGCTCTGTTTTCTAAACCACGTTTTCACTTCACATTCAACTTCGGTGTCATTCGCGAAATGTTTCCCGCCAAGATGGGTTTTCGGAAATCGCTAGGGGCTAAGTCGGGGCTGTAAAGTGGATGTTCCAGAACTTTCCACCTTAGTTGGTTAATTTTCTCCTGAGTTAATCGAGCTGTATGTGGTCTGGCATTGTCATAAAGAAACAACACTCCTCTAGTCAGCAGTCCTGGGCGTTTTCTTCGAATTGCATCATGAAGCATCGATAGAACTTCACAGTACTATTCAGAATTCACATTGTCATCTTTCTTCTTGAAATTGGTTAGAAGCACTCCTTGACAATCTCAGAACACTATCAGCATAACCTTCCCTGCTGATGGCGTAACCTTGAATTTTTGGACACAATGCGAAGAAGGATGTTTCCATTGCACCGAAGCAAGCTTTGATTCGGGCTGGTAGTCAGCATAAACAGGAAGCATTTTCTTATGAATGTCCTTTGCAGGCAGACCTTTTGCCCACACCAAAAAAAAAAACCGCACAAAAGCACGTGCTCTTTGGTTGTACACTCCGTAAGAATAGTCGCCATTTTGTTTATACCGCTGCGCATGCGCATGAGACACCTAGAGCCACCTGAGAATGGAATATAAAGTTCGATGTTGCTGTCACCTCATGCACCTGTAGAAAACACCAAATACATTTACCTGCCATCCCACAGAACTGTGTGACTTACTTATGGACTCGCCCTCGTACTTAACGACAATTATGTTCATTTAACGATCTACACAAGAACCATTACCACAGTGTCGACAGACAAATAATATATTGATATATTTAATGACAATTACGTTCATTTAGAGACCTACACAAGAAACATTACCAGAGAGTCGACATAAAAGTAATATATTGATATATTTAATGACAATTATGTTCATTCAGAAACCTTGACAAGAAACATGACCAGATTCAGTAAATAAACCATTCCATTGAGGCAGCCTTCCCATAGGCGGAGCATGTGTAATGGCCTAATAACGTTTAATACGAATACTTTTCCATACCGAAACATCTAAATATCCCATGTCCTGAAAACGACAGATAATAAATAGCATATTCACACAATCCTGTGCTATCAATGTCAAACTTGGACATTATCCAAATCACACTTATGAAAAATCAACACCTGTGAGTTGAGATGCTTGAAGAGAGCTGCCAATTTAACTATCAGAGACCGAATAAGATATTCTGTTATCAGACAGACGGTGTGATAAACACATTGTGCCACATACTGAAAGACAGAAGATCATATAGTTCGGCCATCTCGTTAGAATGCTACACCATCAACTCCATCACTGGCCCTACATCAAAGAAGTTCTGCTATGAGAGGACGAGCACGACCGAGAAGAACATGCGCTGTCGACATCAGAGACATTGTACAGTCACACGGAATAGTACTATCCAGTGTCACTCATCGGGAGCTGGCACGTTAACTATTCATCTCCACGACGCTTGACGGAAAAAAAATAGAAGATGATGATGCTCAAGATTTTTTTTTCTGTTTACCTTTCAATTTTTTAATAACATTTTCAAATTCCATGTTTTTCTGTAAATCTGTTTATGTTGTTCTTGATGAAGATCACCAAGTTCCCAAGGTCGATTAGTTATGTTGTGGTGTAGCTTATTTGTATCTTGTTTTGTTTTACGTTATCATCATTATTGTTATTTATATA
>JACEFZ010027892.1:0-42500 GCA_014155875.1 Cepaea nemoralis | reverse complement strand
CATCATGGGACGATAAGCACGTGCTCTTTTTGGTCAGTACTTATCACATGATTATGACATTATCATGTTCAACGTACGCAATTACCCGCGGTGCGGCACGAACGGATTTCAAATGAGCATATATATATATATATATATATATATATATATATATATATATATATATATATATATATATATATATATATATATATATATGTGTGTGTGCGTGCGCGTGCGCGCGTGCGTGCATGCGTGCTTGTGTGCGTGCGTGCGTGCGTGCGTGTGTGTGTGTGTGTGTGTGTGTGTGACACAACATCTACTATCTGCATTCTCCAATGCTTGTTCTGAATTTGGTTTAACAATTAACAACAAGAAGACACAGATTATGTCACAAAGTGCACATGGTGTACCATCAATCTTTATTGACGACACCGAACTGGAGATAGTAGACCATTTTACATATCTAGGATCAGAGGTAAATAGCAAATTATCCCTCGATCAAGAATTCAACATCAGGATTGGCAAGGCAGCAACAACAATGAACATGTTAGCAAAAAGAGTCTGGGAGAACAGGAAGCTTACTGCCAAAACAAAAGTCCTCGTCTACCAAGCCTGTGTCCTTAGTACTCTTCTTTATGGCAGTGAAACCTGGACAACTTACTCACGCCAAGAGAAACGTTTAAACAGCTTTCATATGCGGTGTCTGCGAAGAATACTTGGTATTAAGTGGCAAGACAAAATCACAAATACTGAAGTATTGGAAAGATCAGGTTGTGTGACGGTGTATTCCATGCTCAGTCTTCGTAGACTTAGATGGATTAGGACACGTTAGGAGGATGGATGATGGTAGAATACCAAAGGACATCTTTTTTGGTGAATTACAGACGGGTAGGAGATCTCAGGGTCGGCCTCTACTACGATACAAAGATGTGTGTAAGCGGGACATGATTGATACAGGCATTGATAATGCACATTGGGAGCACGTCGCCGCTGAACGTGTTGCATGGAGGGCAACTATCAGAAATGGAATAAAGACAAAGGAGAAAATGATTGCAGATAAAGCACACACAGAGCGTGATAGACGTAAGATGGTGCAAAATAGTGGAAGTGACCATGTTTTCACATGCACCTACTGTGGGCAAACATTTGCAGCAAGAATTGGCCTTACCAGCCACACTCGCCACCGCCATGGATCGTAGTTATTAAGATTTTTTGAAGCACAATGTACCAAACTATCGTCTGTCAAGACGGAAAGGTGCCAATGGTCTATATATATATATATATATATATATATATATATATATATATATATATATATATATATATATATATATATATATATATATATATATGTGTGTGTATATATATATATATATATATATATATATATATATATATATATATATATATATATATGTGTGTATATATATATATATATATATATATATATATATATATATATATATATATATATATATATATAAGGCACGATTTGAAGTAAGTCCCGTTTTGACCAAACCGACAAACACCGATGGAATACAGAAATATGCATATGCAGAATGTTTATGCGGTTCATTAGCTAGCTGTGTTCTATTTTTTCACTGTCAAAATCTTGTTTGATGCTGCGTGTGAGTGATTTATTATGAGTGCAAACATAAATACTCCCGCCAGCTGCGAGGTTTGTTAGCAAAAAACAACAGTGTTGCAGGAATTCATTGGCCACTGTTTTCTAGGACAAAAATGGGGTCTTGTTTAGTGATTTCCTTGAAGGTGGAAAGACATTTAATGCCAAATCTTATTATGACACTCTGATAAAACTTACACGTGCCATCCAAAACAAAAGACGTGGGTTGCTCTCCTCTGGAATTGTGCGTTTGCACGATAATGCTCGATCTCACGTCGCATATGGAACTGTTCATTTGCTGCAAACATTTCACTGGGAAATTGTTGACCACCCGCCCTACAGCTCCGATCTGGCGCCAAGTGATTACCACCTTTTCATGCACCTAAAGAAGTGGCTGGCATCCCAGCGGTTTGAAACTGATGATGAACTGCAGACAGGTGTTAATGAATGGTTCAAGACACTGGTGGCAGACTTCTACGACATTGGAATTCAGAACCTGGTGCCACGATACCAAAAATGTGTTGAAGTCAATGGTGACTATGTTGAGAAATAATGTAAATGTAAGGTTCACTTTTCTTCTTCTTCTTCTTCTTCTTCAGCGTTCCGAGCCATTGAGGTTCTTTGCTGCAGATACAATCCGTCTCCATTCGTCTCTCTGGTTGACCTTCTCTTGCCAGTCGTTGATTCCCAATAAATCATTTTTATACATAATGAATTTTTTTTTTGGTTTAAATTTTATAATGGGACTTATTTTAAAAAACGCGCCTAGTAAATATATTTGTATGCATCATGGGACGATAAGCACGTGCTCTTTTATTCATTTGTCAGTAGTTATCACATGATTATGGCATTATCATGTTCACTGCCACCAGTTTTTGAACCATTCATTATCACCTGTCTGCATGCAGTTCATCATCAGTTTCAAACCGCTGGGATATACACCTTTGCTTTATTGACTACACAAAGGCTTTTGATAGAGTTAGACATGTCAACATGGTAAATATGTTTGCAGATCTACAAATTGATGGGAAAGACATTAGACTTATAAAAAACATATATTGGAAACAACAAGCTGCCATAAGGATTGAAAATAAAGGGGGAAATATCAGCCTATTATGAGAGGTGTTAGGCAGGGATGTGTAATGTCTCCGGACCTTTTTTTCCCTTAACAGTGAAAATATTTTCAGGAATGTAGAAGATATAAATGGAATCAGCATTGGAGGACGAAACATCAATAACATTAGATATGCAGATGATACAGTATTGATTGCAGACAATGCACAAGATCTACAACAATTAGTAGACGCAGTTGTTGTACACAGTGAGCAGCGGGGGTTGGAATTAAATTGTAAGAAGACACAGGTTATGGTCGTCACTAGGAAGAACGAAGTACCACAATGTAATATACATGTAAATGGGAATATTCTTCAACAAGTGAATCGGTACAATTATCTTGAAACAGTAATAACATCTGATAGGAGTGTCACGAGATCGCCATGAGTTAACCAGATAATTATAATACAGAAAGTTTGCTTAGTGCATATGTTCGAGGCCACAGGTTGTTTCAACAAATCCAGTAAATGTAACTGCACGTGTTGACATCTGGTCGACGGATTGGGAACACTCGGTGGTGAGGGAGACGGGTCCCGGCATCGCTTTGACAGTTTGTCAACATTCGAATACAGATGGAACCCGTCGGATCCTGGTTGCAACCGGATGTCTGCCATCACAGGTCGGGCAGAGTTGACAGCGGCAGATGTGTAACGGAAGTGGGTGAGCTGAATCATACATCGCTTTGACAGTTTAGAAACAGGTTGGATTGAAAGCGGAAGTACTCAGCTCAGAAGAAAACAGTCCGTCTGTCAATTTATAGTTTCCGGACAGCAAGAAGATTGGCAGCTTATTATGAAAAACTGTTGTTGGGATCATACAGTAACTCGCTGGCTAGTTTTGGGAGTCAAAACAAGTGATGACAACTTTGACAGTGACTAAGCCAGGGAAAATCGATTCTTGACAATGGATGATATGCCCAAATAACACCTGCAGGACATCAACCATGTCACGTGACCAATTTTAAGGGTTTGCCAGAAAACCATGATTGGAGAGAACAGTGTTGACCAAAACCGTGGATTATGATGGACGTGTTTGTGGGAGAGCTCTACAGTGTTAGATTAATTCAATATTAACTAGCATGTGTCGTTATGGCAAAGTGTAGTAGCCATCCCGGAATGAGGCGGTGTTGCCTAAGGTAGAACCTATTATAATTAGTTCTAATTAATATAGGCTGTAGCCTTGTTAAACTAAAGTGTGATGATTAGCACTGGTAGTGGAAAACTACCTAGAGTAGAGAAGTGATACTTGGCTCTGTTCGTTGTTAATAGATTAGTGAAGTATTGATAAGCTTTACTAGTTGAGAATTGAGTAATGAGGGATAATTTGGATATTCCAGTAGGTGTCCCTGGTGGGCGGGGTTCCGCATTCTGTTTGCTGATTTTTTTCTTGTCTTGGCCTGAGGATAACCTATGTGGTCAGTTCATCTGTCCCTGACAGGTTCACTGTATTTTCTGAGCGAGGCCGATGGCCACGATCATCTAATAGAGATCAGTGACGGGGAGGCTATCACCAGTTGTATGATTTATTTTACAGGTTCCTCTGGTTGGAATGAAGAACACGGAAACAAGGAAAAATCCGATCCCGGATAAAGTTTGGCGCAGGAAGATTGGCCAGCAACTTTATAAAAGAGCTTATGCTAGAGGAAGATGATCAACATTGCTCAGTGGAGCTGAATGGTATATGTATCCTACAGGATAAATACCGAATGAGTTTAGGTCATACCAGTTTTAACACACCAGTCGTGATGGATATTCAGTTCACTTATGACTAGAACAAAAATAAAGGACTCTATTGGAGTATAGACAATAACTGTTTAATAGTGAGAACTAGAGAACATTTAGCAAGAGACAGAAAGTCCTGTTCATAGGACAGTGTTCCATGTTTGTTTCACTGCGCCGGAATTATGAAGCCGGAGTTTCTATAAACTATTAGGAACAGTTGTGTTAGGAACTATAATAGTATTTTCCACGGATTATATATTTACATGGGATTCAGATCTCATGGTCATCAGAGTTCCTGGAGGAGGACATGTCTGGAGAGAAGGATACGACTTCGGTGAGGTTTATCGTACTGACTCGTGTGATGTCGTGTAATCCTTGCCATGATGTGTGCACTATGATCCTGAACTTTGAAGGCTGACATACACATTTATGTTATAGTACAGGACACACATTTTCTTCGCATACACGTCTCATATACGTTACACTTTTCTTTTAATAAATTAATCTTTATTAATTGTTAGAAGCAAGATTTGTTGAGTATGTTGCGTTGGGGAAGTATGAGAGGGGGCATAGTACGACAGTGAGAGAGTGATAGGAAAAGGTGTCCACGGGCTGATGGAGTGTGTTGGACGGAAGCTGGTGGATTCTCCAGGATATTGATAAGGAAAAAAATATTATAATGTGGGTGTTGACTCTCCTCACTCCAGGGACGACACTTTAAAGGAGGACACGACAAGGAGATGCCTTGAAGAGATTAGAATAAGAATCGCCATGGCGAAAGTAGCCTTTAGCAAGATGAAAAACATACTGACCAATAAAAAGATGTCAATTGAAACGAGAAAAAGAGTGTTGAGGGGATACATAGAGCTTGTTCTTTTGTATGGATGTGAAACTTGGACAATGTGCAGTCAAGCTGAAAAACATCTGATGGCTGCAGAAATGTGGTTTCTGAGAAAAATACAGAGAATACCATGGACAGACAGAAAAACCAATGACCAAGTACTACAGGAGACAAATGAAAATCGTAAACTGATTAGAGAAATTAGACGTAGACAGTCACATTTTTTGGATATGTTATGAGAAAAAATGGATTGGAGAACTTAGTGGCAACTGGCAAGATCGAAGGGAACAGACCAAGAGGAACACCTAGAGGAAAATACCTGGATGGCTTGGCCACATGGCATGGGCGAGACAGGAACACTGAGCTGATCCACGACGCTGGTGATCGAGTGAAATGACGAGTCATGACCGCCCACGCTTTCCGGCATGGCACATGCTTGATTTATATATATATATATATATATATATATATATATATATATATATATATATATATATATATATATATATATATATATATATATATGTGTGTGTTATGTGTTTGTGTGTGTGAGTGCGCGTGTGTGTGTATATATCTCTATCCCTGTCTCTCTGTCTATCTCTCTCTTTCTCACTTTGTCTCCCTCTCTCTGTCTCTCTCTCTCTCTCTCTCTCTCTCTCTCGGTTTGTGTGTGTATGTGTGTGTGTGTGTGTGTGTGTGTGTGTGTGTGATTTGTAAGATAATAAGCAAATACCAGGCGAAACACATGCACGCACGCTTGTACGCACACATTTTGCGTGCCTTAGTGTCTCTATTTATCTCACTCTCTCTCATCAAACAGAAAGCAAGTAGTATCACATAATAAATCTCTGTCTAAAGCAAGTAGTATCACATAATAACTCTCTGTCTCAAACCACTACCTTCAATATTGGAGTACCGCAAGGCTCTATTTTTGGCCCTCTATAATTTGCCATATATATTAACGATCTACCTTTGCATCTTTCGTCGTCCTGCGATCTATTTGCAGATGACTGTACAGTATACACAAACGCTGAAAACTGTATTTTACTGGAGTTGTCTTTACAACAAGAATTAAATAATGTAGTTAGGTGGAGCTATTCAAACCGTATGCAAATTAACATCACTAAAACAAAAGCAATGTTATTAACAACCAGACAAAGACTTCAAACTCTAAGCTCACACACATCACTTCAACTTCACATCGATAACATGTCAGTAGAAAGTGTAATTGAACACAAAACATTAGGCTTAATCATTGATAGAAACCTAACCTTTAATTCCCACGTTCAAGCGCTCATTAAACAAACAGCGAAAAAAGTCTATCAACTCTCCAAAATTAAAAACTTCCTTGATGAGGACACAAGGAAACTATTCTATACTTCTCATATACAGACACACTTTGACTACTGCTTCACAATCTGGGACGGTTGTTCTAATTCAAACACCAAGCGACGTTACTCACTCCAGAAACGGGCCATGAGTCTAATTTATAGCAAACATTTATCTGACAATCCTAGCCTGTATAAACGCCTTCAGTTATTATCATTCCGCAATCGCCTGCTTTTCAATAAAGCTAAACTAATTCACAAAATCCTGCATCGGAATGCCCCAAATTACCTTTGGCCATTGTTTAAATATAATGCTAGACACAGTAAACGTTTAAATATACTACACATTCCGAAGCCTAGGATTGACTTATACAAAACAAGCTTAACGTACTCTGCAGCTCAGCTGTGGAACAATCTTCCACAAGAAATCAAAGACATCACCAATCCCTATTCATATAATGGCAAATTATTCGAACACTATCTCAATACGGATTATCTTCCCCCTTAATAATAGAGATAATAATAATAATAACAAAACCCTAGTATAACAGCCAGTCCCTTTTTTGTAGGCCAGTATATTCCACATGGCTAATAACAAGTGTCAGACCATTATCTAATATTACTGTGTCGTGTAGTTTTGATGTTTGCATTTTGCCCATGCCTTAATAATGCATATCTTTTATATTGTTGCTGTTCTTTGTTAGCCTTGAATGATGTGTGAATGAAATAATGTATGAAAGAGAGTGATAGAAGGGCAGAATGTTAGACGGGCCTGCGTGCCCAATTCTTAACCCTTTGAAAATAAAGTTTGTTCGTTCGTTCGTTCTCTGCCTGTCTCCACCTTTCTGTCTCTCAGTGTGTGTATGCGTTTATTCTGTGAGTGTATGTGTGAGTGTGTATGTGTGTATGTGTGTGTGTGGGTGTGTGTGCGTGCGTGCGTGCGTGCGCGCGTGTGTGTGTGTGTGTGTTTACTTAACATAGTTACCCTAGTATTAACTTGGTACATTTTAACAGAATTAATTATCATTCCCAAAGACACTTGATTAATTACCCATATCAGCGTGTCCTGACCCAGGTATTTCTATTAGTAGCCCATGTGGTCACTGTATGTCGTCCCGCCTCACGAGCTATATAAGGCCCTGGAAGATGTCGGAGGCTGGCGAAATCAGTCAACTTCCAGCTAGCAAGACTTCCGCGGGCGGATACTCAAGTCTTGGAGCTGAAGTACTTGTTTACTTTTTGGTTCTTCCCAAATTTTACAGACAGGATCACCACCAATTGAAACGAACACTGAAACAGAACTGTCTCAAATCCTGGTAAGTGGTTCAGTTTAAACAGTTAAATGTTTGTCCTTTACATGATATTGTATGCAATTAACCCCAAAATTTACACGGTGTTTGTGATTTACTAGGCAAGTAGTTCAGCAGATTTCCGTTGCTTTCTGAACGGCCGACGTCTCAATCTTTCGAAATCAACGCAAAGCGGTTTATTTCCAAATATTCCTCGGCTGATTTTGAAACCTTGACTCATTACATTGTTCTTCACAGATATTCGGTGCCTTAAATTTCATAGCTGTTCTTGGGTAATTTTGTGTTGCTGGTTCCAAAAATGTCATCGGATTTTTCTTTATCAGCTCTAGTTTTTGATATAACTGAGAATTATCAGTGTCACTTGTCGTTCACCACTGTTACTTCCTCTTCCAGTGAATCGGAAATCTGACTGAAAGTTGGAATTGGTATGCGATCTCCGCATGGAACAAATCGTGTAGCAGAATCTAAATCCGGATATTTCAATATTTTGTGATTTTTTTTTACATTAAATGCCTTAATATTACCAACACAGAAATAACAGTCATCATAGGGGTTCTAGGGCTCTGTCCAAACCATTGGAATTCCAAATTCTGCAAGGGACTAGATAGCAATACATTTTTTTTTTCAGAGTCTTATATAAAAAATAATGTAATAATAGTAATTAAATACACAAATGCACGTATCTCAAAAACTAGAGCTGCTACAGACAAATAGATGTGATATTTTGATTTAGCAGGCCACATATATGCAAAATCAGATGCAATGTGTTTGGCACCAAAAGATATTTTTTTCGGGTAAGGTTGTGAAACGCGTTCTCTATGCGCTTGTATGGCAATGTATTTAACTGTGATCAGTTATAGATCTCGGTCTACGCGTTTATTTGGCAATGTGTTTAGCTGTGTTCAGTTATAGATCTGGGTCTATGCGTTTGTGTGGCAATGTATTTAACTATGATAAGTTATAGATCTAGGTCTGTACGTTTGTATGGCAATGTATTTAACTGTGGTAAGTTATAGATCTAGGTCTGTACGTTTGTATAGCAATGTATTTAACTGTCATCTGTTATAGATCTGGGTCTATGCGTTTGTATCGCGATGTATTGAACTGTGATCAGTTATAGATCTGGGCCTGCACGGTTGTATGGCAATGTATTTAACTGTGATCAGTTATAGATCTAGGTCAGTACATTTGTACGGTAATGTATTTCACTGTGATCAGTTATAGATCTGGGTTTATGCGTTTGTATGGCAGTGTATTTAACTGTGACCAGTTATAGATATGGGTCTGTACGTTTGTATGGCAATGTATGTAACTGTGATCAGTTATAGATCTGGGTCTATGCGTTTGTATGGCAGTGTATTTAACTGTGACCAGTTATAGATATGGGTCTGTACGTTTGTATGGCAATGTATTTACCGTATGATCAGTTATAGATCTCGGTCTATGCGTTTGTTTGGCAATGTATTTAACTGTGATCAGTTATAGATCTGGATCTATGAGATTGTAGATCACACATCACTATCATCATCAAGTGCTTGGCCGACTGGTGTGATTGATCACGCTTCTCCACATCTTGTGGTCTCCAACTGCATGTATCAGTTTTGGGGCTGACGTTCTTCTGTTGCGCTGTCAAGAATCATTTTCTCGTTATCTTCCGCTATTTCTATTTCCAGTTGTTACAACATTAATAGGTAACTGCCAGTGGTGACGGCAAGAATGGAGCGGGCTGTAGACAAGTTTGCCAGTGAAAAGTGACAAAGAAAAAGGAGGACGAAGAGCAGCAGCAGCAGAAGAAGAAGACGAACAAGAAGAGGCAGCAGCAGAATGAGGTGATGATCAACAATAAAAAAAACAAGTATCAATACCTTATAGTTTACTAAATGATGTTGCCTGTCTCCCTGGCCTAGGGGTTAACGTCTTTCACCGTAATCCCGTATATCCACGTGAGGAACGTAACCTACGCGAGAATCGGTAGCGGTTCTCGCCGCGTTGGTAACTTATGGGGTATGTGAGCCGGTCGCTCAGAAAACAATGGCAAACTACTGAGCGTAATCTTGCCAAGAAATCAACAATCAGCTGAAAGATGCTGATGTTGACAGCAATTTCCTGTAAAAGATATACGAAAAAAAAACATGATGTTACTCTTGTGCTGAATCAACAAGAAAATACGTTGTTTATATGTTTTATGTATATGTGGTTTGCAGGTGTTTAATTCATGAAACTATTCTTTACTATTGCAGAAATCAGCATCGTCTGCTCGTCAAAATTCAATTTTCAAGCTCCAAGAATGTCAATTCACATTCCAGGTAAAGCGTGTCTCTGGAGTGAAAAATCGCGTCCTTGCCCAACTCTTTAAGCCTTGACTTCGCCAATACAGTTGCCTGTTTGCCATGACATCACCAATAAGTTGCCTGTTTGCCAAGGCTCCACCTATATAGGTGCCTGTTTGCAATGACTTAAACTACGCTAATAGTCTCTATAATTTAAAATACAATAACATGTCTTGAACAGAATAACTAGCCTTAATTTTAAAATGTCAGGTTTATCTTGTCTTTATGATATTTAGACTTTCATGTTGGAATTTCCCTGGCACGGCATGTCGGGATTCGAGTTTCTAATAATAATGTATCTACAAATTAGTGATACGAACTGCTGTACTGAGACGGAGAACTGTGCTAATATAAGAAATATAAAATTCTGATACCCATACAATGGTTAGATATGAATTATGGCCATATTCCATAGTTGTGGGTTCATGTGGATAATTGACCCTGGCTAATGAAGACAGAGTATTTTGGGTTGTCTAGATGGTCATGCGTCAAAGAATATTTGTTTCTGCAGCAAAGCACTGTCGTCATTTGGAGATGACAGGTTCGAATCCCGGTCGATAACTATAGCATTCAATTTTTATGTTGTAGATTGCGTCCTCTACTCACTACTTCTTTCTTCTAATTCCATGAGCGCCAAAAACAGTACAATCAATCAATCAATCATGTGCCATGCCGGAAAGCGTGGGCGGTCATGACTCGCCATTTCACTGGATCACCAGAGTCGTGGATCAGTTCAGTGTTCCTGTCTCGATCATGCCATGTGGCCAAGCCATGCAGGTATTTTTACTCGAACTTTCCTTTGTTCTGCTTCCCTTCGATCTTGCCAGTTGTCACTAAGTTCTCCAATCCATTTCTTCTCATAATATGTCAAAAAAAATTTGACTGTCTACGTCTAATTTCTCTAATCAATTTACGATTTTCATTTGTCTCCTGTAGTACTTGGTCACTGGGTTTTCTGTCTGTCCATGGTATTCTTTGCATTTTCCTCAGAAACCACATTTCTGCAGCAATCAGATGTTTTTCAGCTAGACTGCTCATTGTCCAATGTTTCACATCCATACAAAAGAACAGGCTCTATGTAGCCCCTCAACACTCTTTTTCTCCTTTCAATTGACATCTTTTATTGGTCAGTGTGTTTTTCATCTTGCTAAAGGCTAACTTTCGCCATGGCGATTCTTGTTCTAATCTCTTCAAGGCATCTCCCATCCGATGTTATGACTGTTCCGAGATAATTGTACCGATTCACTTGTTGAAGAATATTCCCATTTACTTGTATATTACATTGTGGTATTTCGTTCTTCCTAGTGACCACCATAATCTGTGTCTTTTTACAATTTAATTCTAACCCCAGTTGTTCACTGTGTGCAACAACCATATCTACTAATTGTTGCAGATCCTGCTCATTGTCTGCAATCAATACTGTATCATCTGCATATCTAATGTTATTGATGTTTCGTCCTCCAATGATGATTCCAGTTATATCTTCTACTTTTCTGAAAATATTTTCACTTATAGGGAAAAAAGATCTGGAGACATTACACCTCCCTGTCTAACACCTCTCTTAATAGGCTGATATTATCCCACTTCAAATGTCTTTCCCATCAATTTGTAGATCTGCAAGCATATCCACCATGTTGACATGTCTAACTCTATAGAAAGTCATTTGTGTAGTCAATAAAGCAAAGATGTATATCCTTGTTTACTTCTATTGCACGTTCAATAACTGATCGCAGCATATACACAGCATTTACTGTACCCTTTCCTTCTACAAACCCACATTGTTCTTCCCCTATTTCAGGTTGTATTTTTTCCTCGCTCTTTGCATGATAATTCGTAGCAAAATCTTTGTGATGTGACTCATTATACTAATTGTTCTATGTTGATCACATTCCAAAGCTCCTGATTTCTTGAGGATTGCAATAGATACGGGGTTACATAATTCAGAAGGTATCATATAATGTGTTCAGCAGTCCTGGTGACTTGATCTATTCCATATTCTTCTAAAGCTTTAATCATTTCTGCTGTGATGTTATCTGCACCGGGAGCCTTGCCAGCTTTCATATGTTTAAGAATATTTCGAACTTCCAACTTCAAAATTGGCGGTCCTTCATTATTAAACCGAATATCATGATGTTCCTCTCTGTTATCATCATAAAGGTTTTTCACATAATTTGACCATACATGTAGAATCTGATCTTTTTCTATTATGATTTTGCCATTTTTAGTTTTTAGACAGCCTGCTGATGTACTTGTTCTTTTATTAGTAACTAGCTGACCCGGCCCGGCTTCGCCCAGGCCCTGGAGGGGATCTATCTATCTATCAGTCTGTCTGTCTGCTTGTTTGTCTGTCTGTCTGTCTGGCTGACCCGGCCCGGCTTCACCCAGTCCCTGGTGGGGAGCATCTCATTTAATTCATATAAGTAGTCATATAAGCTCTCCCGTTCCCGACTATCTGTCTGTCTGTCTGTCTGACCCGGCTTCACCCAGTCCCTGGTGGGGAGCATCTCATTTTATTCATATACGTAGTCATATAAGCTCTCCCGTTCCCGACTATCTGTTTGTCTGTCTATCTGTCTGTCTGTCTGTCCCGGCCCGGCTTCACCCAATCCCTGGTGGGGAGCATCTCATTTAATTCATATACGTAGTCATATAAGCTCTCCCGTTCCCGACTGTCTGTTTATCTGTCTGTCTGTCTGACCCGGCCCGGCTTCACCCAGTCCCTGGTGGGGAGCATGTCATTTAATTCATTCATATAAGTAGTCAAATAAGCTTCCGTTCCCGACTATCTGTCTGTCTGTCTATCTATCTGACCCGGCGTGGTTTCGCCTGTAAACAGTAACTTAAAAGAATGTCCTTCCACACACCATTCATTATTTTTAATGAAAACTGTTTTTATTCACCGACATGACAGTTGATAAGTTTTGTAAGCAGAAATAGATGGGTTACAATGTTATGCATTATGCATTATTTTTATGCAAACTTTGAAAATGCCTTAAAGATTATATCATTATTTATTATAACTCATATGCCTAAAAATAACTATAGACAAAGAGTTTAATAATAGTGCAAGTAAGTCCAACAATATGACTATAAAGTATATAGAAATGTTATTAAAAGTTATGCCCCTTGAAATAACTTTTCTAGAGTGAAGTCCCCCTGCTATATAGACATTATATAATGAAAATGAAAAAGTAACTGTTATTAAATAAGTCGAAGATTTTACACTAAGAAACTATTATAGTCGGTTGCACAGGAATGAAAGGAAGACGTGTAGAAAATTTCATCTCAATCGGATGTACCGTTATCGAACGCATCCAATACATAAATCCCCACAAACACACAAACAAAGCCACATTCTGTTTTATAGATATAGATTACTGAATTCTTTTGTGCACTAATTTTGTATTTTTACTGTTGTGTTGTTTTTCAATTTCTAAGCAATTATTCTCAAGCCATGCTTATCTTGCCTCCTTACATAATATTTTGACTTGTCTGTGAATTTCTTCATATTTGGCAGAATTACTTTTGTTGAGTTATCTTGTTTCCATTAGTTGTAAAATCTCTTCAGTCATCCATTTCTTACGACCCACCTTCTTTAATTTTGGAATAGTTGTTTCTGCAGCCAAACTGATTGAATTCTTCGACATTTCCCATTGATCATCCACATCCTGGAATAGGATCTCTAGATCAGACAATTTATCACATCTGTTCTGTACTTCTATGTTGAATTTGTTTTGTATTTCCTTGTCATTACTCAATGTACACCAATCGTATTTAGTGTTTCCTGTTATATACTTGACTTTCTTTAACTTTATCCTCAATGTTCCTGTAAGTAATCTGTGGTCACTATAACAATCAGCACTGGGAACTGTTTTTGCTATTGTCAACGCATTTCTAAATCTTCTACTAATCAGAATGTAATCAATCTGGTTTCTAATCCTGCTATCATGACTCCTCCATATCCATAATCTTCTAGGGTGTTGCTTACACCAGGTGTTTCCTACAATCATTTCCTGCTCTTTTGCCCACTCTACAAGTCTGTATCCTCTTTCATTTCTCTGTCCTAAACCATAGTTTCCTATTGTGTATCTATCACCTTGATTTCCTACTTTTGCATTGAAGTTCCCTATTGTGATGTTTATTTCTGAATTATTACATTTCTTTAAAGCAGACTCCATGTCATTATAACATTCCTCTACACTATCTTCACTGGATTCTCCTGTTGGGGCATATACTTGAATAACATTTATGATAAAAGGTCTGCCGCTTAATTTTACTAGTAGAACTCTGTCTTACACGGCCCAGTATCCTTGAACAGATGTTGATGTTTGCCGGTGCAAGATAATTGCTAACCCCCCCCCCCCCCCCCCCCCCCTCCCATCGATCGTCTCCTCCAGAATAAATAATCTTAAAATTTACATCTATCTTGATGCCTGCTCCTGTCTGTCTCGTTTCGCACATCCCTAAAATATTAATTTTCTCTTTTTCAATTTCTTGTTTGATGTTATCTAATTTTTCGTCGTCGTTTAACGTCCTAACATTCCATGTTGCTAATTTTAATGTCTCTGTTCTTGTCTTGTGATGATCTGTTTTTAGGCGAATCATATGTAACTAGGCACCTTTAAAGAAGGTAGTTTGCCGTTGTTTTCATTCACGGCAGTGACTATACTGGCCGGATAACCGCAACCTTTGTCCCAGTAAGGAGATCTCCTGCCTGCATTCGCGAAACTTGAGACCATAACTAACAAATATCTTTCGGCTGCCCTCAAAATTGCAAACCACCACCTGCCTTCCTTGGCTTATTTTGAACACTTCCAATAAACGAATACGAAATAACACCACAAAATCCACAGGAAAACACTAAACAGCGTCTCCCAAAGAATAAACACGTCATGTCGTCGCCAATTTTACTGGAAGCAAAAACAGTACATGTGTGCGTATTTAAAAAATCCAAACCATTGAAGTGAACACAATAACAGCCCATGAAGGGTTCATTTACTTCAAGTCTAAGCATAATATAGTGTAAACATATGGGATTCACTTGTTGAAGTTGAAGAATAAGATAATGTGACCATATAGGATTCATTTACTTCGAGTTTGAGCTACAACAGTGTAACGTGAATGTATTGTAGTTCACAGCAGCGTCTGTAGCAAACAGAGTGAACATGCAGTATTTCTCCTCTGAAAGCTTTATTGTATTGAATACCAGCATGTGATTGAAGAAAACACGATGTTAATCCTCTACCCTTTGTTTTTGATCATATATATACGCATGTAGATGGTCAGAGTGTCATAAGGAATAACGATGCCTTCTTAATTGTGGCCTCGTACTGCCCCTTGCCGTAAATGTAGTGAAGCGGCACCCTCGACTGCCCTTTAATATTGTCAGCCTGGGATGTCTGTCTCTGTGTCTGTGCCAAAACATCTGATGGCATGGACATGTGGTTTCTGAGGAAAATACAAAGAATATCATGGACAGACAGAAAACCAAATGAACAAGTCCTTCAAGAAACAAATGAAAATCGTAAACTGATTAGAGACATTAGACGTAGACAGTCAAAACATTTTTGGCATGTTATGAGAAGAAATGACTTGGAGAACTTGGTGACAACTGGCAAGATCGAAGGGAAGAGATCAAGGGGAAGACCGAGAAGTAAATACTTGGATGGCTTGACCACATGGCATGGCCAAGACAGGAACACGGAGCTGACAAACGACTCTGGTGATCGAGTGAGATGGTAGAACATGACCGCCCACGCTTATCGGCATTGCACATCATTGATGGATCTGTTCCCGCCCGCCTTTAATCCAGGATTTATGTCTCTGTATCTATGCCCACGAGCCTTTAATCCAGGATTTATTTCTCTGCATCTATGCCCGCCAGTCTTTAGTGCAAGATTTCTCTCTCTGTATATGTGCCCGCCCGCATGTAATCCTGTCATTGCACGTTTGCCTGCCCACCTTGTCCTGGATGTCTGTATGTGGATTTATGTCTATCTTCTCTCCAGGATTTCTGTCTCTGTGTCTTTGCCGTCTACATTCACCCTTACACTGGAGAACACATTTTCTTCATCGTGATATCAAGTATTGTGATTTGTTGTCATTAAATTATGAATAAAAACATGGCATCAACACATTTCAATTAGGTGTGTTTGTTTTCTTGTAAAATCTGATTATATGCATTAATTAGTCATTATTATCTGCTACAGAACAGAAAACGAAAGTAATATCAATTGAGGCCACGAAGACAGTTGATACATAAATGCACAAATACGAGTACTATGTGGCGTTCTAAGAAGTAGAAGAAAGAAGAAGAGACTAGAGGACACACTAGACAACATACAAACTGAAAGCTGTAGTTTCGCCACCGGATTTCGAACCTGTACCCCAAACGATGACAGCGCCGAAGAATACTTGTTCCTGCATCGAGGCTCTGTCATCATTTAAGTGCGAGATGGCGAAACATGACAGACCACGCTTATCGGCATGGTACATGATGATGATGATGATGATGATGATGATGATGATGATGATGATGATGATGATGATGATGATGATGATGATAGTTGCCAACGCGCATTTAGGGGTACGTGTAAGCGGCGTTGACAATTATAACAGACCGGGTGTTAAAACACAGTGAAGCAACGTTTATTTTCTCAACAATAAATATCCACCTTGGCGACATCGGCACTCTGGCTGTTAAACACATTGCACGTTAGCCCCGAACAACTAGTTTTTCTCCGGCATTCCATCAAGGCCGATTGTCCCTTAGTTCTTACACACAAGTTACTATCTTATCACTACTTACGCCTGCCCCGCTTAACGTGACCTCAGGCTCTTACGGGCCGTCAACTGCCCGCACACTACACAGCTGGACCTGGGGTGTTGAATTAACATGTTACGCCCGCCTGGTCGCGGTGGTGAATTTATCAGCCATCGTCGCCCGCTTTAAAGATGTAGAATAACTTGCTTTCTTGCCATCAATGTCTCCCGATGCTCCATGGCTGCACTGTCGGCTCTATTCTCAGTTTCACGATCTGTTTGTGATGGCGTCTAGCTCCCGACTGCCTCTCTTTGTTCCTCGCTTCTTCTCGACCCCTTTGATCACGTGGCCTCAGCCACGATCTTTCATTGGTTACTATCTTCAGCCGTATACCGGTGTATCTTTTCCTCTGGCTATCCGTGATTAATTATCACTCTTACATGTATAATTGATCTATATTACCGATAACCTGCTATTCTGTCACCTCGACTCATGGCATGTGACCACCCCCCCCCCCCCCCCCCCCAATATCAAAAATGTTCTAAAATTGTTGGGTTCCACCTTTCTCTGCACCTGACATAAGTCACCGTAGTCTCAAATGCCTGTCTCTTGGTCGCACATATCTGTCTACTCCATCATGTGCCATGTGTCAATATAAGGTATACATGATTAAGCTTATAGATTAAGAGTAGGTTTACCGTAGAAGAAGGATGAAGGAAAAGTGAGAGCAATTCACGCTATAATAAGGAGCTAACACGCACTAATAAATCAAGTAAAGTCAGTTCTGAACTCATGATGATGAGGAATAGCGAAGGGAGACTATTCAAGAAAGCTGCGTATCACGTGACCGGACTAGGGTGGTTCACGTGAAAAGGAGACAGCTGGACTGAGTCAGGCCAGGGTCTCGATAGAAACAAGACGTGAAACTGTGTTGAAGCTGTGAAAGATTGTCAACGCCATTCGTGCAATGATTCTCTAGCAAGAATCTAAAATGTTTCATCCAGTTTGTAGGCTAAGTGAATAGCCATTCAAAGCTTGGTTGCAGTTTACCCAATTTATGGCAGCTCAGCGATGCTCCACACCAGACGTCAAGAGCAGACTGCCTTAAGTGTGACCTTAGTATAGTCAGACATCGTGATCCAGATTGAATAATTGTGCAAATGAAACGATTGCGTCTCGTCAAATTAATTAACTTTACTCAGCAGCACTGAATATGTATTTTGTATATTTATCACACGCCATCCCACATCTACGGGAACGTGTAAATGTAACTGCTGTGATAATCGTCCATAATAAATATTGAAGAGTGTCAAGGACGTCATTTTGTTCATTATTCAGATCATGTGGATGTTCCTGTTAAATCTGTCATTGAGGCTGAGACAGCGAGCTAATAAACAGCTCATTGGCAGAAGTGGGCGGCTCTAACTACAAGAAGCAGGAGCACACCAATTCAAGGTCACCTTGGGCGCCATTAGTAACTTTCAAAACAGATATAGCACCAATCAGTTACCTGATGAACATTTTCGCAATGGCATTGAATACAGCAACAGCAATTAAAGTTTTCAACAAGGTCAACAACGTCAACCCTGGCCGTGACCACGTTTTTTTGTGAACGTCTTGTCATACGTCAGTTATCAAGTTGTACTATTCAAGAGGCAGCCATCTGCCATACTAAGACAGTGTGGACCGTCTTGTACATATAAATCGCTAGTTTCCCAAAGAAATTGAAAAGCTGCAAGAAATAGCAGCCAGAAAGTGGTATCTACAGATACGAAGACGGCGCATCATTAAGCAGCCGAAATACGGAGACAGAACCCCATCATCATTCAGGAGTTAACATATAAACATTATATATGAAAACGGCGACGATGTCCCAACGTTGATTGTCAAGTCATCATTATTTAGCACATCAGTAGTATAGCATGATGTTCTCCACGCGATTTTTGGGAGCACCCAAAATATGAACATTATATATCAAAACGGCGACGATGTCCCAACGTTGATTGTCAAGGCATCGTTATTGTCACATCAGTAGTAGAGCAGGATGTTCTCAACCTGAATTTGAGGATCAGCAATTTTTCAAGAAATTTGTCACAAGTTGAAATTTTTGTCTACAATCAACATCCAACTACCTGTACAGCCTGCAGAAAGACACCGGACCACTAGAGGACCTCAACACGACATCGGAGCAGAAAAACAGGCCAGTTGAATTGTCTGACTGTGTTTGTTTCATTTTGTTCGGTTATTTGAAGTTGATATTCGGAAACTTTCTCCATAGAGTGTTTGTCTGTGTCTTCATTGTAGTGGATGGTTGGAAGGGCTACGTTTGTGTTGGGCAAATAGTCACGCACAAATGTAAGTTCTGGTCTAAAGGCGGCCAGATAATTTGTGATGAATTATTGTAGCAATCTGACAACTGATTAGTACCTGTCTTGTGTTGTAACAGTATCTATTTGTCGTGACTATACGTCTTCAGAGTCTATTTTCTATGTAAGTAAACATGTGGTATGCGTCGAATTTAGATTCTACTTCTGATAGGCGTTATCGTGTGTCCTGTCTTGTGTAATATTGTGGACATTATGATAGCACTACATCTTCACGTGAATAACATCATTGTGTGAGGGTGAAACATCTTCAGCCGAAGAACAACTTCTGTATATTCACACCATCATTCATTGCATACACAAAAACAACACCTTGTGCATGCTATTACCACCTTGCGTTGCTGACACATACACTCTTGTGAGGTTAATTAAAAACACCATAAGTAAACGTGTCTTCATTGCAAGACTTTATAGCTATGTGAGAAAAGTGTGGCATGTCAGGGCCTGATCTAGCAGCATGGGCCAAACAAGAATTGAGCGCGTTCCAAGCACGGCAGCGTGAAGACAGAGAAGTGGCAAAAGAAGCTAGAGAAGCTGCAGAGAAACAAAAAGATAAGAACTTGCGTTAGAGAAAGAAAAGACAGCAGATAAAGGAACTAGAAGTCAACAAACAAGGTAACAGTCACAGTAACAACCAAAGATAGATTTAACTGTTAACACACAACCTGTCCCTTCCACTGGACAATGGCAATTCAACGCAATAAACATATTTATTTTATTCTTTCTGCTTTAACATTGCGGTACTAATTAAAGTAAGTCTAACTCATAGTCATAGGGCCATTACAAACATCTGTTCACAAACTAAGAAATAGTGTACAAACTACTTACGTGAATAGCAATGGCTGTACAGAAACTAATTTACACTTCTCTATAATTACACTGTCTGCTTAACTTGTCTCTACCTGAGATATATCAAACTAACTTCACTACGACATACATGATAGACATTATACTCACAACTGAAGGATATAACATTATTCTAGTCATCAGATTAAATAACTCTTTAGTAGTTATCCTGTCCTCAATCTACTTAACTTTTCAGAATATGTCTGTTTGCAGACTAATACAAGTCTTGTGCATTTGTAGACGTTACTAGCTGTCACATACCTAGTAAGGACAATAACTTCATATCCTTTTTCTAAGTTAACGGTAATATATAGTAGTTAAAGAATCCAACACTATTGTATTCATAGTAATACATGTTAAAGTGGAGATACAGTTATCCGAGTATTAGTTAAGCTTCTGAACTGCCGTATAAAATGACCACAAATGTCAGCAGTCAATTTGACATTTTATGTTAATTAACTTAAATTGATTCAGATATGCACATACGTCTGCACGACTGAGTCAGGCCAGGGTCTCGATAGAAACAAGACGTGAAACTGTGTTGAAGCTGTGAAAGATTGTCAACGCCATTAGTGCAATGATTCTCCAGCAAGAATCGAAAGTGTTTCGTCCAGTTGTGCGGCTAAGTGAATAGCCATTCAAAGCTTGGTTACAGTTTACCGAATTGATGGCGGCTCAGCGATGTTCCCCGCCCGACGTCAAGAGCAGACTGTCGTAAGTGTGACCTTAGCATAGTCAGACATTGTGATAGCAATTACTGTGCAAGTGAAACGATTGTCTCTCATCAAAGTAATGAACGTTACCCAGCAGCTGTGAATATGTATTTTGTATATTTATCACATGCCATCCCACATCTACGGGAACGTGTGAATGTAACTGCTGTAATAATCGTCCATAATAAATATTGAGGAGTGTCAAGGACGTCATGTTGTTCATTGTTCATATCATGTGGATGTTCCTGTTAAATCTGTCATTGAGGCTGAGACAGCGAGCTAGGAACCAGCTTCTTGGCACATGCCTTAGAGCTTGCTTATTAGTTTCATTTCACTTCACTCTTGTGCTAAAACGATATTCTGTTATACATCACAAAATATAATTATATGGCATCTTTGTATCAACAATGGCAACATTTGTGGAGCAGTATTTGTAGACTTTAAAAAGGCCTTTGATATGGTAGATCATAATATTTTAATTAGAAAATTAAAACACATGAAGACTAGCACCAATATGGTGAACCTAATTATGTCATTTTATCAGACAGACAACAAGTAGTGTCCTTCAATAACTGTCTATCAAGACCCACACAACTTAATTTTGGGGTGCCTCAGGGCTCAATACTAGGTCCGCTGCTTTTTGCAGTGTATATTAACGATCTTCCTTTATACCTCAATACTTCGTGTGATCTATTTGCGGACGACTGCACTATTTACACAAGTCAAGAGAGCCATTGTGACTTAGAGAGCTCTTTAAAAAACGAACTTGACAACCTTAGTAGATGGAGCAATGAAAATCGCATGTTAATTAACATCGACAAAACCAAATCCATGCTAATAACGACCAGACAAAATCTACAGACCCTAGCCATAACTGGGACACCGCTCGAGCTCCACGTGGACACGTTACCTATAATTAATGTAAATGAACATAAAACATTAGGTCTTTTAATTGACAGACATTTAAACTAGAGCCCTCAAGTTCACGTCCTTACCAAGAGAATAGCACAACAAGTTTACCAACTTGCTAAAATTCAACACTTTTTGGATGAAAGCACACGTAAAATATTCTATGCATCCTATATCCAATCACCTCTCGATTATTGTTCCACAGTCTGGGATGGCTGCCCTAAATCTAATATGAAACGATTGTGTCGCTTCAAAACCGCGCTATACGTCTAGTTTCTAGCATAAAGCACGTTGAAAGTAATAAATTATACAGCCATCTAAGACTTCTACCACTTCAAAAGCGCTTCCTTTTTACAAAGCCAAATTAGTGAATAAAATTATATCTGAAAATACCCCAGAGTATCTTCTACCGTTAATTCAATCTAATGCAATGAACAGTAAGCGCTTAAATTTATTACAGCTTCCTAAGCCTAGATTGGACTTATACAAAACTTGTTTCGCATATTCTGGTGCTCACTTGTGGAATAGCCTTCCACCAGAACTGAAAACACCAATGAGTCCCTACACATTCAACCGAAAACTCTTTCAATACTTACTTCATACCGACTATATGCCTCCATAAGTCACCTACTAGTATCATTTTTCCACTATCATTCTTCACTGTATGTGTGTGAGCGAGACAGTGGGTGAAAGAGTGAGTGAGAAGAGTGAGAGAGTGAGAGAGTATGCATGCGCGTGTGCCTGAGTGAGTGTAAAAGTGAGTGAGTGTGTGGACATATGTGTGAGAGATTTAGTTAGAGAATGAGTGAATCTGAGAGAGTGGGTGTGTTGTGTGTCTGCCTGTCTGTGTGATAGAGTGTGAAAGTTAGTGAGTGAGTGTGAGTTAGAGAGTCATCGAGTAAATGAGTGAGTAAGGGAGCGTGAGTGAGTGAGAGAGAATTTGTGGGTATGCGTGTATGTGCGCGAATGAGTGAGTGTGAGAGCGAGTGAGTGTGTAAAAGAGAGAGCGTGGGTGAATGAGAGAGTGCATGAGAAAGTGTGATGTATGTGTGTGCATGTCTGGATGTGTGTATGGGTGTATATGTGTGTACATGTGTGTATCTGTGTGTGCCTTTGTGTGTATGTCTGTACGTGTGTTAAGGTGTGCGTTCATGTGTTTATATGCGTTTATGTGCATGGGTGTATGTGTGTATGGATGAGTGTGTGTGTGTGTGTGCTCGTGTATGTATTGTATATCTTTGTATGTGTAAGTGTGCATGCATGCAGTGTATACGAGGGAGTGTATATTCGGGTGTTATGTGAGTACGTGTGAGTAAGTATATGGATGTGTGCAGGTGTGTGTATTGCGTGGGTATGATGTGTGTGGGTGTGTATATGTACATGTGTGTGAGAGAGAGAAGAGAGAGAGAGAGAGAGAGAGAGAGAGAGAGAGCAAGAGAGAGAGTTGAGCGCACGCATGTCATCTAACATGCTGATCCATATGTTTTGTGTATTCTCATTTTTTTTCATATTATCATTTTGATGCACATGAATTTAACATGCATAAAATGAATTCATGTAAATTACTGTAAAGCAAGTGTGAGAGTTAGTGAGTGTAAGAGAGAGAGAGAGAGAGAGAGAGAGAGAGAGAGAGAGAGAGAGAGAGAGAGAGAGAGAGAGAATGAGTGTGAGAGTGTGTGTATGTAAAGAGAGAGAGAGAGAGAGAGAGTTTACCCCACGCATGTCATGTAACATGCTATTCAATATTTTTTATGTATTCTCATCTTTCATATTACGATGTATCGTTTAATGTCACCTGATTGTCCTGTAACATGCCATTCCATATTATTTTTTTTTTATTCTCATCTTATCATTTTATGTGCCACTTGATTTTATCATGTATAATATAACATTACTGTGATGTGAGTGAGAGAGTTAGTCAGAGAGAGAGAGAGAGAGAGAGAGAGAGAGAGAGAGAGAGAGAGAGAGCGCAAGAGAGAGAGTGCAAGAGAGCGAGAGAGAGAGCAAGAGAGAGAGAGGGAGAGAGAGAAAAAAGAGAGAGTTGAATTGCATCACTAATTTTTACGCTACATAATGTATATGTACAATTTTTTCTCCACTTCTTGCAATTGCGAGAATTCTCACGACAATCGTCAGTGTCTCAATTGTGTGTAAAGTGTGGGAGTTTGTTCTTATTAGTTTCAGTGATCATGTGAGGCATCATGTATTTGCCTAGATGTGAGGATGTATGTATGGGTGTGTATGTGAGGGATATGTGTGTGTGTGGGGGGGGGGGAATGTGTGTGTGCCTGTGTAATAGAGAGAGAGAGAGAGAGAGAGAGAGAGAGAGAGAGAGAGAGAGAGAGAGAGAGAGAGAGAGAGAGAGAATTGAGTGCTCGCATGTCCTGTAACATGCCATTCCATATTTTTTGTGTATTTTCATCTTTCACATTATCATTTTGTATGTATAACACTTGATTTTATCATGTATAATATAACATTACTGTAATGTGAGTGAGAGCGTAAGTGAGTGAGAGATTGTAAGTGTGCATGCATGCAGTGTATAAGAGGGAGTGTATATTCGGGTGTTATGTGATACGTGTGAGTAAGTATATGGATGTGTGCAGGTGTGTGTATTGCGTGGGTATGATGTGTGTGGGTGTGTATATGTACATGTGTGTGAGAGAAGAGAGAGAGAGAGAGAGAGAGAGAGAGAGAGAGAGAGAGAGAGAGAGAGAGAGAGAGAGAGAGAGAGAAGTGAGTGATTGTTGGTGGGAAATGGGACGGGTAGAGGATATGTGAGTGGGTGAGGAGATGTGTTTAGGTGGGGGATGTGTGGGTTATTGAATGTATGTGTGCTTGGTCTGTGGGTGGATGGGATGTGTGGTGGGTGAGAGGTGTGTGTGGGTGGGGAGATGTGTAGGTGTAGGGATGTTGTGGATGGGTGGGGTAATGTATTGTATGTGTGTGTGGTTGGGTGGGGGAGTTGGAGTGAATGGGGGATGTGTGGGTGGGTGGTGGATGTGTCTTACAACATAGTAATATGCATTGTTTATGTTTACACAATTCATGTGACAATGTTTTTTTTCCTATGCACTGCTGATGAAAGAAAGATGAGTGATTGGAAGGCCCGAATGTAAGACGGGCCTGCGTGCCCAATTTGTTACCCTTTGAAAATAAAGTCTGTTCGTTCGATCGTTCGTTCTTGTTTTTCATTCTCATGAATGCATTTCATTTTCGTTTGTTCCTCCTTCCATTCTCCTTTCTTCCTTTCATCCTTCATACTTTTTTAATTTCATTTCTCTCTCTCTCTCTCTCTCTCTCTCTCTCTCTCTCTCTCTCTCTCTCTCTCTCTCTCTCTCTCTCTCTCTCTTTTCCTTTTTTTAATGTTCTTTTGACTCGTACGCATACATTCATATTCTCAGTCTTTCCGTACACATTCTCACGCTTAACTATGTCTAGTCCTATTCTTATTGAACATGTTACTCAGAATGCATAAGTTAAAACTATCATTTGTACATGTATATCTCTCAAACCTACAACCTTGTCATAAGAACCTGCATGGGCATACAACATTGCAATCACATGTATTACTACAATTAAAATTACAAGATTCAACTATCACTTGAATATGGGCATATCATCGATAACCAAACAAAATCAATGTACATCAATGATTTCAGTATTATGTTGATGTATTACAACTCTCATTTACTCTTTCGCTCCGTTGTATCTTCTTTTGTTCCCTGATTGTTTGTGTCTCAGCTAGTTTCTTCTTCTTTCTCTTTTAGCCTTTGTGTGCCATATTTATGATGTTTAGTGGTTTTCTACCCACTGTGTTCTTCTTTTTAGCTGATGTCCATTCTTGTTATTCTCTCTATGAACTCCCTCATTTATCTTCCCCCTCACTTCATTCTATTTATTCTGTGGAGAATACATGATGGTCTTCTCTCAAGGTAATCTTATTACAATAGGGTACACGGTGTAATCAGTAATGGTACAATCATCGGTATGATAATGCGACTGATGTTCAATGAATATAGCAATACCATGATGTTTATGTTTGTACCTATATGACAATAAAATGATGTTTCCATTTATATGTATGTTTTATGAGTTTATTTTATTCAATGTTGATGAATGATGTTAATTATTACTTCCTTAGTTGGATGTGGTATCTGTTTTCTTTGCCTGTTACCTCCCTTCTTCTGGTACCGCTAGTGTATCTTCTGCTCTTGAGGCTATCATTCTTCCGTAGAGTTCGGTTCTGTCGGCCCCTATTCGTCAACTGGTACGGCTACATCAACCGGTCTCGTCTCATCTAGTTAATAGGTACTGGTATATCACAATAGGTGTGTGTGACATTCTTTCTTTCGCTCCATCCCTTTTCACGCTATATCTGACGGAAATAAGTAACAACCTCGGATGTACATATATCTATACATATTATATTACGACAATGACATATGTTAAGCTGTTTCTATTGACTTGTTGTTATCCTGGTCAGTGCTCCAGAGTGATACTTTGTTTAGGCACCCTGTATGAAATCTGGATTCTCAGTTGATAGCATGACATGGTGTACTGTCAGCATGCGATCCATATTCAGAACACATTATTTTATTATCATTTTATTGCTTTTGCCATGCCTGCTGAAATGAGGAGGTGTGACACTTTATAGCTCATGTCATGGTAAGCATCAACCGTTCTAATTGTACTGTTTACCAACTATAGCTGTTGTCATTGTTACTGTTTTACCTCTGATGACTTTACCGCACTATTATGTCAATTCAATAAACATTATAATTATCCAGGCATTCATTCTGCTGAAACAACTATATCTATACCAAATCACATATATAACCTTTATACAATCTATACAGTATCTACAATATACATATCACAAGATAAGAGTGTGAGAGATAAGAGAGTCACGTTGAGACCTGTGATGTTATCTTGTGAGTGGTACTGATAATGTGTTACTATTTTTAAATTTACAATTTCTGTTTGATGTTATTGTTTTTGTCATTGTCTGCTGAACGAAGTAAGCATATGCTGTCACGAGCATATGATGTGCTTTGACTAGTGGTGTACTGTAGCAAGTTAGTCTTAAGCTTTTTGTATATCCTGAAGTGCAATACTGTTTTCTAAATAAGTTTTATTATTGTAGTCACTGTTTTCACTTGTGATGAAGTGTCTGGTTTCCATTAACAATAGTAGTCATCAAAATGATGAATGTTACCAACCTAAGTCTGATGAACTCTGCAAATGTATGACGAGACTGCCATTCTATTAAGCAATATGATGTTGATGTGACTTTTGACTGTTCATATGTCAGTGGTCTATCTGTCTGTTTGTCAGTAACCTGATTTATGTGGTGAGTTTCTGATTTCCTGTCAACTTGTTGACAGTGTTTCTCAAGAGTGTTTTCTCCCTGTTGCTTGTTGCATTTCTCTGTCTGTATGTTTGGGACCAGTACGTCTGTCCGTTGGCGCAGTTTACATGATCGGAATGGCTTCTGACGTCCTTACCAAAGCCCGGCCAGTAGAAGAGAGATAATAATCTCTGTCTAATCTTGGCCATCCCCATATGGCCTGCAACCGGGGAGTTTGCGCTAATTCTAGCGCGTTGCTGCGCTGTCGTACTGGCAGCACAGTTTGTGAGATACGCGTTGCATCTTTCATGTATTCTCTCGTGAGGATGTTATTATTTATTACAAAGGACCACTTGCCTAACTTAGATTATTTAGGTGGTTGGTTTGCTCGCTGAAAACACGTTCGCAGCGTCTCGT
Organism: Cepaea nemoralis; assembly: GCA_014155875.1. Taxonomy (NCBI): domain Eukaryota; kingdom Metazoa; phylum Mollusca; class Gastropoda; order Stylommatophora; family Helicidae; genus Cepaea; species Cepaea nemoralis. Next base: position 14,869 of record JACEFZ010027892.1, on the reverse strand, counting down.
CATCTCTTTGTTGGTTTGCAAAGTCGTCGGTCTGTCTGTCTGATACCCGTCTAGTGTCCGTCTGGTTACCCTGCGGTGTGACCACTTTATCTTCTTCCTTGTCTTTCTTCCTCTGCTGTCTAGTGCCTGCATTCCCGTGTGCCAAATTATCATCCCACGTCTGGGCTTCATCTCCTGTACAATCTCTTGCTCCGGGTATGTTACCTATCATTAGTCCTGCACATGGACTAGGTAACACTGCTACTCGTATTCTCCCTTCATAGTATGGGGAGGATATATGAACCCATGCTATAGCGTACTTCTCAAGTGTACCGCCAAAGGTACGGCATGTCACACTATCTCCAGTGTAGTCAACATTCCTTACCAGACTCTGATCTACACCAACTATCGATGCCCCTGTATCCCTAATGCAGGTGGTCAACTTTCCATTCACGAGTACTTTGTGGACTTTCAAAGTCCTTTTGTGAATGTTGCTCGCATTCGCCTTTCGTGTAGGCACTGTATGACTACACGCAGGATTACCGATCTCTTGTCTATTATATCTGTCTGTCGCTATGTGTACTACGTTTGTCTTTTGGTCATGTTCTTCTTCCCTACTAGACAGTTGTCTCAGTCTACACGTTCTGGCCCCGTGACCCCAGCTGTCACAGACCCAGCATTTTCGACTGTTTCTGTAGTCTTCCAATGTTAATTGTAATGCCAGTTTCTCTTTCTCGAAATTCAGCCTCTCTTTCTCAAGTTCTAGCATTTAACTTTTACATTCCCGTCTATTTCTTTGTCTTTCAATGTTAATTGCACTGCCCGTTTCTCTTTTTCGAATGCTAGTGCTGCTTCTAGTGCGGCTAATTTTTGTAACTCAAGTTCTTTCAGTTCTTTTGCTGCTGCCTCTTGTGCGGCTAATTTCTGTAGCTCAAGTTCTTTAGCTTCTTTGGATGCCAATTCTTGTGCTTCTCTACCCTCTCTAGCAATTGCTTCCTGTGAGACCAATTTCTGCCTCTCAAATTCTCTAGCAGCTGCTCTATCTTCTCTTTCTTGTTTCTGAACTTCACTCACTTTATTCTCAGCCTATGCCATAAGTTCTTTCCCTGTGAAACCACATTTTTCACCTAGAGCTATAAAGTCTGCCAATGTAGACATTATTCTATGATGTGTTTACTCAGTGGTCTATATACTAATATATATACACACAGATCACTCAAGTGTTGCTGCTGGTCTTGTTATGATAACGTCGACCACGTGTTGATCCTGTTGTAATACTGTTCAAAATTATAGTAACACGACCGGACACTCAACTGTACTTATCGAAAGTTTCACTACATAATGTAACACCTGTGGAGAAAACAATGTTAATGATGAGGGGTGAATACATAATGGAAAGGTGCCTGATGACTCTGGACCACTAAGCAGAATATACACAGAAATCAATAAGAACCAACTTGACCTGTGTATCTCCAGCGCAGGTGTCCTGGTGACTTGGTCCCAATGCTCGGCTCCACTTCCGCTTGCTTCAGGACTCGGTAAGGATCAGCTTGGCTCCACTCTGGTTCCACTGACTTGGACTTAATCAACTAGGGTCGTCAGGTGAAATGGTGCCTCCTCAACAGTGGTGTACTTGCCACACAACGTACTACTGCCGGATCATGGAAACAAATCTGGAACGAATATTAAATTGTGGTACGTTGATTCGTTTATGCGGGCACCATAGTGCATGCAGCACATGAAGACGGCCTTATAATGTTATTATTGTGGCAGGATGCCATAGTATGTCTGTATTTATCATCTTTGTAGTGTCTCGATATTTACGGTGTTGTCACTTATTCATCCATGCCTAGTTAATCGCCAATAGTAGTATTGGGTAGCGACGTGGGTTTCGTTGTTTATCTTGCTGCTACTCATGTTTGTAATTACTGTTCACTTTTAATACTATTTTTTGCTTGTGCTCATTGTATTATTATTTCCGGTTTCCATTTTCAGACTCAGTTCTGTAGATTGCCTTGACTGTTTACAGGCTTATACCTAGCCCTCCTTTTCTTATCAACTTTTGAAGAATCGGCAGCTGATTGCCACATTGATATATCATGTTGACTAGTATGATGACAGCTCACTTTCACAGCGTCACATGAATCCCAGCGGTGCACCCTTTCCTTATTCCACACCGATCTTTGATATCACAAAGCATATTCTAGTTCACACTTAATACACTGATACATTTGTAGCTTCATACTGTTACCGGCTTTCCACTAGCCGTGTTCTAATGTTTGATCTTAACATCGATCTATATCTAGAACTTTCCAAGCAGATTACTTCTTTTGAACATCGCTCACCATTTAATTTAATGGTCCTCCTTTACCAAGTTCAGTTTAAGTCACGCCCCCCACAGTTGCGAACGCGCATTTAGGGGTACGTGTGAGTAGCGTTGACAATTATAACAAGGGCCGAATGTAAGACGGTGTTAAAACAGTGAAGCAACGGCTGTTTCTGAGTTGTAGACTGGCATCATATAACAGTTTATTTTCTCAACAATAAATATCCACCTTGGCGACATCGGCACTCTGGCCGTTAAAACACATTGCACGTTAGCCCCGAACAACTAGTTATTCTCCGGCATTCCATCAAGGCCGATTGTCCCTTAGTTCTTACACACAAGTTACTATCTTATCACTACTTACGCCTGCCCCGCTTAACGTGACCTCAGGCTCTTACAGACCGTCAACTGCCCGCACACTACACAGCTGGACCTGGGATGTTGAATTAACATGTTCGCCGGCCTGGTCGCGGTGGTGGATTTATCAGCGATCGACGCCCGCTTTAAAGATGTAGAATAACTTGCTTTTTTGCCATCAATGTCTCCCGATGCTCCATGGCTGCAATGTCGGCTCAGTTCTCAGTTTCACGATCTGTTTGTGATGGCGTCTAGCTCCCGACTGCCTCTTTTTGTTCCTCGCTGCTTCTCGACCCCTCTGATCACATGACCTCAGCCTCGCTCTTTCATTGCTTACTATTTTCAGCCGTCTGCCGGTGTATCTTTTACTCTGGCTATCCGTGATTAATTATCACTCTTACTGTATAATTTATCTATGTTATCGATAACCTGCTATTCTGTCACCTCGACTCATGGCAATGACGACACCCTGCAAAAGACATGCAATTTTATTTTAAACGGGTATAAACAAATCAAGGAATTCAACAGCGCTGGCGCTGGAAGGGACAGGCATAAATCAAATCAAATCAACTTTATTTTAAAAGGGTCACAAATTGGGCACGCAGGCCCGTCTTACATTCGGCCCTTCCAATCACTCGTCTTTCGTTCATCAAGAGCATTATACATTTACGTAGGAAGAAAGATAAACATTATGAAATGAATGTTGTAAACATAATCAAGACAAATTACCATGTTATGAGGCCCATCTCCCACCTACCCATACATCACCCACCCACACAAACAACCTCACCTACCCACACACACACACCCAGGGACACATACATACCACACCAGCCAACCCATCCCCCTCCCGCACATCCCCCACCCACACACACTGCCCTCACCTGTTTCCCCAACCAAAACACACTCGCTCCCCACAAACATCCCCCACCAACCCACACATCCCACACCCACCCACATACACATCATAACCCACACATCCTCTCCCCACCCAAACCTCCGACCACCCATCCCACAGCCACATCTCCATCGACCACATATTCCCCACCCACGCACACACATACAAGACCACATGAATAGTCTAAACGAAATGTGTAGGGAACATAACATGAAAATTAGCACAAGCAAATCAGAGGTAATGACTATAACTAAAGAAGAACAAACAACAACAATTCACCTAAACGAACATCCCTTAAAACAAGTGAAGAGTTTCAAGTACCTAGGAAGTATAATATCATCAAATGGCAGATCAGAAGACGAGATCGAAAATAGGTGCAATAAGGCAAATCACCTCATTGGACAAATGGCACCAATACTAAAGAACAAACATGTATCAATAACTACTAAGAAAGCACTTTACAACACAATCTTCCTGCCAACTCTATGCTACCAATGCCAAACCTGGACAATGACAGAAAAAGAGAAAAGAAAAATCACAACAACAGAAATGAGGTTCCTGAGAAGAATACTCAACGTATCAAGAAGAGATAAGATCAGAAATCAAGAAATCAGGACTAAAGTGGGGGTTAAAGCAGCACTAGATTTTATCAGGAAACAGCAAGTCAAATGGTTTGGCCATGCAAGTAGGTTACCAGTCAACAGCATACCACAACAAGCAATGATGTACAGACCAGATGGAAACAGAGGAAGAGGCCGACCACGTAAACGTTGGACGGAGGGAATAGCATAGTCCATGGGAATATCGATATATGAAGGCCATAATCGGGCACTCTCACGAAGTTTATACTTCACCTCGACACCGCAAGGTACAAGAGGAACATGATGAGATGAGATGAGATGAGACGCACACACATCCCCCACCAACCCACACATCGCACATCCACTCACACATCCCTAAACTATACACACACATCCCCACCAGTTGACATCTCCCTACCCCGACACACACACACATCTCCCTAACCACCTATACATCCCCAATCCACTCACACACACCCCACCACCCACACATACATCCTCCACCCACCCACACTTGCTCTAACCCAATCCCCCACCACACACGTCCCCCACCCGCACATCACATACATCCTCTACCACGCAATATTCCCAACCCACACACCGCACACATATCCCTCACCAACACATCCCACACCCACATCCCACCACCCACACATACATCCTCCACCCACCCACACATGCCCTAATCCAATCCCCCACCACACACTTCCCCCACCCGCACATCACATACATCCTCTACCACGCAATATTCCAAACCCACACACCACACACATATCCCCCATCCACATACCACACAATATTCCCACCCACACACACACACACAGATACCCTTACCCATCCACCCCACATACCCCCACTCACTCACACACACATACCCCACCCACACAATATCCCCAACCAACACAACACACCTCTCCCCACCCACACATGCATTCTCCACCAATCTACCAACACACACTCACTCACGCAAACATCCTCCACTTCGCACTGTCGTGATAAGTACTTGCTCTCTACTATAGTGTCTGGAGAGATATTACTTCTATAGTGTCGTCCCTGGAGTGAGGGGAATCAACACCCACATTTTTTTTAATTCAATATCACTATTCTGGAGATATCCATCAGACTCCGTCCACAACACTCCCTCAGTCTAAACACACCTTCTTCTCACTCTTACTCACCCCTGGATCATGCCCCCTCTCATTCTTCCCCAACCTAACATACTTGACAACTCTAGCTTCAACAAATAAATACAAGAAAATTAACAAAGCAAAGAGTATATGTGGGTGAAGTGTGTGTGTGTGTGTGTGTGTGTGTGTGTGTGTGTGTGTGTGTGTGTGTGTGTGTAATGTGTAGAATGTGTGTCGTATATTATAAGGTGTATATGTAGACATCAGACCACAAAGCTCCGGATCACAGTCTGATCATCATTGTACGAGTTAAACCACATCATCACAGGTCAGTAAACAAAAACCTCACCAAACGCCGTGTTCCTCTTGTTCGATGTTGACTCTCTCCGGTAGCCCTTTGATAACCCAGATACCTGGTCACCAATCACGAATATAGTCTGATACTGATCCGGCAGCGATCACACACCCTGTTAATAAATGTCTATATGGTTCCAAGACATAAACGTTCATTGTCTAGTGAAAACAAGTAACACTGTTCCTTGGAACAAATGATTCATTCTTACAAGTCCTACCGTTTTCACTATTACACTGTTCTCGTTCTTTGAATTAATTCCTATTAATATTTCACAGGTGGTGTGAAAATGTTAAAAACACTCTAATGTTATTTCACCTGTAGAGTGAAATCAAATACTCTAATGTTATTTCACTTGTGGTGTGAAAATCAAACACGATATTATTCTTACACCCGTGGTGTGAACAGTAACACTCCATTATTTCTTTCACGAGTGGTGTGAAATAATAACCCTTTTCTCATGGGCCAAATGCACAGGCCACTGAACAGATCTCCTCGTACCAAGTTCTCCATGATACGAACAATTCAGCATCTGTTCTTTGAAAACCCGAGGGGAACCTGTGAAAGAGACACAACAGACTCGGTGAGAGCAATCTGATACTGACTCCTATTAGATGAGTGTAGGCCTACCGTCTTACTCAGATCCATGACAGTGAACCAATCTCTGTCATGTCAGAGGAGCTCATCACCCTGGCCTGAGTTAGGGCAAGACAAGGAAAGACCAATATACGAAGTGTAGAACCCCAGTAGACCCGCAATGGAATATCCCACCATTGGACATTTCACCTATCCCCCAACAATTCCCAATCACACTAAATATCATCCCCTTTCACTATCCTCAACTAGCTGAGCTAATTTACATCTCACACTAGTTAGTTTAACACTGCGACTGTCTATTGTCGCCGACACTGTTTTTATACTTGACTACAAAGCAACCACTACGTTAAAGTTCTAAACTCTACTATCATTTTACTATTCTACATTATTAACATTTAAATGCTAAGTGTAGATACCCTATGAATTCATAGCTCACAATCCGAATTGAATCTCCAATTTGCCATGACAGACACATGTTTTTTTCTCAAATACACTGATAGTAAACATGCGGGATTCTTTTCACTACGAGCACTGAGCTATTCAACACGTTAGCCTAGGTCGACTTTATTGTGCACACTCCCGACAACAAGTCTGTTTTCATACAGTCTGGGATTGTCCTCGTGACTTCATTCTCGTGTCAACAACATGTGGCAACCGAATCACGGCGGCGCTTTTCCTTTCATCTTGAGTCTTGTCCAAGACAACCGGGAAACTCTTTTCCCGTGGCCTTCAATCTTTGAGCATTGTAAAGGCCGTCATCTGAGCGTGAGTGAATGTATATACCACCATCCTGATCACGAAAGGCATATTTCAGTAGAAGTGAAAAGTATATTCCAAAGAGGGTGGGAGCTAGTACACAACCTTGCTTAACTCCACTCTTGATTTCAAATTCTTCAGAAGTTGCACCATCAAACTTGATTATACCCTTCATGTCTGTGTGGAACGATTCCACAATGGACAGAAGAGTTGGTGGGCAGCCAATCTTCTTTAGTGCCTTGAATAGACCCTCACGTCTGACCAAATCAAATGCCTTTGTGAGGTCGATGAAGGCAATAAACAGTGGTTGATTCTGTTCACGGCATTTTTCTTGCATTTGTCGCAATGAGAATATCATATCAATGGTAGACCGGTTCTGTCGAAAGCCACAAAGTGATTCGGGGTAGACTTGATCTCCTAGGACTTGAAGTCTGCGCAGAACAATTCTGGCAAATACTTTTCCAACAATACACAGAAGTGAGATACCCCTATAGTTGTTGCAGTCGCTCCGATCGCCCTTGTTATGGTACAGTGTTATGATACTTGAATCTTTGAAATCCTGTGGGACTTGTCCTTCTCGCTAGCATAGCTCTATTAGCTGGTGGATCTGTAGAGTGAGTGTGTCTTGCCCACTCCTTATAACCTCTATTGGAATCCCATCCTTACCTGGAGCCTTGCCAGATGCAAGTTCATTTATAGCACACTTAACTTCTGTTATGGTGGGAAGTGTGTCCAGGTGGTCAAGAGTTGGTAGAGCCTCTATGGCTTTGATGGCATCATCCGCTAGTTTGGTCTCACTTGAGTAAAGCTCCAAATAGTGCTCTACCCATCTGTCCATCTGCTGTTTCTTGTCAGTGATGATTTCTCCAGTCAAGGTTTTCAATGGTGCACTTCTTTTGATCACTGGACCACAGGCTTTCTTTAGTCCTTCATACATGCTTCTTATGTTTCCCTTATCACTTGCGATTTGAATGGACTCACATAACTTGATCCAATAATCATTTGCACACTGCCTGGCAGCCTTTTGCACATCCTTCCTAGCTTGCCTTAGTTCACTCAGAGTGTTACGTGTTGGTCTTTCCTTGTTTCTTAAGAGAGCTTTCTTCTTCTTATCAATCAAGGGCTGCAGAGTCTCGCTGTTTGCCGCAAACCAGTCCTGCCTCTTATGATCCACGGTGCCGTAAACCCCTACGGCAGTTTTATAAAGAGTTTCCTTAATTTGACCCCACTTTTCATTTACTGTACAATTTTCTGATGTATCAGTGAAAGCGTCTTCAAGTTGCTGTTGAAACTGAAAGCACTTTTCAGGATCGTGAGTGTTAATAATATTAATCCTGGGGCTAGATTTGTGTTTAGCTGTGTAGATTCTCTTTGGTCTCAGTCTAACCCTTGCAACAACCAAAGAATGATCCGTATCACAGTCAGCACTGTGGTAACTACGAGTCAATGATATATGGTTCAGATGTTCTCTCCGTGTGATGATGAAGTCCAGCTGGTGCCAATGGCCGGATCTTAGGATGTTTCCATGTGACCTTATGCATCTCTTTTATTTTAAAAAAGGAGTTTGTAATACATAGGTCATTACTGGTGCAATGCTCAAGCAGCCTTTGCCCATTTTCATTCATGCGACCGATGTTGTATTTTCCAAGGCACACTGGCCATGAACTCGAGTCCTTGCCCACACGGGCATTGAAATCACCGAGCATATAAATGTAATCAGATTTTGGAACTGCCTTGATCACGGAGTCTAATCCTTATAGAACAAATCCTTCACATCATCAGAGGAATCGAGTGTTGGTGCATATGCAGTAATAATGGTGGCAAACCCACAAGAGGTTGCCAAGCGCAGGGATAATAGTCGTTCATTTCCTCCTGCTGGAATTTCAGTCATTCCCAGTAGCGAATTCTTCACTGCAAAGCCCACACCGTGTTGCCTTTTTTCTGCCTGCCCTATATCCTTCCAAAAAAAGGTGTAATTGTTTTCCCTGAGCGACCCTTCCTCAGCGAAGCGAGTCTCCTGCAGGCCAGCAATATCAATGTTAAGACGATTGAGTTCGGCATCAATCGAAGCCGTTTTTCTCACATCGTCAATATTGGTCAAGTCAGTGGAAAATCCTGGACACATGGATCTCACGTTCCAGGTTGCAAGCCGTAGCTTGAGGTTTCTATTTTTATTTTTGTTTGTACCTGGTGCATTGGTTTTACAGCCTGCGATTCAGATTTTGTCCTAGCCCCAAGCACCCCTTGAAGCAGGCAGGCTGTGGCGGATCAGCACCCAATTGGCTGGGGGCTGCCCAGCTTGAGGCGGGCGGTAGCTGATCAGTGACACCTGTAGGTGTCTCCCACCGTCAGAGGCAACGCGTGGCGCCCCATGTCTATGCCAGTTGACAGGGACTTATAACCCGTAACAGTTGCCTCTCGCTTTGATTCCGAGACCAGTTAAGACCAGGGATGGAGTTATTGCCTCTCCATAGCACAAAGCCTGGGCTAAAATATAGAGATCATGTGTTGCCCATGCAGCATGATCCCTCTCTCGGCCTGCCTAGTTCACTCCAGAGGAAAGGTAACACCCCTACATCTGGAACAAGACAAGCTGCAGAAGCTGCCGGATCAGCAAAGCAGTGCTCTAACTGTCCGCCTGTCGGAGCATCGATCCTAGACCAGCTGCCAACCAAGGCTTAGGGCCTGGTCTGCCCTGCCATGACATTTTGTCTTTAGCTTGCATTTCCTCGCACCAGGGTAAGGCTTTTACAATCCCAATTGCGCTCTTCCGCCCGAAGCCGTTGGCACAATGTGGGGTGTCGGGTTTGGTAAGCGCCGCCCAATGTTCGGCGCTAACAGAAAGCATTTAGTACCGTCTACTGTTGTACGGTAGCTCAGTCATATCTGACAAAGACCTGACACACCATGTGACAACACCAATGTGATAATCTGATCTTTATTGTGTGACAACACCAACTTGATGACCTGATCTTTATTGTGTGACCACACCAACTTAATGACCTGATCTTTATTGTGTCACAACACTAACTTGATGACCTGATCTTTAACTAGCTGAGCTAATTTACATCTCACACTAGTTAGTTTAACACTGCGACTGTCTATTGTCGCCGACACTGTTTTTATACTTGACTACAAAGCAACCACTACGTTAAAGTTCTAAACTCTACTATCATTTTACTATTCTACATTATTAACATTTAAATGTTAAGTGTAGATACCCTATGAATTCCTAGCTCACAATCCGAATTGAATCTCCAATTTGCCATGAAAGACACATGTTTTTTTCTCAAATACACTGATAGTAAACATGCGGGATTCTTTTCACTACGAGCACTGAGCTATTCAACACGTTAGCCTAGGTCGACTTTATTGTGCACACTCCCGACAACAAGTCTGTTTTGATACAGTCTGGGATTGTCCTCGTGACTTCATTCTCCTGTCAACAACATGTGGCAACCGAATCACGGCGGCGCTTTTCCTTTCATCTTGAGTCTTGTCCAAGACAACCGGGAAACTCTTTTCCCGTTTCTCCGGGCAATCCTCAAAGACTAGCGGCGCCTTTGATCCGACGGGAATGTCCCCACTAGTTGCAAACAATTTGTAAGTTTGAATATAGCCTGCCGCTGTTGTTTTATCATCTTATCGTGAATTATAGTGGTTTCGTGACACGCACCCACACACCCCCACCCACCCACCCCCAAACAAACATCTCTCGATCACAATACCCCTACCCACACACATCCTCCATCCTACTCACGCATCCCATCCCGACACATACACATCCCTCACCCACCTACACATTAAACACCCCTACTCACACATTCCCCATCCACGCATTCATCTCCCACCCATACACTCCACCACTCACACATACTTCTCCCAACCACCACACATCCCCTACTCACCCACACATATCCCCCACCCATACACCCATTCACCGCACCCATCACTAACATCCCCTACACCACACATTATCCCCCACCCACACACATATCCTCACTCACACCACCACAAACAACCCCCCCCCCCCCCCATCCACACACCATGCACACATCCCCCACCAACACACCGCACACATATCCCAAACCCACACACCATACACTTCTCCCCACCCACCCTTACATTCCCAATCCACCCACACAATCCCCTACCCACACAACCCCGCCACCCACACATACTTACCCAAACCATCCACACATCTCCACCCACCCTACACATATCCCCCACCCAAACACACATCCCCCGCACCCGTACCATACACATATCCTCCACCCATACACACTTCCCCAAACCCATTCCCACACCCCTACTTTCACTCCCACACATCCATCCACACATCCCACCAACACCCACAAAAATCACTACCCACCAACACCCACACACCCCAACCCATCCAAAACGCATACCCCCACCCACACATCCCCACTCACACATATCCCCACACTCACACACATCCTCCACACATACTCACACATCCTCACATCTAGACACATACACAATGCCTCACGTGAGCACTGAAACTAGTATGAACAAACTCCCACACTTTACTCACACACATACACTGACAATTGTCGTGAGCAGTCTCATAGTCGCATAGAGTCGCATAGAGAAAACATGTTAGCCGTATCGCTGGAACGGACAAGTATTGAGGACAGTTCTTCACCGTTGTTTTCTACTTCTTTTTTCTGATTCTTCATCTTCTTCCTTATTCCCCCTATCTTCTTCCTAGTTCCTTTTTTCTTCTTCTGCTTCTTCCTTATTCTTCTTCGTCATTTCCATAATCTTCTTCTTCTTCTTCTTCTTCTTCTTCTTCTTCTTCTTCTTCTTCTTCTTCTTCTTCTTCTTCTTCTTCTTGATTCTTCTTCTTCTTCTTCTTCTTCTTCTTCTTCTTCTTCTTCTTCTTCTTCTTCTTCTTCTTCTTCTTCTTCTTCTTCTTCTTCTTCTTGATTCTTTTCTTCTTCTTCTTCTTCTTCTTCTTCTTCTTCTTCTTCTTCTTCTTCTTCTTCTTCTTCTCTTCTTCGTCTTCTTCTTCTTCTTCTTCGTCTTCTCTCCTCATTCTCCTCTTCTCCTCCTCCTCTCTCCGCCTTCTTCTTCTTCTTCTTCTTCTTCTTCTTCTTCTTCTTCTTCTTCTTCTTCTTCTTCTTCTTCTTCTTCTTCTTCTTCTTCTTCTTCTTCTTCTTCTTCTTCTTCTTCTTCTTCTTCTTCTTCTTCTTCTTCTTCTTCTTCTTCTTCTTCTTCTTCTTCTTCTTCTTCTTCTTCTCTTCTTCTTCTTCTTCTTCTTCCTGCTTCTTCTTCCTGATTCTTCTTCCTACTTGTTGCTCTTCTTCTTCCTTCTTCTTCTTCTTCTTCTTTCTTCTTCTTCTTCCTTCTTCTTCTTCTTCTTCTCTTCTTCTTTCTTCTTCTTCTTCTTCTTCTTCTCTTCTTCTTCTTTCATCTTCGTCTTCTTCTTCTTCTTCGTCTTCTTCTTCTTTTTCTTCTTCTTTTTACTTCTTCAGTCTTCTACTTCTTCCTTCACCTTCTTCTTCGAATTTCTTCTTCCTAGTTCCTGTTTTCTTCTTCTGCTTCTTCCTTATTCTTCTTCGTCATTTCCATAATCTTCTTCTTCTTCTTCTTCTTTTTCTTCTTCTTCTTCTTCTTCTTCTTCTTCTTCTTCTTCTTCTTCTTCTTCTTCTTCTTCTTCTTCTTCTTCTTCTTCTTCTTCTGCTGCTGCTTCCTGATGCTTCTTCAGTCTTCTTCATCTTCCTTCCCTTTCTTCTTCGAATTTCTTCTTCTTTTACCTTATCCCTCTGCTCGTTTTCCTCCTTCTTTTTATCCCCTATTGTAGCCTAGGCCCTGCACCAACCCACACCAAGATGTCATATCTTTTGCTATCTCCTGTCTCCCCGTCGAGATGGCGGCGGGCGGTTGTGTATTGTGAAACCGCTCCTGTTTTGTTTTGCTTTTTTCACGTAGGAGATGGATAATTTCATCTCGTGAGTGTAATTTCTTCGCTATAATGTAAACCGGAAGTTTCATCTCAAGATTTTCGCCGGTGCAACGGAGTTTCGTGCATCTGTGCAAATCAATTCTGAGTGTTTTTCGCAGTATGTTTAGGTTACTGTGTAGTACACTAGTGGTGTGTAGTGTTTTGGTTTTTCTTCATCATGGCAGACCAGCGTTTGTGTCCCTACAAAGGGTGAAGAAACCACCGACTAGACGAGGTCCAAGACATAAGCGACAGGGGAGACGGGACGGAGCTAGGCGTCACCGGCGAAAATTCGACCGCCTCAAGAACACGCGTATTCTATATTGGAATTGTGTCAGCGCTAAACAACGTGGCCCCATTTTAGAAAGCCTGGCATACAGGAACGATATAGTTGCGCTTCAGAAGACGAGACTGGGAGGTAATACACTCATATAGCCGGCTTCAAACCTTATTACAACAGGCGACACCTGGGAATGGCGATTCTATTTCCAGACAGCAATGTGGCTTCAGAGCTGGTCATGTCCAGGTGAGATAGTGACGAGATACAAATTCAGGTTGTTAGAGTTCAATCCGGTCTTCCATTCGTGTTTGTTAATGTTTATGCCTGTAACGCGAGTGTAAATTCCCAGAGATGGCAGTGTCTGAGTGACATATTATGTCAGGAGAATAATGTCATTTTCTGCAGCGATTTCAACGCTAAAGGCAAATCATGGGGTAACATTCCTCTCAACACACATGGGGAGGTGCTCGAGGCGGCAATTGAAACCAGTGACCTTGTTTGTATCAACAGTGGCTGTGTCACCCCGACAGCAAGTCGTCCGCGCGATGAGGACAGTGATATTGACCTGGCGCTGGTTTCTCCTTCACTAACTACAATATGTAGATGGGGTGTCATAGGGCACCATGGCAGCGACAACCACCCTTGCAGCATACTGGTGGAGAACGGAAGAACCAGGCAGCACAAGTCAACAGTCAAGACCTTCAAGTATGACAGTTCACGGCAAGATGTGGTGAATAAAATCAGACGTGCCAAGCGCACTAATCATAATGGCAGCGAAAAAACGCTGGCAGCAGCCACCTTGGTGGAATTGTGAGGTGGAAAAGGCCTGGATGGATAAGCGTGGTGCTGTAAGGAAATGGCAAAACGTAAAGAAGAACAGAGTTGCCCATTCTAGTCTCATCGTACACTTGGAAAGATAGATGGACACAAAAGTATGTTGTTGTTTTTTTTTGCATATCACTTACAGGACGTTGCAGTCAAAACCAGCATTATTCAGCTGCTTTTGATGTACTAGGCAAGATTACCCTCAGTAGTTTGCCTTTCTGAGTGACCGCCTCACATACCCCCTTAAGTTGCCAGCGCTGCGCGAACCACTGCCGATTCTCGCGCAGCTGCGTTACTCCCGAGAATACACGGGATTACGGAGAAATACGTTAACTCTAAAACCGGGACAAATATTAGCTATTTCAAAAACCTGATTAAAATGTTTAAAAGTTGTTTCAAAGAATAAGCACAGACAAGTCACTGAAATTGTTCTGGTGACTGCATAGAAGTATGAATTGGGTAGTCAAGAATAAAGTGTTCCTGACTTCCAAAGTGTTGACCTTATCTGGCAGAGGTCTGACGAAAATAAGGGCAAAGCCCTTTTTGAACGCTATCTAGAGCAGAGCAACCAGACAGACATGAGAGGCCGAAATTTTGCCTAAGCTATACATCCGGGCCTGCCACAGGGATCACCATTATCTCCGGTGCTGATCAACACCTACACTGTGAGAATAACCGGCGAGCTGATCAGAGGACCGGGGAGGACATTGTCATATGCCGACGATGTGTTAGTGTATCGTCAGTGTAAGAATAGAGATCGAGTTGCCGTGGTTCTACAAACAGAACTAAATCGCATAAGAACTTGGTGTGTGGAATCTGGGGC
>JACEFZ010027891.1:305000-328581 GCA_014155875.1 Cepaea nemoralis | reverse complement strand
CTTGGGAACGTAAATTACAAGTACCTCAGAAGCGGAGTGGGTTCGCCTTTGCGAGGGACGCTGGTAATAGGGAAAGCTATTCCGCACGCGAGGGGTGACGAGGGATCTGGCCGACGCTCACGCTCAGAGGAAAGGGCGAACGGACTTATAATCAGATTGCTACTGGAACTATTAGTGTTGGAACTCTTCCTGGCTGCTGAGGATGGGGACGGAGTGCTTATGGGAATGCCCGAGTTGATTCCTAATCATCAATCAATCATATCCTATACAAGACGTCACAGTTAACATCAGTTGTTTTCTTTTGTGAATCTCTTGGTAACTTTACGTTCAGTATTTCGCCATTGATTTCTGACGACCGCCTCCCATACCATTTCGTAAAAAACCAACGTAGGCGGTCTACTGCCAAATTATCCACAGCTGTGTTTCCATCGAGGATATATGGGATTACAAACAGCGCTCGTTACCCCTTCGCACGGAGATTGGGATATAATGTACGCAATGCTTTTTCTTTGTTCAAGCTATAACCGTATTTTATTAGTGGTTGAGAAATCTACGATGACGGTGACATATAGTTTACTATATTGTTTCTGGTTTCTGGTTTAAATTCACTGAGGGAATATACTGGTTTGAATGACTGAGGCATTAATTAATTAATTAATTAATTAAATAATTAATTAATTCATTCATTCATTCATTCATTCATTCGTTCGTTCGTTCGTTCGTTCGTTCGTTCGTTTGTTCGTTCATTCATTCAGTTGCATGTCCTTTGCAGAACATCGCTTGCATAACAACCGTTAGGAAAACTTCTCTGTCATAAGGAAGATGTCCCGCGTCCGATACACCCATCTGGAGATCATCCGCCACATCCTGCACCCATCTTCTCTTTGACCTTCCTTTTCCTCTCTTACCGGGCATATACCCCTTCATTATTGTTCTCTCCAAACTTTCGTGACGTTTCAAATGAACAAAATATTTTAATTTTCTTTGGTTTATCGCCTTTAGTAGCCAACCTTCTTCAATATTCATAGCTTGTCGTATGGGTGCTTTTGTTATTTTTTTTTGTATCCAAGATATTCTTAGAACTGGTCTATAACACTTATATTCAAAGGCTTGCATTGTTCAGCTTGCTTAGTAAGTGTCGGGTCTTACAGGCGTATGTTGTGACTGAGGGAATTAGGTATAAGAAATTATTTCTTCAGAGGCTGTGGTAAACAATGAAAGCTTTCTACGACTTGTCAAAATATAGACTTACACAAAATGAAATTAAAATCGGCAATAAGCTCAGACACAAACAATTGTGAGCAAGAAGTACTTTCTGAATAGTTGCAGATAAAGTCATTACATATTCATTAACTCCACAAAAATATCCTTCTTTTCTAGCAATCTCAAAGCCGTAATCAGTTATTTGATCCGCAATGAAAATCAATGCAAGTAATCTTTGGCATTCAAAAAGTTAAAGTAACGACAGTACACCTAATTCAAAATAACAATGGAACTTCTGAACATGTGTTTATAGCAGTCGCAGAAGTTATCGAAAAAGGTAAATAAACAATTGGCAGACACAGCCGTGAAGTGTGAAGTATTATTCCTTCACACATTCTTAACAGCGACACCTAAATATAGGCTTGAGTGTCACAACCTGGGATTTCAGATAAGTAGCACATTTTTTCGTTGTCTTTTCATTGTACACATTTCCCCCATCTTTCCATTCTTCTCATCCCGTTCTTATGCCTTAATATAGTCAATGTAGGGTCTTCTCCGTGATTATATGTTGTGCTCTGTATATGTATTTGTTTGCTGATGAAAGCTAGTCGCCACAACGTCCTGTGTTTTCCATAATTGTGTTCTGTAAATCTGCATTACTTTGTGTTATTTTATAGTGTTTACACTTCCATAGCCAGCTCCGTGGCAAAGGTGTTTCTGACGCAGGTCTTAAGCTCGCATACCTGCGTTCGAAACACAGCTGCGGGCGATTTGGCAGCAGACCACATTACGTTAGTTGTTTACTAACTTACCAAGATATCACAAAAACCCAATAATTGCTGGGATGACTGTATAGATGTCGAAGAGAAAATAAAAAGATGAGTAAAAAAATTTCACATATTTAAAATAGGTGCATTATTTTTATGAAAACTTTTAAAATGCCTTAAAGATTTTATCATTATATATTGTACCGCATATGCCTGTAAATACTGTAGACAAAACATTTTATAAAGCTTTGATAACAATGCAACAATTATATATAAATTATAGCAATGCTGCTAAAAAGTTATGTCCGTTGATATAACTGTTCTTAAGTTAAATTTCCCTCGCTATATATAATTATAATGTAATTTACAAAAGTAAAATTTTATTACGTAAATAGCGGTTTTTAAACTAACAAACTATGACAGTTGGCTGCACGGGAATGATAAAACACGTGTAGAAAATGTCATCTCAATCGGATGGACCGTTCGCGAACGCATAAATAACATACATTACATACAAACAGACATACATTGCATTTCACACACACCACACACACCACACACACACACACACAACAACACACACACACATCGTCTGTCTAGCTGTTCTGTATGCCTCTGTTCATTTTTGTATATCGATCTGTCTCTGTCTGTCTGTCTATCTGTCTGTCGACATCCGAAAAAACTTACACCTGTTTTGGCGTGGCCTTCTGTAAGTAAGCCAAAAGCAGCCACCAACCCTTCATTTTCTTCTTGCTGACGAATAAACTGCACAGTGAGTAATCAATATTATTTTCAGAGAGTGCTCCATGCAGCTTGAAGGTTAGTTTTGATGTAGTGGACCAGTATATCTTGATCAACTCAATGTTGGCTGGCAGACAAACAGCACACATGTGTGATTGTAACAGACTCACAAAGTATGATGAGAAAAGTGAAGGCAGACTGCTTCGGGCAGAGTGGCAGGATACAATTTAACAATAAAAATAGAGAGCACCTTTTGTATGTTTTCCCCCGACTTTCTATTGTGGTCGAAAACGAGCAGGCGGACACATTGGCTGGATCTGCATCGCTGGGGGGGGGGAGGGGGGGGGGGGGGTTATTATGCGTGATAAGGCGGACGTGATTAGATCCCATTGTGAACGTGTGTATTGCGTAGAAGAACATATAGATCATCACGCCCATGGGAGAATGATGCTGCATGGAGTTACCATAGGATCCGGCCGACACTCAGGACTCCTCAGACGGACACATAATCAGACTGCTACTGGTAACATTAGTATCAGGACTCTTCGCTTGCTGTTGAAGATGAAGACGGAGTATGTATGGGAATGCTCCGAGTGCTGTGATGTCGGTTCTTGACTCAACTCTGAGCTCTCTGTACAGAGAACACTGCTGCAGAGCATGTTAAGCAGTTGTTTGCTCAACCCACACAGATATTTCCCTTCGCATCAGCATTTTTTACCGAGCCCTCTGTGTGGGCATATATCTATGATCCTTAAGGAATGGGGGTGAGGTACATTACTTCAGAGCGGAAGTATAGAATCGATCAATTTTAAAATTAGAGATGAATACGTCAAATGAAAAGATTGCTTACGAAGAAATCTGATATACTTATCTTATTATATAAATTGCGATCTCTGTCTGTCTGTCCTGTCTGTCTGTCTGTCTGTCTGTCTTCTGTCTGTCTGTCTGTCTGTCTGTCTGTCTGTCTGTCCTGTCTGTCTGTCTGTCTGTCTTCTGTCTGTCTGTATGTCCGTATGTCCTTTATTTGTTCGCGAACGGCCCATCCGATTGAGATGAAATTTTCTACACGTCTTCCTTTCATTCCAGAGCTGCCAACTGTGATATTTTTTTAGTGTGAAATCGGCTGCTTACCCAATATTATTTCATTTTTCATTTTTCATTGTAATTTCATATATCTCAGGGGACTTAACTCTGTAAAAGTTATTTCAAGGGGCATAACTTTTCTGTATAACTTATAGTCATATTGTGGCATCGTTTTCAAAGATTTATAAACTCTTTGTCCATAGTTATGTACCGGCATATGAGTTATAATAAACAATGATACAATCTGTAAGGCATTTTCAAATTTTTCATAAAAATAATGCACAATGCATAACATTGTAACTCATCTTTTTTTGCTTAAGAAGTTACTGTAGTCATGCAGGTGATTAGAAAGAGTTTTCATTAAAAATAATGGATGGTGTGTGGAAGGACATTCTTTTAAGTTACTTTTTTTATTGTATGAATTTAATGAGACGCTACCCGCCAGGAGCTGGGCGAAGCCACGCGGGTCAGATAGATAGACAGACCCACCTTTTCGCTGCAGTTGTCTACAGGCATATGCGTTAAAATCCTCCTCCTACTCTCCCCTCCTCCTCCCCTCCCCTCTCCCTCCTCCCTCCTCCTCTCCTCCTCCTCCTCCTCCTCCTCCTCCCTCCTCCTCCCTCTTCCTCCTACCTCCTCCCTCTTCCTCCTACCTCCTCGCCCTCCTCCTAATCACTCCTCTTCCTTTCTCCTCCCTTCTCCTCCTCTCTCCTCCCACTCCCTCCTCCTCCCTCCTTCTAATTCTACGTCCTCCCCTTCATCCCTCCTCCTCCTCCCTCCTCCTCCCTCCTCCCCCTCCTCCCTCTCCTCCTCCCTCCTCCTCATCCCTCCTCCTCCTTCCTCCTCATCCTCTCTCCTCCTCCCTCCTCCTCCCTCTACTTCCTCAATCCTCCTCCCTCCACATCCCTCCTCCTCCTCCCTCCTCCTCCCTCTACCTCCTCCCTCCTCCCTCCTCCTCATCTCTCCTCCTCTTAATCCCTCCTCCTCCCTCCTATTCCTCCCTACTCCTACTCCTCCCTCCTCCTCCTCCTACGTCCTCCCCCTCATCCCTCCTACTCCCTCCTCCTCCTTCTCCTCCCTTTGTCTCCCTCCTCCACCTACCTCCTCCTCTTACTCCTCCCTCCTCCTCCCTCCTCATCCCTCTCCTCCTCCCTCCTCATCCCTCCTCCTCCCTTCTCCTCCTCCCTCCTCATCCTCTCTCCTCCTCCCTCCTCCTCCTTCCTCCACATCCCTCCTCCTCCTCCCTCTCCTCCTCCATCCTCCTCATCCCTCCTCCTCCCTTCTCCTCCTCCCTCCTCATCCTCTCTCCTCCTCCCTCTACCTCCTCCCTCCACATCCCTCCTCCTCCCTCTTCCTCCTCCTCCCTCCTCCTCCCTCCTCCTCCTCCTCCTCCTCCTCCTTCTCCCTCCTCCTTCTCCCTCTTCCTCCTCCCTCCTCCTAATCACTCCTCTTCCTTCCTCCTCCCTTCTCCTCCTCTCTCCTCCTACTCCCTCCTCCTACGTCCTCCCCCTCATCCCTCCTCCTCCTCCTACCTCCTCCCCCTCCTCCTCTCTCCACCTCCCTCCTCCCTCTTCCTCCTCCTCCCTCCTCATCCTTCCCCTCCTTCTCCTCCCTCATCCTTCTCCCTCTTCCTCCTCCCTCCTCCTCCCTCCGCCTCCTCCCTCCACCTCCTCCCTCCGCCTCCTCCCTCCAGCCTCCTCCCTCCTCCTCCTCTCTCCTCCTCCTCCCTGCTCCTCCATCTCCCTCCTCCTCCCCCTGCGTTCTTCTCCTCCCTCCTTCTCCCTCCTCCTCCTTCTCCTTCCTCCTCCCTCTTCCTCCTCCCCCTCCCTCTTCCTCCTCCTACCCTCCTCCTCCTCCTCGCTCCTCCTGCCTCCTCCTCCTGCCTCCTCATCCTTCCTCCTCCCTCCTCCTCCCTTCTCCTACCTCCTCCTCCTCTCTCCTCCTCCTACTCCCTCCTATTCCTCCCTACTCCTCCTCCTCCTTCCTCCTCCTCCTCCTCCCTCCTCTTCCCTCCTCCTCCTTCCTCCTCCCTCCTCCTCCCTTCTCCTACCTCCTCCTCCTCTCTCCTCCTCCTCCTAATCCCTCCTCCTCCCTCCTATTCCTCCCTACTCCTCCTCCTCCTTCCTCCTCCCTCCTCTTCCCTCCTCCTCCTCTCTCCGCCTATCTCTTCCTCCCTCCTACTCCTCCCTTCTCCACCTCCCTCTTCCTCCTCCCAGCTCCTACTCCTCCTTTTCCTTCTTCTGCTGATGCTGCTGCCGCCGCTCCATTTACCCAAGTTAATTGTTGGGGAAGATGTAAAGATCTTTCAAGTGCTCTTTCTAATGCTTTTTGTAAGTTGGTCTTCGTTTATCTAAGGTTGTTCTAACTGCAACCAATAAATGATTAGACAGACAGGCAGACAGACAGACAGACAGAGAGGGAGGGACGGACAGACAGACAGTCGGGAACGGGAACTTATATGACTACTTATATGAATTAAATGAGATGCTCGCCATCAGGGGCTGGGCGAAGCCGGGCCGGATCAGACAGATAGACAGACAGACAGACAGATAGATAGATAGTCGGGAACGGGAACGGGAGCTTATATGACTACTTATATGAATTAAATGAGATGCTCCACACCAGGAGTTGGGCGATGCCGGGCCGGGTCAGACAGACAGACAGAAAGACAGACAGACAGACAGACAGACAGACAGACAGACAGACAGACAGACAGTCGGTAACGGGAACGAGAACTTATATGACTACTTATATGAATTAAATGAGATGCTCCCCATCAGGGACTGGGCGAAGCCGGGCAGGGTCAGGCAGACAGATAGACAGATAGACAGACAGACAGACAGACAGACAGATAGATAGTCGGGAACGGGAACGGGAGCTTATATGACTACTTATATGAATTAAATGAGATGCTCCACACCAGGAGCTGGGCGATGCCGGGCCGGGTCAGACAGACAGACAGACAGACAGACAGACAGTCGGTAACGGGAACGAGAACTTATATGACTACTTATATGAATTAAATGAGATGCTCCCCACCAGGGACTGGGCGAAGCCGGGCAGGGTCAGGCAGACAGATAGACAGACAGATAGACAGACAGATAGACAGTCGGGAACGGGAACTTATATGACTACTTATATGAATTAAATGAGATGCTCCACACCAGGAGCTGGGCAATGCCGGGCCGGGTCAAACAGACAGACAGACAGACAGACAGACAGACAGACAGACAGTCGGTAACGGGAACGAGAACTTATATGACTACTTATATGAATTAAATGAGATGCTCCCCACCAGGGTCTGGGCGAAGCCGGGCAGGGTCAGCTAGTCTTATATATAAATTGCGATCTCCGTCTGTCTGTCTGTCTGTCTGTCTGTCTGTCTGTCTGTATGTCCGTATGTCCTTTATTTGTTCGCGAACGGCCCATCCGATTGAGATGAAATTTTCTACACGTCTTCCTTTCATTCCAGAGCATGCCAACTGTGATATTTTTTTAGTGTGAAATCGGCTGCTTACCCAATATTATTTCATTTTTCATTTTTCATTGTAATTTCATATATCTCAGGGGACTTAACTCTGTAAAAGGTTATTTCAAGGGGCATAACTTTTCTGTATAACTTATAGTCATATTGTGGCATCGTTTTCAAAGATTTATAAACTCTTTGTCCATAGTTATGTACCGGCATATTAGTTATAATAAACAATGATACAATCTGTAAGGCATTTTCAAATTTTTCATAAAAATAATGCACAATGCATAACATTGTAACTCATCTTTTTTTGCTTAAGAAGTTACTGTAGTCATGCAGGTGATTAGAAAGAGTTTTCATTAAAAATAATGGATGGTGTGTGGAAGGACATTCTTTTAAGTTACTTTTTTTATTGTATGAATTTAATGAGACGCTACCCGCCAGGAGCTGGGCGAAGCCACGCGGGTCAGATAGATAGACAGACCCACCTTTTCGCTGCAGTTGTCTACAGGCATATGCGTTAAAATCCTCCTCCTACTCTCCCCTCCTCCTCCTCCTACCCTCCCCCTCCTCCCTCCTCCCTCTCCCTCCTCCTCCTCCTCCTCCTCCTCCCTCCTCCTCCCTCTTCCTCCTACCTCCTCCCTCTTCCTCCTACCTCCTCGCCCTCCTCCTAATCACTCCTCTTCCTTCCTCCTCCCTTCTCCTCCTCTCTCCTCCCACTCCCTCCTCCTTCCTCCTTCTAATTCTACGTCCTCCCCCTTCATCCCTCCTCCTCCCTCCTCCTCCTCCCTCCTCCCCTCCTCCTCCCTCTCCTCCTCCTCCTCCTCATCCCTCCTCCTCCTTCCTCCTCATCCTCTCTCCTCTCCTCCTCCTCCTCTACCTCCTCCCTCCTCCTCCCTCCACATCCCTCCTCCTCCTCCTCCTCCTCTCCTCCTCCCTCCTCCTCCCTCCTCCTCTCTCCTCCTCTTAATCCCTCCTCCTCCCTCCTATTCCTCCCTACTCCTACTCCTCCCTCCTCCTCCTACGTCCTCCCCCTCATCCCTCCTACTCCCTCCTCCTCCTTCTCCTCCCTTTGTCTACCTCCTCCACCTACCTCCTCCTCCTCTTACTCCTCCCTCCTCATCCCTCCTCATCCCTCCTCCTCCCTTCTCCTCCTCCCTCCTCATCCTCTCTCCTCCTCCCTCCTCCTCCTCCTCCACATCCCTCCTCCTCCTCCCTCCTCCTCCCTCTCCTCCTCCATCCTCCTCATCCCTCCTCTCCCTTCTCCTCCTCCCTCCTCATCCTCTCTCCTCCTCCCTCTACCTCCTCCCTCCACATCCTTCCTCCTCCTCCTCCCTCCTCCTCCCTCCTCCTCCTCCTTCTCCTCCCTCCTCCTTCTCCCTCCTCATTCTCCCTCTTCCTCCTCCTCCTCCCTCCTCCTAATTACTCCTCCTCCTTCCTCCTCCCTTCTCCTCCTCTCTCCTCCTACTCCCTCCTCCTCCTTCCTACGTCCTCCCCCCTCCTCCTCCTCCTACCTCCTCCCCCTCCTCCTCTCTCCACCTCCTCCTCCCTCTTCCTCCTCCTCCCTCCTCATGCCTTCCCCTCCTTCTCCTCCCTCATCATTCTCCCTCTTCCTCTCCCTCCTCCTCCCTCCGCCTCCTCCCTCCACCTCCTCCCTCCGCCTCCTCCTCCTCCGCCTCCTCCCTCCTCCTCCTCTCTCCTCCTCCTCCCTGCTCCTCCATCTCCCTCCTCCTCCCCCTGCGTTCTTCTCCTCCCTCCTTCTCCCTCCTCCTCCTTCTCCTTCCTCCTCCCTCTTCCTCCTCCCCCTCCCTCTTCCTCCTCCTACCCTCCTCTCCTCCTCGCTCCTCCTGCCTCCTCCTCCTGCCTCCTCATCCTTCCTCCTCCCTCCTCCTCCCTTCTCCTACCTCCTCCTCCTCTCTCCTCCTCCTACTCCCTCCTATTCCTCCCTACTCCTCCTCCTCCTTCCTCCTCCCTCCTCCTCCCTCCTCTTCCCTCCTCCTCCTCCTTCCTCCTCCCTCCTCCTCCCTTCTCCTACCTCCTCCTCCTCTCTCCTCCTCCTCCTAATCCCTCTCCTCCCTCCTATTCCTCCCTACTCCTCCTCCTCCTTCCTCCTCCCTCCTCTTCCCTCCTCCTCCTCTCTCCGCCTATCTCTTCCTCCCTCCTACTCCTCCCTTCTCCACCTCCCTCTTCCTCCTCCCAGCTCCTACTCCTCCTTTTCCTTCTTCTGCTGATGCTGCTGCCGCCGCTCCATTTCTCTTCTTCTTCTTCTTCAGCGTTCCGAGCCATTGAGGTTCTTTGCTGCAAATACAATCTGTCTCCATTCGTCTCTCTGGTGGACCTTCTCTTGCCAGTCGTTGATTCCAAGTGCTTGTAGGTATGTATGTATATTATCTCTCCACCGCCTTCTTGGTCTACCTCGGGGTCTACGGTCATTTATTTCCTGAGTGTAAGCGAGTTTTGTTTCCCTATTATCTTCCATTCTTTCTATATGCCCCAGCCATTGTAGTCTATTAGCCTTCATGATACCAGTGATTAGCGGGGACTTAAACAAATCATAAATGTCTTGTTACTTCTTCATTTCCACTCTCCACTTTGTGTATCCCTAATGGGTCCAAAGATGCGTCTTAAAATTTTGTTCTCAAAGGTTTGTAACAAGGCTTCGTCTCCTTTCGTTGTACTCCAGGTTTCAGAGCCATACAGCACAACTGGTCTGATCAGTGTTTTGTATATTGTGATTTTGGTGTTACGAGATAGCGCCTTTGATTTTAGTAGATGTTGTAGTGCATAGTATATCTTATTTCCAGAGTTGATTCTAGTTTGTATTTCTTCCCTTACGATGTTGGAGCAGTTGAAGATTGTACCCAGGTATTTGTATGTTTCCGTTCTTTTAATGGTCATATTATCTATTTGTATGTGGCCAGAGTTTTTAGCTCCATTTACCCAAGTTAATTGTTGGGGAAGATGTAAAGATCTTTCAAGTGCTCTTTCTAATGCTTTTTGTAAGTTGGTCTTCGTTTATCTAAGGTTGTTCTAACTGCAACCAATAAATGATTAGACAGACAGGCAGACAGACAGACAGACAGAGAGGGAGGGACGGACAGACAGACAGACGGGAACGGGAACTTATATGACTACTTATATGAATTAAATTAGATGCTCGCCATCAGGGACTGGGCGAAGCCGGGCCGGATCAGACAGATAGACAGACAGACAGACAGACAGATAGATAGATAGATAGTCGGGAACGGGAACGGGAGCTTATATGACTACTTATATGAATTAAATGAGATGCTCCACACCAGGAGTTGGGCGATGCCGGGCCGGGTCAGAGAGACAGACAGAAAGACAGACAGAAAGACAGACAGACAGACAGACAGACAGTCGGTAACGGGAACGAGAACTTATATGACTACTTATATGAATTAAATGAGATGCTCCCCATCAGGGACTGGGCGAAGCCGGGCAGGGTCAGGCAGAAAGATAGACAGATAGACAGACAGACAGACAGACAGATAGATAGTCGGGAACGGGAACGGGAGCTTATATGACTACTTATATGAATTAAATGAGATGCTCCACACCAGAAGCTGGGCGATGCCGGGCCGGGTCAGACAGACAGACAGACATACAGACAGACAGTCGGTAACGGGAACGAGAACTTATATGACTACTTATATGAATTAAATGAGATTCTCCCCACCAGGGACTGGGCGAAGCCGGGCAGGGTCAGGCAGACAGATAGACAGACAGATAGACAGACAGATAGACAGTCGGGAACGGGAACTTATATGACTACTTATATGAATTAAATGAGATGCTCCACACCAGAGTCTGGGCGAAGCCGGGCAGGGTCACCTAGTAGTTTATAAAAAGAACAAATGTCTTTCAGAATACAACTCACAGTAAATGGGACTAATGTGAAGCAAGTCATGTGTTGAACTATTTGGGTACCTTCATAGAAGCAGATGTAAGATGTATTACATAAGTTAAATGTACAATAGCCAACGCAAAAGCAAAATTTCACAAGATGAAGAGTATTCTATGGTATGTACCTTTATAAAGGTATATTGGTGAGAAGATGCTCTTAAACGTTATATTGTGTCAATCCTGATGTACGGTAGTGAATCACAGACAATCGGCAGACTAGTGAGAAATTATATGGAAGCTGCAGAAATGTGGTTTAATAGAAGAATGATACAAACGCCACTGACAAATAAAACGTAATTAGGATATTGTGAAAGAAATTAATTCACAAAGAGAACTGGTTACTCGCAGCTGAAGATGGCAATCCACATTCTTTGAGCACGTTATGAGAAGAGAAAGACTGGAGTACACCGTGACGACGGAACGCTGGAGGGGAAGAAAGGTAGCTGGAGACCAAGAGAGATTATCCTAGACAATATGACATCATTGAATGAACATCGGTATCAGAAATGACTGGCAATACACGAGATAGAAGGATGTGACTGGACATGATGACCAACGCCACAAGCAAGGATTATCAGATGAAGTTAAACATATACGAGGTATCTTCAGACAATCGCTGCCATTTTTAGTGTGTAAAAGTAAATATTGATGACATCGTATCCTTCAATATAGTTCAGTTCGGCAGATACACACTTGTGCTAATTTCAAGCATTGTCAACATTTCTTGAACGTATTCTTTGTGTTTTCTTTAGCTGCATTGCAGCATTGGTCATAACGTCACGGGCATTCTAGAAATCTCTGTCCTTTCAGTACCTATTTGAATCCAGTGAAATAGACAAACCCTGGCTGTATCCAACTTGGAAAATATGAGGGATACTCCTGGGCAAACACATTGTGTGTTTCTAAGTATTGCTTACCCAGTATAGGATCGTCATCGATACTATCACGTTCTCACGGAAATGCTTGTGCCACTCAACAACTTACGATTTATTCAGTGTGAGATAATTGTATGCTATATACAGAAAGGTTAATATCTCTGAAGGTGACTTTTCAAATAAAACATAACATTTGACATGCATACATTGTTTAATCAAGGAAATTTTTTCAACTCCGACGAAGCTATATACACAAGACACAAACAAATGTTTGCCACTTCAACCAAGAGTGAATAAGAGAATTACATAAGCAATGGTGTGCGTACATAGATTGTTAGGTTGTTGGTTAGAACGAACGAACGAACGAATGAACGAATGAATGAACAAAAGAACAAACTGTATTTTCAAGGGTTAAGAATTGGGCACGCAGGCCCATCTGACATTCTAAACTTCAGCGCCCTTAGTTTAGTTTAGTCGACGGATCAACATCACGGCACACGGGTGTAACCCATAAGTGCTCCGTTCTACGCCTAACTCAAGCCTGAGTCCGGAGAATCTCAACTCAGTGCACGAACTCCGTAGCACCGTAGAGGATCCTGAAAATACGTTGGGTAGATTTTTAACTCGAAATTTTGCCCGGGCAGCGCCGATAGGCTACTCTTTTTTCGATTTCCAACTGCCAATGGATTTTTTAAGTGAGCAACAATACACATGGGCGTCCGATCTCACTACCCAGAGACCAGGGGGAATTTTTGTTACTAGAAGCCCACGTGAAAAAAAAACTCGGCCCTCACCGAAGCTTGAACTCTAGACCTCCAGCACCCGAGGCGGACACCATACCTCGAGACCACTCCGCCCAATGGGTAGATAGGTAAGTAGATAAGTAAGTTAGTAGGTAGGAATGTAGGCAGATATCTAGGTAGGTTCATAAGTAAGTAAGTAAGTAGGTAGGTAATTATTGTATGTAGACATTCATGTTTGCGTGCGTGTGTCTGCATCAGTATATATCATTCGGCATTGATATGAGCGAGCTATATGTTTATGAACAAAAGAAAATTTCTTTTGCTTCTACACTTACCAAGCCATGACAGAAAAAGCCGCATAAAATCTTAAATGTTTCTTTGTGAATAGACTGACAAAGCCCAGGTTTTCAGCCTCGTTGTCCTGACTTTGGAGTGTTCCTCTTTCGATAATTATTGCGCGCTCACCATTAGACGTTTTCTCTTTTTCGTCATTGGTTGATGCATTTTCAACAGCAAAAACTTCATTGCATGTCTCGGGTGTTTCTTGTTGTGTGTTGTACTGGCTTAGTTCGATTTCACTTTCCTGAAAGTATATATCACGGCAGGAAGGAAGACTTTGGAGTTATCATACAAATAAAAAGACTGTTTTATCTATTTACAATAATGTACATACGTGTATAATAGTGCTAAACTAGAAGCCGACGTATGTATGCTAACATTTTTGTGGTTCAGGGTTCCCTAGTAGGGGATTGAACTTGTTTGTACCAGTATGACTGTCGAGTTGTTCCAGTAAGATAGCGTGCAGAGTATAATTAAGTATTTTCGAACACAGGAAAGACGACGAGAAAGACAGTTGGTCATATCTTGTATTTACGGTATTACCTAGTTAACGAGGGAGTGTTGTGGCTAGATGATCGCTTGCCGGCACGGTGGTCTATGGTTCGATTCCCTTAGGGACGGATTTGGATGTTTTAACATTGTTGAAATTGACCTGGCCTAAAATGGGTAGGAAAATATATTGGGAAGTAAAGTCAGCAGGCGTGATACCGATATCATCCACAGGAATGACGATTAACCTATGCAAATATAGGCATAGCACACGTGCCAATGCCCCTTAAGCTGTGTGAAAGGGTTACATTTTTATGTGTATGCATGAAGACCCAACACTTCACAGCCCTGTAGCATTTTCTTTCACGAAATTGCTTTTAGGTTTTTTTTTGTGGGAAGCGCGGTTATGTGATTGTATCCTCTTCGAGCTGGAAATTTTAGAGGCGTGTCTTTGTGGTTCGCTTACCTGGATTCCCAAGTCAACGCAGTCTAAAATGAGTACTAGGAAATGGCATGGGACTTAAAGGTGGTCGGTGTGCTGTTGACCACAATGTCCGAGTGCCGATAGAATGCTAAAACGCATGCTTCTACGAAAATAGCTTCTTTACCTTAACCTACTTGTTATTTCAATAAGTAAAGGACAGTTAGCCGGCTTCCTGGCCTAAAGGTTAGCCACTTTTCTCCGTAATCTCGTATACTCTCGTAAGTAACGTAACGACGGTGAGAATCAGCAGTGATTCGAATCGCGTCGGTAACTTACGGGGTATGTGAGCCGGCCGCTCAGAAAGCAGTGGCAAACTACTGAGCGTAATCGTGCCAAGAAATCAACATACAGCTGAAAGATGCTGGTGTTAACAGCGATGTCCTGTAAAGGATATGCAAAGCATTTTTTTAAAGGACAGTTATACACTTCATCGGTCCCATCGGGCACACGGTGCTAGACCAGTCGGCACTCGATGGGTGATGAGGTCAGTATTTCTTGTACCTATTACCTATCAAATATTCACAACAACTTTTGGTCTACATTTTTCCGTTCCGTTCTTGAGCCTATTGTGCCCATGGGCTGAGTTGAGCTTATATGGTGCAGAATCAGTCCGTCAGCTTTTTGGTGACCCTCTCACTCTATAAATATATCTGCATCGGGTGTAGATACAAACGGGTGGCTACTTTCATATCATTGCATGATACGTGAACCACCTTATTGATTGTCTCTCTTTAAAATAAAATTTCTGCAGCGTTTTATTTATTCTCTTTCTATAAAATAAAATTTCCGAAGTGCTGTATTTATTCTCTCTCTCTCTCTCTCTCTCCTCTCTCTCTCTCTCTCTCTCTCTCTCTCTCTCTCTCTCTCTCTCTCTCTCTCTCTCTCTCTCTCTTGTATGTTTGTAGATGTGAGGATGTTTGTGTGGATTTGTATGTGAGGGATGTGTGTGGGGGTGTGGGGAATGTAAGTGTGAAGGGGTTGTATGTGGGGGATGTGTATGGGTTGATGGGTGATGTGTGGATGGGTGAAGGGATGTGTAGTCGGTGGGGGATATATGTGTGTGAGGGATGTGTGTGTGTGTGTGGGGGGGGGGGGGATATTTGGGAGGATTTTTGAAGTATGTGGGTGTTGGTGGGTTGCGGGTGTGGGTAGGGAATATGTATTTGGGTGGGTGAATGGGTGTGTAGGAGATTGTGTGGGTTGGGGGATGGGTGTGTAATGGGTGTGGGGGATGAGTGTGTGGGTGTCTGTGAATGGGATGTGTCTGTGTGGGTGGGAGTGTGTGAGTGTGGATGGGGCAAATGTGAGTGGGTGTAGGATGTATGTGTAGGTGGTGAGGATGTTTGTAGGTGGGGGATATGTGGGTGGGTGGGGAGATGTGTGAGTGGGTGAGAGATGTGTGGGCGGGGATGTGTATGTGGAATGCATGTGGTGGGTGTGTGTGTGGGGGGGGGGGGGGAATGTGTTTATGGGTGGAGTTTTGTGTGGGAGGGGAGATTGTGTGAGGTGGTGGGAGCTGTGGGGTGTGGAAGGTGGATGATGGATATATGTGAGGATGGGGGGTGTGTGTTTGGCTGAGTGGTTGGGGTGTGTGTGGGTAGAAGGGTAGATGAGAGATGCATGTGTTGATGGGCGGGTGGGTGATGTGTGGGTGTGAGTGGTTGATGGATGAGTACGTGAGTGGGTGGATGCGTGTGAGATATGAGTGTATGGTTGGGGGATGTGTGTGTTTGTGGGAAGATGTGTGTGAGCGGCGGATGTGTGTGGGTGGGGTATATGTGGGTGGTGGGAGATGTGTGGGTGAGAGGTGTGTGTTTTTTGGGGGTGTTTATTGGTGGGGGATATGTGTGGGCAGGTGGGGAGATGTGTTTGTGGGTGGGAATGTGTGTATAGGTAAGGGATGTGTAGTTGAGAGGTGGCGGATATTGGGTGGGTGAGTGGGTGTAGGTTGGCTGATGTGTGTGTGGGTGGGTGGGGAAAATTGTGAGGGTGCGGGATGTATGTGTGGATAGGTGTGGGATGTGTGGGTTGCCGGGTGTATGTGTGTGTGGTTTTGTGATGTGTGTTTTGCTCGGTGGTTGCAGGGGTGTGTGTGGGTGGTTGAGAAAATGCAGGTGGGTGTGTGCGTGTCGGTTATGGAATGGGTGGGGGATGTATGTGTGGGTTGGGAAATGTGTGTGGGTGGGGGGTCAGTGGGTGGGTGGTGGCATGTATGTTTACCTGAGTCTGTGTGAGTGCGTGGAGGTATGTGTGGGTGGGGATGTGTGGGTGGCTGAGGGATGTGTGGTTGGCTGCGGAGTGTGAGGGTGGATGGGGGATGTGTCTCACAACATTGCAATATGCACTGTTTATGTTTACAACTTTCAATTGACAATTTTTTTTTTTTTCTTCATGTGAATGTACCATGAGTAATATGCATTGTTTATGCTTACAAAATCCATTTGACAATGTTATTTTGTTCCCTATGTAAATGTAACATGCACATTTGATGAATGAAAGATGAGTGATCGAAAGGGCCGAATGTAAGACGGGCCTGCGTGCCTAATTTGTTACGCTTTTAAAATAAAGTTTGTTCGTTCGTTTGCTCGTTCTCTCCCTCCCTGTCTCACATTAAATGCAAAGATTGATAACAATTGTGTTTCTATTGTTACTATTCTATTTCTACCTCATCTAATGATTTCGCATTCTTTTCTCGTGCTTTTCTTTTCCTGTTTGATGCGTTTTCTTTGTGTTGATTTAGACAGCATCCATTATTGGTTAACCTTTTTTGATAGTTGCATATCCTTTACAGGATGTTGAAGTCAACACCAGCATTTTACTGCCGTTGTTGATGTCTTGGCAAGTTTTACGTTGAGTAGTTTGCCATTGCTTTCTGGACGACCGCCTCCTATACCAACACGTTAAAACCAGCGCGACATGATCTGCGGCCAAATCGGTCGCCGCTGTGTTTCGAACACGGATAAGCGGCATTACGAATCGCGTCCGCAAGATCATCGCCATGGAGACGGTGGTTAACTTAACAACACTGAATAATATGTGGAAATCCAGATAACATATTACAGTTCTACAATAAATCAAGAAAATTGAACTTGTTTGTGGTAACACTGTCCAACATATATACAATCATTTACTTTGTATATTCTCTTATTTACATGGTATACAGTATATAACTATTAGACTTCATCTTAGTGAAAATATCATTACTTCTTTTATCATAAGTTTGCTTGTTAGTTTTCGAGAACTCAGTTTTTAACTTTGAAAACTTTTATGAGTGATGTTTTTGTGCTACCACATACATGGTGCAAACATCTGAAGTACTCTTCTTGTCATTGCTAGATCCGCCTTCGAATCACACCTGTCTTACACTACAAATGTAGTAATTATTGGTGCTGTTTGTGTATGGTATGTGAAGCCACATTCACAAGTCTCACTTATGGTGTGACATGAAATCTTTCAGGATTTGTTTTCTGTGGCTTAGGGGACAGTGAGACGCGTAGTTTCACAATTCCCTGACACACGGAGTCGAGGATCCGCAATCAGGTGCGAGCGATTTGGAAGTAAACCGCTGTGCGTTGATTTCCATGATACGAGACTCCGGTGGTTCAGAAAACAACAGCAAACTACAGAACTAACGTTGCCTAGTAAATCACAAATATTCATGAAATGCTGGGGCTGATTGCAACCTCCTGTACAGACATGCAATTAACTTTGTATTCACAAACAATAGAAGACAGTACATAGTTATCAAGTGAGTAGAATACAGGATTGTGGACTTTACCGAAGATTGTTGGGAAGGCACAATAAAAGATTAAAGACTATGTCATGGTTGTCAAGACAATAGAACAAAGATTTGAATGCCCGCAAGAATGTATTATACCTTGTAAAAGGCAGACAGAACTTGGTCAAAGTTAGAACCGTTCCATTTTGAAGCTTTTTTCAGCACCCACACCACACGCTCCTTGAGACCGTTGGCAGCCAGCCATCGAAGCGACTCGTCCATGAAACTGAAATAATGATACCAACAAGACAAATAATGATTTATTTATTAACAATTAACTGATGAAAAGTACATATTTTGGGGTTTAAAAGTAGAGAACTATTTTCTATGCATTCTGGTGAGGAGAATTGAGTAATTGGTGCTAGTCCCATACATTTTTATACCACTTGATACTGGATGCCATAGTTAGTTAGTTAGTTAGTTAGTTAGTTAGTTAGTTAGTTAGTAACTACCTAATGAACTAGCTAGCTAGCTAACTAACTAGCTGGCAAGCTTTAAAATTCCGCTGAAGGGGACTACTTGTAGGCAGGAAGGTTCTCGAGGCAGGAGATTTGGCAAGAGCTCGAGAAACTTTTCAGCGGGCCTTGACGAGAACGACGTTCTGCACAAAATCTGCTACATGATGATGATGATGATGATGATGATGATGATGATGATGATGATGATGATGATGATGATGATTCACCGCAACTACATCACAGTTAAATCTTGACACTAAATTTAGCTAGATGAATATATAAAGTGGTGAGAAGACATATTAATTGTCTTTGATATATATATATATATCTATATATATATATATATATATATATATATATATATATATATATATACTAGCTGACCCGGCCCGGCTTCGCCCAGACTCTGGTGGGGAGCATCTCATTTAATTCATATAAGTAGTCATATAAGTTCTCGTTCCCGTTACCGACTATCTGTCTGTCTGTCTGTCTGTCTGTCTATCTGTCTGTCTGTCTGTCTGACCCGGCCCGTCTTCGCCCAGACCCTGATGGGGAGCATCTCATTTAATTCATATAAGTAGTCATATAAGTTCCCGTTCCGACTATCTATCTGTCTGTCTGTCTGACCCGGCCCGGCATCGCCCAACTCCTGGTGGGGAGCATCTCATTTAATTCATATAAGTAGTCATATAAGTTCCCGTTCCCGACTGTCTGTCTGTCTGTCTGTCTGTCTGTCTGTCTGTCTGTCTGTCTGTCTATCTATCTATCTATCTGTCTGTCTGTCTGACCCGGCCCAGCCCATGGTGGAGAGCATCTCATTTAAATTATATAAGTAGTCATATAAGATCCCGTTCCCGACTATCTGTCTGACTGTCTGTCTGTCTTGGGTAAATGTAGGAGGCAGGAGGAAGAGGGAGGTGGAGGAGGGAAGAGGAGGGAGGAGGAGGGAGGAGTAGGGAGGAGTAGGGAGGAATAGGAGGGAGGAGGAGGAGGGAGGAGTAGGGTGGAGTTGGGTGGAGTAGGGAGGAATAGGAGGGAGGAGTAGGGTAGAGTAGGGTGGAGGAGGGGGCGAGGAGGAGGGAGGAGGAAGAGGGAGGAGGAGGGAGAAGGAGGGAGGAGGAGAACGCAGGAGGAGAAGGGAGCAGGAGGAGGAGAGGGAGGAGGAGGGAGAGGGAGGAGGAGGGAGGAGGAGGAGAGAGTAGGAGGAGGGAGGAGGCGGAGGGAGGAGGAAGAGGGAGAAGGAGGAGGGAGAAGGAGGAGAAGGAGGGGGAGGAGGAGGAGGGAAGAGGAGGAGGGGAGGAGGAGGGAGGGAGGGAGGAGGAGGAATGTGAAGGGAGGAGGAGGGAGGAGGTAGAGGGAGGAGGAGGATGAGGGAGGCGGAGAGAGGAGGAGGAGGGAGGAGGAGGAAGAGGGAGGAGGAGGAATGTGAAGGGAGGAAGGGGGAGGAGGTAGAGGGAGGAGGAGGGAGGAGGAGGAGGTAGAGGGAGGAGGAGGGAGGAGGAGGAGGGAGGAGGCGGAGAGGGAGGAGGAGGAAGGAGGAGGGGGAGGAGTGAGGAGGAGGGAGGAAGAAGGAGGAGGAGGGAGGAGGAGTGATGAGGAGGAGGGAGGAGGAGGATGGAGGAGGAGAGAGGAGGAGGAGGGAGGAGGAGGGATGAGGAGGAGGGAGGAAGAGGGAGGAGGAGGAATGTGAAGGGAGGAGGAGGGAGGAGGTAGAGGGAGGAGGAGGAGGGAGGAGGAGGAGTAAGGAGGAGGAGAGGGAGGAGGAGGAAGGAGGAGGGGGAGGAGGGAGGAGGAGGAGGGAGGAAGAAGGAGGAGGAGGGAGAAGGAGGGATGAGGAGGAGGAGGGAGGAGGAGGAAGAGGGAGGAGGAGGAATGTGAAGGGAGGAGGAGGTAGAGGGAGGAGGAGGAGGAGAAGGGAGGAGGAGGGATGAGGAGGTAGGAGGGAGGAGAGAGGAGGAGTGAGGAATGTGAAGGGAGGAGGAGGGAGGAGGTAGAGGGAGGAGGAGTGAGGAGGAGGAGAGGGAGGAAGAGGAAGGAGGAAGGGGAGGAGGGAGGAGGAGGGAGGAAGAAGGAGGAGGAGGGAGAAGGAGGGATGAGGAGGAGGAGGGAGGAGGAGGAAGAGGGAGGAGGAGGAATGTGAAGGGAGGAGGAGGGATAGGGAGGAGGGGGAAGGGGAAGAGGAAGAGGGTAGGAGGAAGAGTGGAGAGGAGGAGGGAGGAGGTAGAGGGAGGAGGAGGAGGGAGGAAAAGGGAGGAGGGAGGAGGAGAGAGGAGGAGGAGGGAGGAGGTAGGAGGAGGAGGAAGAGGGAGGAGGAGGGAGGAGAAGGAAGGAGGAGGAAGAAGGAGGAGGAAGATGGAGGAGGAAGGAGGAGGGAGAGGGAGGAAGAGGGAGGAGGAGGAAGGAGGAGGAAGAGGAAGGAGGAGGAAGAGGGAGGAGGAGGAAGAGGGAGGAGGAGGATGGAGGAGGGAGAGGGAGGAGGGGAAGAGGAAGAGGATAGGAGGAGGAGGAGGAGGGGAGAGGAGGAGAAGAAGGGAGAAGGAGGAGGAGAAGGAGGAGAAGGAGGAGGAGGAGGGAGGAGGGGAGAGGAGGAGGTAGAGGGAGGAGGAGGAGGAAGGAAAGGGAGGAGGAAGAGGAGGAGAAGGGAGGAGGAGGGTGGAGGGAGGAGGAGGTAGAGGGAGGAGGAGGGAGGAGGTAGGAGGAGTAAGAGGGAAGAGGGAGAAGAAGGGAGAAGGAGGAGGGAGGATGATGAGGGAGAAGTAGGCAGGAGGAGGAGGGAGGCAGGAGAAGGAGGAGGGATGAGGAGGGAGAGGGAGGAGGAGGGAAGATGAGGGAGGAGGGGGGAGGATGCGGAGGGAGTAGGAGGGAGGAGGATGGAGGAGGAGGGGAGAGGAAGAGGGAGAAGGAAGAGGGAGAAGGAGGAGGGAGGAGGGAGAGGGATGAGAGGGAGGAGGAAGAGGAGAAGGGTGGAGGGAGGAGGTAGAGGGAGGAGAAGAGAGGAGGAGAGAGTTCGCCATTCCGAATTCATACTCGTCTAGTTCTTCCCTTCTACACGACTGTAGATAACTTCCTTACACATAAAAAGATTAATTGTTATTGATATTGCCGTGGCATGGAGGAATATCAGCAGCAGAATTGATCCAAAAAACCAAAGACTGAGATCTACGGAGAGCCATGAACGCCTACACCAGCCGATGATGATTGCCGTGTGACGATTCTGTGTAGTCACGTCATTTTCTTCCCTTTCCTTAGCGTTTTGGTTCGGGGATTCTTTCATCATCATCATCATATATTTACGTACGTAGTTTAGGAGGGGGAGGAGGGAGGAGGAGGAAGAAGAAAAAAAAACTATGACAGTTGACAGCTCTGGAATGAAAGGAAGGCGTGTAGAAAATTTCATCTCAATCGGATGGGCCGTTCGCGAACAAATAAAGGACATACATATATATTTACATATATATTTACATACATACACTTTGTTTTATAGATATAGATATATATATATATATATATACACACTAGCTGACCCGGCCCGGCTTCGCCCAGACCCTGGTGGGGAGCATTTCATTTAATTCATATAAGTAGTCATATAAGTTCTCGTTCCCGTTACCGACTATCTGTCTGTCTGTCTGTCTATCTGTCTGTCTGTCTGTCTGTCTGACCCGGCCCGGCATTGCCCAACTCCTGGTGGGGAGCATCTCATTTAATTCATATAAGTAGTCATATAAGTTCCCGTTCCCGACTGTCTGTCTGTCTGTCTGTCTGTCTGTCTGTCTGTCTGTCTGTCTGTCTGTCTGTCTGTCTATCTGTCTGTCTGTCTGTCTGTCTGACCCGGCCCAGCCCATGGTGGAGAGCATCTCATTTAAATCATATAAGTAGTCATATAAGATCCCGTTCCCGACTATCTGTCTGTCTGTCTGTCTTGGGTAAATGGAGGAGAAAGGAGGAAGAGGGAGGTGGAGGAGGGAAGAGGAGGGAGGAGGAGGGAGGAGGAGGAGACAGGAGGAGTAGGGAGGAATAGGAGGGAGGAGGAGGGATTAGGAAGAGGAGGGAGGCGTAGGGTGGAGGAGGAGGGGAGGAGGAGGGAGGAGGAAGAGGGAGAAGGAGGGAGGAGGAGAACGCAGGAGGGGGAGGGAGGAGGAGGAGGAGAGGGAGGAGGAGGGAGAGGGAGGAGGAGGGAGGAGGAGGAGAGAGTAGAAGGAGGGAGGAGGCGGAGGGAGCAGGAAGAGGGAGGAAGAGGGAGGAGGAAGAGGGAGAAGGGGGAGGGAGGAGGGAGGAGAAGGAGGGGGAGGAGGAGGGAGGAGGCGGGAGGAGGAGAACGCAGGAGGAGGAGGGAGGAGGAGGAGGAGAGGGAGGAGGAGGGAGAGGGAGGAGGAGGGAGAGGGAGGAGGAGGGAAAGGGAGGAGGAGGGAGGAGGAGGAGAGAGTGGGAGGAGGGAGGAGGCGGAGGGAGAAGGAAGAGGGAGGAAGAGGGAGGAGGAAGAGGGAGAAGGAGGAGGGAGGAGAAGGAGGGAAGAGGATGAGGGGGAGGAGGAGGAAGAGGGAGGAGGAGGAATGTGAAGGGAGGAGGAGGGACGAGGGAGGGGATAGAGGGAGGAGGAGGAGGGAGGAGGAGAGAGGAGGAGGAGGGAGGAGGAGGAGAGAGGAGGAGGAAGAGGGAGGAGGAGGAATGTGAAGGGAGGAGGAGGGAGGAGGTAGAGGGAGGAGGAGGAGGGAGGAGGAGGGATGAGGAGGAGGAGGAAGGAGGAGGGGGAGGAGGAGGGAGGAAGAAGGAGGAGGAGGGAGGAGGAGGGATCAGGGGGAGGAGGGAGGGGGAGGAGGAGAAGGGAGGAGGAGGGCGAAGGAGGAAGGAAGAGGAGGGCGAGGAGGTAGGAGGAGGGAGGAGAAGGAGGAAGAGGGAGGAGGAGGGAGGATGAAGAGAGTGGAGGAGGGAGGAGGAGGGAGGAAGAGATAGGCGGAGAGAGGAGGAGGAGGGAGGAGGAGGAGTAGGGAGGAATAGGAGGGAGGAGGAGGGAGGAGGAGGGATTAAGAGAAGGAGGGGAAAGGGGGAGAAGGAGGAGGAGGGAGGAGGAGGAAGAGGGAGGAGGGAGGAGGAGGGAGGAGGAAGGAGGAGGAGGGAGGAGGAGGGAGGAGGAGGAAGAGGGAGGAAGAGGGAGGAGGGGGAGGAGGGAGGGGAGGAGGGAGACGGAGGAGGAGGGAGGAGGAGAACGCAGGAGGAGGAGGAGG
>JACEFZ010027891.1:0-300000 GCA_014155875.1 Cepaea nemoralis | reverse complement strand
TATCCCCTTTGTTTGCCAGTTAAGATCTCTACCATAACAGTTACAGAAGTCTGCGCTACGGCCTGTTCATCGAAATATAAACATAGTATATTTAACGTGTGCACATATAAGACAGTACACATCTGTACACATTTCAGATATTGATGTCAAAAAGACAGAATAAAGAAGATAATACGTAAGCGTGTCTTGATTTCTTCTTCTTCCCATTGTTCTTCTCTTTCTTTTTCAACTACTACTACTACTACTACTACTACTACTACTACTACTACTACTACTACTACTACTACTACTACTACTACTACTACTACTACTACTACTATTGCTGCACTACTATTAAAACTACTACTACTACTACTACTACTACTACTACAACTACTACTACTACTACTACTACTGCTGCTGTTGCTGCTAATACTACTACTACTACTACTACTACTACTACTACTACTACTACTACTACTACTACTACCACTACTACTACTACCATTCTTCTTCTTTGTCATCTTCTTCTTCGTCATCTTCCCCTTCTTTATTCTCGTCGTCGTCGTCTTCTTGAGAAATGAAAGATTGTTCCATTATGGAAGACTCGGGCCATTTCTTTCTGACTGCAGCGGGGATTTAAAAACATGAATTTAAGGATAATTATCAATTTACAACTACATATCGTCATAGTTAGTTAGTTAGTTAGTCGCAGTTCCATCTTCACAGCAACGGGTCGTCGCCATTATGCTCCATTCCTGTGCCAGTGAATATCACACAAAACGCTCCCCACTGCCCAATGTGAAAAGTGGAAAAGACAGGAGTCTCGACAAACAACAGCCCGCACAGATACACTGTGCATAATGCCGCCACCAGAATGTCAACACACCAGTCCCCCACGAAACACCCAATTCATCTCTGATGGAATCGGCAGTCATTTTCCTATCTGGATGTTCCTTAGACGTTCACCTACACAGTCCATGAACATACAGTTCATCACCGACGGCAGTGGCAGTCAACCAGAAGCCCAGCAGCCACGCATTTCTGCATAAGGCAAAAACTGGTCAACTCTGG
This sequence comes from Cepaea nemoralis, assembly GCA_014155875.1. NCBI lineage: Eukaryota > Metazoa > Mollusca > Gastropoda > Stylommatophora > Helicidae > Cepaea > Cepaea nemoralis. The sequence goes on along the minus strand of JACEFZ010027891.1, from coordinate 298,947 downwards.
GACATAGCCACCTGCCATCGCTCCGAACATGCAGTCACGTTCCAAAAATAAAAACTTGGGTAGATTCAAAAGCACTTCACACGAAACTCACAGCTCACAGTGTCGCGCCACGCACTCACTCAGTCATAGTGTATAGGTAAAGGTCACAGTTGTAATAGGAAACCATTTCGCATTGTGGCATAATGGAGTAGAGATAATATATTTTATCATTAACGCTTGGCTGTAATTAACGGTCATGTTATAAACACTGGTATAGTGTGTATTTTTAAATAAGTACACGACCTTTTTAAACACCTTTGATATGTACTGATTATATGATGTTCGCCCTATATTTGTATACACCAATCGGCAGTTGATGGGTAATATGGTAAATATCACATCGGCCTCTCACACATTTTAAGCAGGGTTCACCTCAGAGCCCAGGTCAATTTAAACAAACCCGCCTCGATGAAGGTTCGAACGTATGAATGCCAGGCGAGCGTGCAAGCCACTGCGCTACCGCGACTCTCATTCTGTATACTTATATTACAGAATATGTGTGCTGCGGCATTCAGCGTTCTTACAGTTAATGTCTCCAGATTACACTGGACAGCTTACAATGAACATATTACAATATACAGATTAGACTACAAATTAGAATGTACACATTGCAATGTACAAATTAGACTGTACAAATTAGAATGTACGTATTGCAATATACAAATTAGAAAGCACGTATTTGATTGTACAAACTGCGATCAATAGACTGAAATATACAAATTATGCTACATAGATTATACTGTAGCGACTACAACAGTGGTTCTCAACCTTTTTTGGTCCGTGCCCCCCTTCACCATATTTTCAGAACGTCATCCCCCCCCCCTTCCTATCAAAATTTTGGCCCGTGCCCCCCCCCCCTCACCGTATTTTCAGAATGTCATTCCCCCCCCCCCTTTCATATTTCCTATCTAAAAATCCCCCCACCCCTACACAGTATACGTAAAAATGTAAAGGTAAATTTAATAGCACATACTAAAACAAGTCTAGACATCCACATAAAACATGATTTGTGGTTCTACTGACTTTATAAAATGAATTTTAGAAGGATGAGACGTACTTAACTGTAAAGTATGAAGGGAAAAACAATATCAAGTAATCGGTTCTTGTATTAACGCGATCTTGAAATGGTCTTCATTCCCCCCTGGAAACCCTACAATTCCCCCCCCCCTGGAGGGGGGGGGGGAATTCCCCACCGGTTGAGAACCACTGGACTACAATGTACAGATTATGATGAAAATATTACAAGATACACATTAGAATGTAATGATTACAATGAACATATTTATTCATTCATTCAGTAGCATGTCCTTTGCAGAGCCTCGCTCCTATAACAACCTTCCGAAAATCCTCTCACACGTCCGATACACCAATCTGGAGATCATCTGCCACATCCTGCACCCATCTTCTCTTTGGCCTTCCTCTTCGTCTCTTCCCAGGCATATACCCCTGCATTATTGTTCTCTCCAAACTTTCGTGATGTTTCAAGTGACTAAAATATTTCAATTTTCTTTGTTTTATCGTCTTTAAAGCCAACCTTCTTCGGTATTCAGCTCGTGAAGTATGGATGCATTTGCTCTTTACTTTACCCAAGATATTCTTAGAACTCGTCTATAACATTTATATTCAAAGGCATTCATGCGCTGTTCAGCTTGTTTAGTAAGTGTCCAGGTCTCACAGACGTATGTTGCAATGGGAAAGATGCATACTCTTACAAATCTAATTTTTGTAGTTCAATCTGTCCCACTCCATAATTTATTCAGTTGTTTTAGTCTTTGAAGAGCAACTGATAGTCATCGTTTAATTTCTTGCATTGTCACCGTTGTTGGTAATCAATGACCCAAGATATTCAAAATGTTCCATCACTTCCAATGTTTCCTCATTAACGTATATTTCTTTCTCCATAGTAGTTTTATATGTATGCATTATCTTTATTTTTGCTATGTTAAGATATAAATTGTGATTTTCACTATTCAATTTGGTGGAGGCTATTAGGTTTTCTATGCCATTCTGTGTTGTGGATAGCAATACTGTATCATCAGCATACCGAATCTTGGGTATGTCATGACCACCGATATTAAGGGCATCATATAGCTCCCTGTTTATATCATCTCTTACATTTCTCATTATATTTTCGGGTAAAGGTTAAACAAATAGGGGGACAGCACACATCCTTGACGGACTCCTCGCTTGATGTCAAACCAATCTGATGTCTCGCCATCTATTCTAACCGCTGCTTGTTGGTCTAGATAGAGCATTTTATGTGTTATATTACATATGATGGAAAACCCATATTCCTCATGATTTCCCAAAGTTTCTGATGTACACAGTCAAATGCTTTTGAATAATCCACAAAACAGGAGAATAGGTTTACATTAAATTCTCTGCACTTCTCTATTATTAAACGCATGTTGAGAATGTGATCTCTTGTTCCTCTTCCTTGTCTAAATCCAGCTTGAACCACGTTAAATTTCTTCTTCCATTTTCTTACGAAGTCTTCCCATTATGATTTTTAGTAGAATTTTACTTGCATGACTGATCAGAGCAACAGTTTTACAGTTGGTGCGCAATTTCAGGTTGCCCTTTTTTTGGTATTGGAATGAAGATAGTCTCTTCCAATCTTTTGGCCATACACCATATTTCCATATCTTTTTACATAACGCGAGATAGATTTGAACAGATTGCAATAAACAAATTAGACTACATATTTGAATGTATAGATAACAATGGACAGATTACAATATACACATTATAATACACTGATTAGAATGTACACATTACAATCAACAGATCACAATATTCAGATTAAACCGTACCTGTTAGAATGTACAGAGTATAATATTATCATCTCGTAGCTGGTCCTTTGCAGGTCTCCCTGGGCCTAGGGGTTAACGACTTTCTCCCTAATATCGTATATTCAAGTGATTAACACAACTGCGCAAGATTCGGTAGCAGATCGCGCCGCGTTGGTTACTTACGGGGTATGTGAGCCGGTCGCTTAGAAATAAATGGCAAACTACTGAGCGTAATCTTGCCAAGACATTAACAATCAGCTGAAAGATGCTGGTGTTGACTGCAATGTCTTAGTTTAGTTTAGTTTAGTCGTTGGATCAACATCACGGCACACGGTTTAACCCATAAGTGCTCCGTTTTCCTCCTAACTCAAACCTGAGTCTGGAGAAACTCAGATCAATGCACGAACTCCGTTGCATCGGCGAGGATCCTGAAATACTTTGGGTAGATTTTTAACTCGAAATTTTGCCCGGGCAGCGCCGTTAGGCTACTCTTTTTCGATTTCCAACTGCCAAGGGATTTTTTACGTGCGCAACAATTCACACGGGCGTCCGATCTCACTACCCAGAGACCAGGGGAAATTTTATTACTGGAAGTCCAGGCAGATTTTTTAAATAAATCCCGGTCCTCACCGGGGCCTGAACCCGGGACCTCCAGCACTCGAGGCGGACACCATACCTCGAGACCACTCAGCCCCCCGACTGCAATGTCATGTAAAGGATATACGGGGAAAAAAACAAGCTGGTCCTTTGCAGAATATCAGTCTGTCACAGCCTGGCGAACAGATTCTGAATGCTGTGCCAGTCCCACTGTCTCATGTATTTGTATGTCCAATGTTCCGTGTCCATTTTCTTGCTGGTCAAACCACTGCCTCTTCTCCCAGAAACCATTCCTGACGTCACTGTTCTTACCAAACCACTGGGTCGTTTAATAGGGCCCAAATATTTCAGTTTGCCAGGCATGATGTTGATTATTACCATGTACAAATAAGAATACACCGTTTGTAATGCACGGATACCAATAGACTTATTTCAATGAAAAGATTACAATGTACACAATACAACGAAAATACTACAATGTACAGATTTCATTATATAGGTTACAATATACACTACAATCGTAGAATCTTTAGATATTTAAAGATGTAGCTATCGATGGATTGTTACCTGTAAAAAGATTCCACCCAGTGTTTTGAAAATTGCAAACATTGTGTAATTGACAGAGAAGGCCAGTGCCAGGGCTGACCCAAGCCAGAAAAGAGAACACACGAGAAGTACCGGCTTTCTCCCATAGTTGTCGGCGAAATACGGGACGGCAAGTGACCCAATGGCATGACCTAGAGTCAGCAATGTCTGTGTGAGACCAGCCAAGTATTCACGCTCACAGACCAAGTCAAACTGTATTGAATAAACATAAAACTTATGTTAACGTTCGTACAATATTTTTGTTTAATCAGGACAATGACAGAAAAGCGACCAGAAAAATTACAACTAAAATGAGATTCCTGAGAAGGAAACTCAATGTATCTGTTAGTTTTCCCTCATGAATAACTCTACATTTTCATGCCTGGTTGGATTTTGTAATGGAAATTGTTCTATATGTTCGGGTAGCCTGTTCTTTGCACAACCCTTCTTAGTCGTCTTTTATTAGATGCATGAAAGTTTAGTGTTCCTTTTATTTTCTTCCCTTACGGACGACACTAACACACGAGTGTCTAAAACACTGTTTTACATTAAATATGTGTACCTCTTTCTTCATTCATTTTCTGAATCAAGCACACTGAAGCAATGCGAACATAACCATTTAATCAATAGTCCTAGATTGAAACCTTTCATTCTAACAAAGCAGCTGTTGATATCAATCAATCAATCAATCAATCAATCAAAAAGTCACATAGCAGGTGATCTGCTTATGGTAATGAAGTGTTAGACCCATCACATTGTGTAGGCCTGGGTGCACGGAGGAATAGGCCAGTCTTTCTCTCCCGTAGTGAACTTCGATAGCTGAGATCGAACCCTCGTCCCACCCAGCTCATGCCATTGTTACGAAATGTTCTAACCATTACACAAACGCACATATTATATTTTGATATACAGAAGAAAAAAATCTCGAAATAGTAACCTGCTATCGTTCTGTGAAGTGCTAGAAACATCACAACGTGTAGCCTAAGTGCACAGGAGAATAGGTGGCCAGCATTCCTTTCACTTAGCGGACGACGAGTACAAGGCGTCAAACCTGTGTCCGACCTCGCTCATGACATTATCAGCGGATCCGCCTAACGGCTACACTAACGCGCCCCTTGATCTTTTGATACAAATTGTCAAATACGATGAACAATCCAGACAACTGAATTAACTACACCTGTCATAAACCTCACCTCAGATACAAAGTATCTATCCTTTGGTAGCTGGTATTGAACAGTGTACGCATTGCAAGTGGAACTGTTGTTGGGGAAATGTGTCTCTGACAGCGACTGACATACATATCCGTATGCTGTCTCGCTGAAGTTGTTAGCTGTTACATTTGTAGACGGCAGACCACCTGTCTGGCTAAAGACCGATAAGTTGTGATGGCTTGGTGGCAAACATCTGAAGGGATTTTTTTGTCCTGAATTGTATAACATGTGTGAATTAAATATACGAAAATTATCAGCATAACTTTAAGATGTACATCTATTGTTAAGTAATGGCGTTAACACACGATGACGGATGCTATATGCATAACATTAAGATGCACATTTATTATTAAGAAATGGCATTAATACGCGAAGACGGAAGTTATAAGCACAACTTTAAGATGTTACAAGCATAACACAGATGCGGTCGATTTGGCAGCAGACCGTCTTACTTTGGTTTTTTATGAAATGGTATGGGTGCCGGTCGTTCAGAAAGCAATAGCAAACTACTGAACGTAAACTTGCCAGGAGATCTCATCTCATCTCATCATGTTCCTCTTGTACCTTGCTTTGTCGAGGTGAAGTATAAACATCGTGAGAGTGTCCGGTTATGGGCTTCATGTATCGATATTCTCATGGACTCTGCTATTCCCTCCGTCGAACGTTTACGTGGTCGGCCTCTTCCTCTGTTTCCATCTGGTCTGTACATCATTCCTTGTTGTGGTACGCTGTTGAGTGGTACCCTACTTGCATGGCCAAACCATTTGACTTGCTGCCTTCTAATAAAATCTAATGCTGCTATAACCCCCACTTTAGTCCTGATTTCTTCATTTCTGATCTTATCTCTTCTTGATACGTTGAGTATTCTTCTCAGGAATCTCATTTCTGTTATTGTGATTTTTCTTTTCTCTTTTTCTGTCATTGTCCAGGTTTGGCATTGGTAGCATAGAGTTGGTAGGAAGATTGTGTTGTAAAGTGCTTTCTTAGTAGTTATTGATACATGTTTGTTCTTTAGTATTGGTGCCATTTGTCCAATGAGTTGGTTTGCCTTATTGCATCTATTTTCGATCTCGTCTTCTGATCTGCCATTTGATGATATTATACTTCCTAGGTACTTGAAAGTCTTTACTTGTTTCAAGGGATGTTCGTTTAGGTGAATTGTTGTTGTTTTTTCTTCTTTAGTTATAGTCATTACCTCTGTTTTGCTTGTGCTAATTTTCATGTTATGTTCCCTACACATTTCGTTTAGACTATTCATGTGGTTTTGTAATTCAGTCTCTGATTTTGCTATTAATGCCTGGTCGTCAGCAAACAGGGGTTCTTTACTGATTAGATTTGCAGATGGTTCTTCTTCTGTGTTCTCGTCATACGGTATTCTTGCGGTCTCTGTTTGGCTGGTTTCTTTACATATGTTGTCTATATACTTTATGAACAAGAGAGGGGACAGGACACAACCTTGTCTTACTCCAGATCTTATGGTGAAGGATTCTGAGTGTCCTCCAGTTGTCCTCGCTATGCATTCACTGTATACACTGTAAGCTTTTACATAGGTTTGTTAGATGTGTACTCACTCCATTTTATTTAAGGATTTCCCACAGCTTGTTTCTATCTACTCTATCAAATGCCTTTTCTTGGTCGACAAAGGCTAAGTAGAGTGTTTAATTGAATTTGATTGATTTTTCTATAAGTTGTCTAAGAGCAAAAATGGCATCTGTGCATCCTTTGTTCTTCCTAAATCCAGGAAATCACATCAGCAAAACATGCTTGTGTTGACTGCGACGTCCTGTAAAGGATATGCAACTGACTTAACTTCAGTTCCCAAGTAATTTATATTTCTATGAATGTTTATACTGTTTATATGTCTGACTAGTTCTTGGAGATTTGTTTCATAACTGTTATCAAGACTGTATCAGCAGCATACCTACAGTTATTAATCGATTTTCCGCATTAAAGGAATTTATATTTATGTGAATTGTAATATTGCTTACAGGTCTAATTAGCTGCTGTAGCGCTGTGACTTGCACGCTTGCCTGTCGTTCTGGTGTCTCATAGAGGCGAAGTTTATTTTTCCACTGACCTGGCCTCCCATTTCGACTCAAGGTGCATATTTTGTCCCCAAAAATGCTGTGCTTCAGTTGAAATAGTCACGCAAAGATGCAAATATCGCTGGCTCGCCCTTAGCTGAAACAGCGTAACCAACGCCATTATCATGAGAAATATGGAAGAAAGAAGACGAAATCTAACAAACAACAGCTGTTTGTATAAGTCTTTAACAATGTTTACATGTGAAACTTTTAAAAATTTTCGGTACATTGATTGAAAGAAAAGTCGCGTTATTACAGTATTCAAGTTCGGAAGTCGTCGTCACTTAGCAGAATGGTGTATGATGTGTTAGAGCTGCTATTTACCCATGAAATCGAAGTTTACCCGTTGGATATAGAACACATACCTGTGAAAACTATACTCAGCATATGATGAGCCACAGTGATCTGAGCCAAGATTTGCATTGAAAACTGAACCATGGTGTACATTCCGAACTTCCCCACCTCCTCCAACGCCGAGTCCACATTGCCTATATCTTTTCTTAATACCATACTTGGTCGGCAAGCACAAAATACTTAATCAGAAATAGTAATACCGTTTTGAGTACAGCACAAATAAACATCCACGATCAATTCCTTCATTAAAAAAATGCTTGCTATGGTCTTTTATGTGTCAAATGTGCTTATATGCTTACGTTAAAGGCACACACTAGACACCAGTCATGAATCAAATAAATTAAGCTGTAACATATAAGTAATTAATATTCATAGAACGTGCTTATCCATATGAATGGTTGATCACGTGGACACTAATGATGCCTTACCTTATTCCAAAAAGTTATGGGGGGAGGGGGGGTGTTAAATTATCCATGTTTTCTTCTTTCGCCCTTTATCCTCCATTGGGTCATAGGATATCAACTAACTCACTTGATATCCAACTCACCACAAGCTGTACTGTCCTTGTCCTCCCCGATTTATTCGTTTATGTCTCTATTTTGTGTGTTTTGGGGTATCCCCTTTTTCGTTTCCTGTGTGGATTCCAGACAAAAGCATATCTAGTTCCCGATGCCAATTCAGGAAATCTCCCTAATTGAAAGGAAGAAAATCTGCGATCCGGACTCGTGGCTTTCTTCGCATTGCGTCATACTTCCTCTAGAAAGGCCTCCTTTTCTCTTGGTTGGTTTAGTTATTCCCGCATTGTCTATTTGTGTTTCTATTCATTGCTTCCCTTTATGGTTTCTATAACGCATGATAGGCCCATTTGTATTACGCTTGTCGTGTGTTGCGGAATACCTTGAACGGTAGAGTAGCTAACAACGATCGCGTGGAAGAAACTAGTGAAAGTTGTCCGGCGAATCTTAGGGCACGAACTCCGTAGCACCGGCGAAGATCCTGAAATACTTTGGGTAGATTTTTAACTCGAAATTTTGCCCGGGCAGCTCCGTTGGCGCTACTCTTTTTCGATTTCCAACTACCAAGCGACTTTTTACGTGCGCAACAGTACACAGGGTCGTCCGATCTCACTACCCAGAGACCACGGGAAATGTTGTTACTAGAAGTCCACGTGAAAAAAACAAATCCCGGCCCTCACCGGGACTTGAACCGAGACCTCCAGCACTCAGGGCGAACACCATACCTCGAGACCACTCAGCCCCTTTGTGGAGAAACATGAAATCTTACGCCACAAGGCAGCTGTGAAATGTCGATAGCTTGCCTATCTGGCCTTGTAACACGACACAACAACACATTGGTACCTCGGGTTACGAACGCCTCAGGTCACGAACAATTCAGGTTACGAACAATAACTTCGAAAATTTTATGTCTCGGGTAACGAACAGTGCCTCGGGTTACGAACGAAGAAGAGCGTGAGAGAGAGAGAGAGAGAGAGAGAGAGAGAGAGAGAGAGAGAGAGAGAGAGAGAGAGAGAGAGAGAGAGAGAGAGAGAGAGAGAGAGAGAGAGCAAGGTGTAACTGTGGAGACAAACGTATAAACAGTACTACAGATGAGCTTGTGGATCTTCAGAATGAACAGCTAAAGACATTAAAGGAGGAGCAATCGTCCGATGATGAGGAGTCAGTGATCGTGTCAACTGCCAGGATTAAAGAAATTTGCAGCAAGCGGGCAGACCTCGAAGACTTCATTGTGAACCATCATCCAAACAAACTTGTTGCCAACAGGGCAGTAAACCTGATGAATGATAACACGATGGCCAACTTCAGAAAGATTCTCCAGCAAAGGAAGCGACAAATTTCCCTTGATAGTTTCTTGGTGCAGAAAGATTCCCAGTCGGCTGACAAGAAACAGCGACAAGATACTCCTGAAACTAATGATTCAGAATAACAAAGAAAGTGACAAATTTCCCATGATTGTTTTCTTGGTAATAAAGATGGACTAAATCTCTTTTGTTTTACATTTAATTCATTTGGGTTTTTTTAAATTATTATTTCTCTTTATTTAAAACGTGAAGTACACCGGATGTTAATAATAAAAGAAATAATAATAAAGAACAATTCTTTCATCTTGAAACGGATTGTCTTTATTTAATTGATTTCAATGTTTCGGGTTACGAACGTTTCGGGTTACGAACCGAGTTCTGGAACGAATTAAGTTCGTAACCCGAGGTACCACTGTATTTAAGAATATTTGAACTTCGATTTAAGTGTGGTTCTAACAGTGAGGATGAATCCAGAGAGTTTAAAATCATTGTGTTACTGGAACGATAAGCGTCTATACCGTTTACTGAGGAAGTTGAGCAAAGTTTGCCCTGAGTGCTATAATGGCAATTCTTAAATTCAAGAACTAAGAACTCTCTATTTATGGATTTGTAAAATATCATATTTATTACACAATCAAATACCTCTGTAAGTCCTCAGTCTACTAGTATTTGCTACACATGTATGTAACATGCACACCGGTTATGTTAGTTTATCCTTATCAAAGTTGGCTAGGTGGCGTTTCACTATTCCAGTGGCGGACGCGGTAACTCTAAGCCACTTTGTATACAATGTCTAAACTCAACAGTCATACTATTTCTATGGGTCATAGATAAAATACAAGTTACTACGCATGAAAATGAAGATTCTTAATACAGTTATGAATCAAATGAAAGCTCCTAGAAGTAACATAACAGAGACAAATGGAATATGTTGAACACATTAAAAGATAAGACACTCATGCGTAATATTTTAAAGACATTTTCGTAGCTGGAACCTGCAATGGGCATCTGAAGTGTTAGGTTCATCATATGTTTGAGGTCCGGGTGCACGGAGGAATGGGTGACCAGTTTTCCCTTCCGTAGCAAGAGGCGAGTGCAGACGCGAATCCTCGTCCGACAGCGCTCATGCCATTGTCAGACTAACTCCATAACCTTTACACCAACGCGCCCGCTTATACTGGAGGGAAATATTGAGGGCTGTTGGGCAAGTCGCGGATAGCACAATAAGTTTAACAATAACATGAAGACATTGATGAATCGTAGTCTGTCAGAGTGCACAATGAGAAGCAACGGCACAAATCGTCCTGGGCACATTGCAATCAACCTTTATGCTGGACTCGAGAATTGACTGACTGTTGCTGACACAGGACAATTACGCATTTTAATGAAGCTGCCATGGATCATGTCAGCAATTTGATGGATTGGCACCTTTCCGTCTTGACAGACGATAGTTTGGTACATTGTGCTTCAAAAAGGCTTAATAACTGTCATATGGCAATAACTACGATCTATGGCGGTGGCGAGTGTGGCTGGTAAGGCCAATTCTTGCTGCAAATGTTTGCCCACAGTAGGTGCATGTGAAAACATGGTCATTTCCACCATTTTGCACCATCTTACGTCTCTCACGCTCTGTGTGTGCTTTATCTGCAATCATTTTCTCCTTTGTCTTTATTCCATTTCTGATAGTTGCCCTCCATGCAACACGTTCAGCGGCGACGTGCTCCCATTGTGCATTATCAATGCCTGTATCAATCATGTCCCGCTTACACACATCTTTGTATCGTAGTAGAGGCCGACCCTGAGATCTCCTACCCGTCTGTAATTCACCAAAAAAGATGTCCTTTGGTATTCTACCATCATCCATCCTCCTAACGTGTCCTATCCATCTAAGTCTACGAAGACTAAGCATGGAATACACAACCTGATCTTTCCAATACTTCAGTATTTGTGATTTTGTCTTGCCACTTAATACCAAGTATTCTTCGCAGACACCGCATATGAAAGCTGTTTAAACGTTTCTCTTGGCGTGAGTAAGTTGTCCAGGTTTCACTGCCATAAAGAAGAGTACTAAGGACACAGGCTTGGTAGACGAGGACTTTTGTTTTGGCAGTAAGCTTCCTGTTCTCCCAGACTCTTTTTGCTAACATGTTCATTGTTGTTGCTGCCTTGCCAATCCTGATGTTGATTTCCTGATCGAGGGATAATTTGCTATTTACCTCTGATCCAAGATATGTAAAATGGTCTACTATCTCCAGTTCGGCGTCGTCAATAAAGATTGATGGTACACCATGTGCACCTTGTGACATAATCTGTGTCTTCTTTTTGTTAATTGTTAAACCAAATTCAGAACAAGCATTGGAGAATGCAGATAGTAGATGTTGTAATTCTTCCTCAGAGTGGGTCGTAATCGCAGCATCATCCGCAAAAAGCAACTCTCTGATTAGTACCCTGCTAATTTTGGTCTTGGCCTTCAATCTCTGAGCATTATAGAGGCCACCATCTGAGCGTGAGTGAATGTATATACCGTCATCCTGATCACGAAAGGCATATTTCAGTAGAAGTGAAAAGTATATCCCAAAGAGGGTGGGGGCTAGTACACAACCTTGCTTAACTCCACTCTTGATTTCAAACTCTTCTGAAGTTGAGCCATCAAACTTGATTATACCCTTCATGCCTGTGTGGAACGATTCCACAATGGACAGAAGAGTTGGTGGACAGCCAATCTTCTTTAGTGCTTTGAACAGACCCTCACGACTGACCAAATCGAATGCCTTTGTGAGGTCGATGAAGGCAATAAACAGTGGCTGATTTTGTTCCCGGCATTTTTCTTGCATCTGTCGCAATGAGAATATCATATCAATGGTAGACCGGTTCTGACGGAAGCCGCACTGTGATTCGGGGTAGACTTGATCTCCCAGGACTTGAAGTCTGCGCAGGACAATTCTGGCAAATACTTTCCCAACAATACACAGAAGTGAGATACCCCTATAGTTGTTGCAGTCGCTCCGATCTCCCTTGTTCTTGTACAGCGTTATGATGTTTGAATCTTTGAAATCCTGTGGGACTTGTCCTTCTCGCCAGCATAGCTCTATTAGCTGGTGGATCTGTAGAGCGAGGGTGTCTTGCCCACTCCTGATCACCTCTATTGGAATCCCATCCTTACCTGGAGCCTTGCCAGATGCAAGCTCATTTATAGCACACTTAACTTCTGTTATAGTGGGAAGTGTGTCCAGGTGGTCAAGAGTTGGCAGGGCCTCTATGGCGTTGAGGGCATCATCCGCCAGCTTGGTCTCACTTGAGTAAAGCTCTAAATAGTGCTCGACCCATCTATCCATCTGCTGTTTCTTATCAGTGATGATTTCTCCAGTCAAGGTTTTCAGCGGTGCACTTCTTTTGATCATTGGACCACAGGCTTTCTTTATCCCTTCATACATGCTTCTGATGTTTCCCTTATCACTTGCGATTTGAATGGACTCACATAACTTGATCCAATAGTCATTCGCACACTGCCTGGCAGCCTTTTGTACATCCTTCCTCGCTTGCTTCAGCTCACTCAGAGTGTTACGCGTTGGTCTTTCCTTGTTTCTTAAGAGAGCTATCTTCTTTTTATCAATCAAGGGCTGCAGTATCTGGCTGTTTGCCGCAAACCAGTCCTGCCTCTTATGATCCACAGTGCCGTAAACCCCTACCGCTGTTTTATAAATAGTTTCCTTAAGTTTACTCCATTTATCATTTACTATACAATTTTCTGATGTATCATTGAAAGCGTCCTCAAGTTGCTGTTGAAATTCAAAGCACTTTCCAGGATCGTGAGTGTTAATAATATTAATCCTGGGGCTAGACTTGTGTTTAGCTGTGTAGATTCTCTTTGGTCTCAGTCTAACCCTTGCAACAACCAAAGAATGATCTGTATCACAGTCAGCACTGTGGTAACTTCGAGTTAATGATGTATGGTTCAGATGTTGTCTCCGTGTGATAATGAAGTCCAGCTGATGCCAATGGCCGGATCTTGGATGTTTCCATGTGACCTTATGCATCTCTTTTGTTTTAAAAAAGGAGTTTGTAATACATAGGTCATTTCTAGTGCAATGCTCCAGCAGCCTTTGCCCATTATCATTCATGCGACCGATGTTGTATTTTCCAAGGCACACTGGCCATGAACTCGAGTCCTTGCCCACACGAGCATTGAAATCACCGAGCATATAAATGTAGTCGGATTTTGGAACTGCCTTGATCGCAGAGTCTAGCTGCTCATAGAACGTATCTTTCACATCATCAGAGGAAGTGAGTGTCGGTGCATATGCAGTGAGAATGGTGGCAAATCCACAAGAGGTTGCCAAGCGCAGTGATAATAATCTTTCATTACCTCCAGCTGGGATATCAATCATTCCCAGTAGCGAATTCTTCACTGCAAAGCCCACACCGTGTTGCCTTTTTTCTGCCTGCCCTCTTCCCTTCCAAAAAAAGGTGTAATTGTTTTCCCTGAGTGACCCTTCCTCAGCGAGGCGAGTCTCCTGCAGGCCAGCAATATCAATGTTAAGACGATTGAGTTCAGCATCAATCACAGCCGTTTTTCTCACATCGTCAATATTTGTCAAGTCAGTGGAAAATCCTGGACACATGGTTCTCACGTTCCAGGTTGCAAGCCGTAGCTTGAGGTTTCTATTATTCTTTTTATTAGTACCTGGTGCATTGGTTTTACAGCCTGCGATTCAGATTTTGTCCTAGCCCCAAGCACCCATTGAAGCAGGCAGGCTGTGGCGGATCAGCACCCAATTGGCCGGGGGCTGCCCAGCTTGAGGCGGGCGGTAGCTGATCAGTGACACCTGTAGGTGTCTCCCACCGTCAGAGGCAACGCGTGGCGCCCCATGTCTACGCCAACTGACAAGGACTTATAACCCGTAACAGTTGCCTCTCGCTTTGATTCCGAGACCGGTTAAGACCAGGGATGGAGTTATTGCCTCTCCATAGCACAAAGCCTGGGCTAAAATAAAGAAACCATGTGTTGCCCATGCAGCATGATCCCTCTCTCGGCCTGCCTAGTTCACTCCAGAGAAAAGTTAACACCTATACATCTGGAACAAGACAAGCTGCAGAAGCTGCCGGATCAGCAAAGCAATGCTCTAACTGTCCGCCTGTCGGAGCTTCGATCCTAGACCAGCTGCCAACCAAGGCTTAGGGCCTGGTCTGCCCTGCCATGACTTATTTTGTCTTTGGGTTGCATTTCCTCGCACCAGGATAAGGCTAGTACCCTCCCAATTGCGCTCTTCCGCAGTCAGCAATTACAGTGCCTTTAATTCTTAATATGCTATGCGCCACTTGGTGTGACTCAAATATCACCCTACATTGACAAAACACCACTTAGTGTTGCCCCATTACCTGATATCGTTTTCAGTCTGTGTTGACATGCTATAGAATTTTTAGTTATAAAATTTGATATGAAGCAATGCGCTTTAAATTACTACTGGTCCTAGCATCTAAGAACAGACATCATAGCGTGCAGACGATCCATCTCCCTTGACAACTGGTGTAAGGTGTAGATGTTGATGGTTATAGTAGCACACTGGTTGTAAACATGTCGGAGTCGTGCCCACGTACTCCGCTCCTTACTGGAACCCCACTTAATCCAAATTCAAGCATATTTAACTGATTCAGTGGCAAACAAACATTAGGTTTGGATAAAACAAGGTACACAATCAGATGAACAGGTATAATGCAAATTTCCGTTCACTGAGCATTGCAACTGCGCAAGATGCCACGAAACAAAACAAACAACTCGATGATCCTGGTATGGCCATATATTGTCCTTCTGTCCAAGTGGGAGGTCACGTGTAGCGGTATATTATCCTTCGGCACTTAATTAGTTAAATATGCTGTTTCATCTGTTATTGTATCTACAACCAGCAGTCGTTCATACGTAGTCTTCGGGATATTTGCCTTCGCCATCGTGAGTGCTCCGTGTACTGAAGTTCTTGAAGCCAACAAATCTACATGCTCGTTACTTTCAAGACCCGACAGTTGCTCCAAGAAATGAAGTTGTGAAAATGATATCTTTGAACGCGCACACTAACAGCTCATTATACTAACGGATAACTGCTGCTCGGAGAAGGTTCAGGATGGGGGTTTACAGTCAGAGTGCAGGGTAGAAATGTTGAAGAAAAGAGGGGAGCTTAATTAAACCTTCACAAAATCAGGCGTAAGCATGGGATTGGAGTCAATAACTGCTGCGCTCCAATGGCTCGCAGGCCCTAATTATACCAAAGTAGCTATGCTATTTGACTCACCGTTAATTATACAATATGTTAAAGGTGCTTTTTGTCAGTGCAATGAATAAAATATGGATATTTCTAAAGGTAAATTTCCCTCCTGCATCTCACTCCATACATTTTCAACATATATTCAAACATGTAATGAGAAATGTCAAAAATGATGAGACCAGAGATAATTTGTCATTGGTTGAAATCAAATCTCACATCTTAGATATGCAGATGACACAGTTCTCCTCTCAAATAGTGCAAAAGAATTAGAGAAACTGATCCTGTCTACGAAGAGACAGTGAAAGGCAGAATATTTTTCTGAACGTTGGCAAAATAAAACTGGTGTCCACAAATAAAATCCCATTCCAACCAAAGATCACAATTAACTACAAAGAAATTGAAAAACAAATGTCACAAACTTTGAATAATTTAATATCTTGGCTCCATAATCATCAACTGTGGGGGGATGTTCACACGAAATTAGACAGAGGCAGTCCATGGCACTGCAGAGATTAAACAGTCTTGGAAGTTTATGGCACAACACCAGCTAACATGTTAAAATACATTTTTGGGGGCATGCTTTTTTTCTGAAGCAACATATAGTTGAGACTATTGGACAATTCCACAATTACTAAAGAAGAACATTGGGACTTTTGAGCTCAAGAGCTACGGAAAATTCTTAGAAAATTATGGACCAAGAAGAAGATAATTCTGAAATGTTACAAGATGTGAACATCGAGTAAAGAAAATTGACACATAAACAGGACCATGTCTCGGAAACTGAAATACTCGGACCATACTGAACGTCACGGTGGCTTGAAAGGAATCGTGATGCAATGTGTGGTCCGTGTAGAAGACACAAGGGTCGACCAGCACGAAGATGGACACTTGACATTGCAGACACCTTTGGCATGAGGGTGCATAAGACAGGTGGATTGGCAAGAGATCGAGAGGCTTTTCGGCGCGAGCTGATGACAGCGACGTTCTGCAAGGACCTACAACATGATGATGATGATGTTTCCCTCAACATGCGGGAGTCCGGAGCAATGCGAGGGCAGATTGGCTGGCTTCTACATCGCCTGTATTGAGCAATATTCAAATAGGCACGAATAGGAAAATAATGTGCAGACTAAAGGAACATAAAATATATACTCAAACTAGTGCTACACGCCGGTGCGATAACGTGTTAGATGTGTACACAAAGCAAGTAGAGTGCAGCAGGTGTAGTTAGCATCCATACATTTCATTATCCACAACAGGAGACGGAGAGCTACAATGGTATTAAGGTGGACTTAAACGTGGATTTCTGTTCGAAAATCAATGGCAAACTACGAAAAGTAAAATTGATTAGAAAATCAACTTGGACTTGACTGCAACGTCCAGCAAGGGACATACAATTATTTTTTTTAGTCTAGTAATAGCAACGTATGTTATTAAATCCACACAAAATTCTTCGCTGTGTTAGGTATCACAGACGCCAATGCGCACATCTTATAGTATGGTCAATGGCTCTTGTGACTATATACGAGTAGTGTGACATCTTCACACATCAAACCCAGAACTTGTCCCTAAAATTATCCCCCTGTGTGGTTGTATTCCACCATTCATTAAGTGCCCGATTAGTGCACCAACATGTCTGCTAATTAGCCTACAACGCAATACGCATCACATCGCATTATCATTAGCAAACAGTAGGTTCAGTTTATGTATAGTCACATGTTCTCATATAATACTTTAGAACAGCGATTCTAAAAGTTAGCGATATCGCTCTGTGAAGCGATGAGCAGTTCAGGGCGGGTGCCGTTTTTTATTTGCAGTAAACTTAACATCAACAACGTGTTGTACGTCTGCATGTGAGCATAAATATGAGGCCTGGGACACGTGGGGAGTGTGTGAGCTGTGACACAGAAAACGTTAGCACACGTTTGGGAATTACTGCATTAGACGTGAAGGTATCGTGGTGGTGATGATAACATCTAATACATTAATTAGACCGGCGATCATGCTTCTCCATAAACACGTGTCCTCGGTGTTCTTAGTAATCTTGATAAAGCTAAAGATCTTGAAAGCTAAAAGTCTACAAAGCAGTTGTATTATCCACATTGCTGTACGCTTGTGAAACCTGGACTGTTTATCAGCGACACGCTAGGAAATTAAACCACTGCCACACAGTCTGCCTTAGGAAGCTACTGAAGATTAAATGGCAAGACAAGATCCCAGACACTGAAGTTCTAGAAAGAGCGCGCATGCCCAGTATCCACACTCTACTAATGAAGAATCAGATTCGCTGGGCTGGTCATTTGACTCGCATGCCAGATCACAGGCTCCCTAAACGAATTTTTTACGGCGAGTTGCATTGTGGTAAACGCTGCCAAGGCGGCCATAGGAGACGCTTTAAAGACACTGAAAATCTCACAGAATGCTTTTGGAATTCATCATGACACCTGGGAGACTGCAGCCAGAGACCGAAATTCGTGGCGTGCATCAATACGCAAGGGTGCAGTCACTTGTGAGGCAACCAGGACTGCAAGAGCTGTGAAGAAAAAGTCAGGACAGAAAAACCACTGGAGGAAATCTTCCTCCAGAAACGTCAAGCATTCTTTGTCCACATTGTCAAAGAACATTTCGAGCCAAAATAGGCCTTATAAGCCATCTTAGAACTCACGGCTCCATACTTTCAACCCCACTGGATGAAATGAATGGTCATCATCATTCTTGATGGACAAACAACACAACACAGTAATCTTGATAACTGATGTGGGTTTTTTTTTTAATGCCACAGTCAAACCATCCAGCATTTCCTCCAGCTGTCGACCTCTGTCTCTAACACCCATGATCCTCATAGACAGCAGCAGCAGCAGCAGGAGGAGCAGCAGCAGCAGGAGCAGCAGCAGCAACAGAAGAAGAAGAAGAAGAAGAAGAAGAAGAAGAAGAAGAAGAAGAAGAAGAAGAAGAAGAAGAAGAAGAAGAAGAAGAAGAAGAAGAAGAAGAAGAAGAAGAAGAAGAAGAAGAAGAAGAAGAAGAACAACAACAACAACAACAACAACAACAACAACAACGAGGAGAAGGAGGAGGATGAAGAAGAGGAGGAAGAGGAGGAGGAGAAGGAGAAACTAGAAAATAGCCGAAAAGCAACTACATCCACCAGATAAACATAGGTTAATTATTACTATTTTGAGCATATTTTCCAAGTTGACAAGGGTGCAATGCTAGCTCTCGTCGCTGGCTACCGGAGGAAAAGACTGGCCACCTATTCCTCTATGCATTCAGCCATACACTAATGGGATGGTCCTAACACTTCATATACCCACAACAGGTTTCTGCAGCATAACTTGTTTTAATGTCCGCTTTTGCGAAAATTGCTAGTAAGGAGCTAAAGTAGCTAATTAACCTATCATTCCCATATTCATGTGGTCTGTTGATCAAGATCTGTCACCACTACTAACCGCCAATCATAAATCACTAGCAAAGCCTAAAGGACCATATCGGACAGAAAGGCTCAAATTTGGGCAACAAAGTCCCATTATACAAGTCTCAATGCTTATTCGCTTTATCGGGTATACGGCACTCTTAACTGGAATCAATTATGTTGTCTTCATACACAATTATCGTCCCAGTGTGAAGTAGAAACTCAAAAGTATGAGAATTAGATTCGTCAGAAGCACGGGATTAAGTTGAAACAGCTGAAGAGAACAGAATGAAGCAGGGGGAATGACTTCACTTGGGGAGGAAGCTGATGTTGCAGAAACATAAACATCAAGGAATGTTCCGCTTTATGTAACCTTTTATTTATTCTAGAGCTCCCATTACTGATTTGCCACGAGTAAAACCATTTGAAACTCAAATAAATTGCATACATATTTTTGCTTTGGCAAAAATAAAAACAAATAAAAAACAATTAAAAATGTGAAGGACATGTCTGAAGAGCCACTGGAAGAAGGATAAATACAGAGAAAAAGTCTGGAGACATAAAAGAAACCACAAATGATACCAGTTCATAACAAACTAAATCAAATCAAATACAGAATGGGGGAGTTCTGAAGAAAAGCTCCCTGCAGATTACAAACATGAAGATATAATGTGCAACCCCGAAAATAGCAAAAACAGGTTATGAATCAGTCATCAAACAACACAGACGAGACAGAGGAGCTACTGAAACATCTTAAGTGCTTTTTTCTTCATTCTCTGGATAACATTCGTTTCTTAGGTCTGACTCCAGACTTGTAGATCATAAAACACAGTTACATAAAAAGATACCTATAAGTACTAACACGGATCTCAATTGAATTATGTGTTTTGTTGGCCGTCATTATGCTATCAATGCCGAACATGACGCTTACTGCAACCAAGAAACTCAACATCATAACATTTGTGATTACATGTCTTAGAAGAGCTGCGGGAGTAACTCTTGGAGGCTGAATTAGGCATGAGGAAATTAGAGAAAGTCTAGGTCTGAAATCAGTCATGCAGTTCATTAAAGAACAATGGATTAAATGGTTTGGCCATCTCACAAGAATGCCCTGGTACTATCAGCCACATTGAAAATATATAACGCATATAGAACAATGAGAAGACCACATAGATAGAGTCATGATATCAAGAACAACCTTAGAGAAATAAATACCAGCTTACAAACAACATTAGAACGGGCAAATAAAGGATCTTTACATCTCATCCCAACATTTCACTGAGGTAAATGGAGGAAGAGAAAAGATTCCATGATTTGTTCTTTGAGGCATCTGGTGTGCAATTTATAATCAGGTTGTAGGAATTATCACTGTCCGCATCTGTTTATGCTGTTCTTGTCATGAACTGTTTTTGTTTCCAATAGTATTTCTTAAAAGTGTGTGTATATTAATTCCTAAACCGCTTAATATTTGGTAGAATACAGTTTTTTTTTTTTTTTAAGACAGCAGAAAAAAAAAAACTAGCAACACTTCTCTCCTTCTAGACTGCTAAAGAAATACGAGGGTAGGTCATAAAGTTATGCACCACAGTCATTATCTCTTTAACCGTTGATAACATACAAATAAAATTTAGTCACAATGTTCATGCATGTGTGCAGCAAACATTTCTACTTCTCAACATAATCACCATCCACTTTGACGGTTTTGCGCCATCTTGAAACAAGAGCGTGTATCCCAGATCTGTGCTACACTATGTCCTGTTGTCGTAGCCATTTCTTCATTGCATTAATCAATCCTTCGTTGTCTTCAAACTTTGTCACACGGATAGCATTCTTAAGGGGACCGAAAAGATAGAAATCAGATGGTGCCAGATCTGGACTGTGGGGTAACATTCCACAAAATTGTGTCGATTGCCTCCCTTGTTTGCAAACTTGTGTGTTGACGCGCGTTGTCGTGAAGGAGAAGCAGTTGCTTTCGATTCTTGTGAGGCCTAACCATACAGTGAAGACGATTGAGTTTTGTGACTGTTTTTATGTAAATGTCCGAATTGATGGTTCCACTATTTGGCAGCACATCCACTCAGTGCCCCCCCCCCCTCCAAAAAAAAAATACAGTGAGCATGACTTTACCGGCTGATGGAGTTGTTTTGAATTTGTTTTCCCCTCGCTATTGATTGCTGATAATGCCACGCCATTGACTGTCTTTTTGTCATCAGCTCCCAAGTTTCGTCTCCTGTCACGTCTGACAAAAGAAACATCCCCAACTGTCTCGAACAGCCGCAACAATTCCGAACAAATTGTTTTGCTTTGGGCTGTATGGTCCTCTGTGAAAGCTCGAGGCAGGGCCGTGCCGTGTTGTGATACAGAGAGGCGGCAGCATCAGGCGGCACCGTAAGACAGCTTCATGGGGGGGGGGGGGTCGCATTTTTAATGAAAACAAAATATGTAAGGGGCGGCATTTCGAAGACTTGCATCATACTGAGAAAATCTACCGCACGGTACTGGGTCGAGGAACCCATCCTGCACACCTTTGAACATCCCAGGGTTTTGAAAATTTCAATCGCACTACCTTTGTTTATCGAAATCTGCATGGGCAATAATTGACTTGAGATTCGCCAATCTCTGCTTTCCACTTTCCAACATGATCCGACAGGTGGCTGTGGCAGGACGTCCAGAGCGCGGCTTATCGGCCAGTTCTACGTCTTCTTTTGCAGAAACAAAACTCTGCGTCCAGCGACTTACTGTGCTTCTATCGACAGTAAAAGTGTCATAAACAGCACACCCACATTTGTGAATGTAAACAACATTTCCTTCTCTACAATCATAGATTCATTCTAGAACAATCCTCTGCTTGTAACTTACGTCATTAATATCTGCCATTTCAACGGTTTTGTGTCACAGTTAGAATTGGTTTACAGAGGTGCAATTTGGTATACACCTTCAAGAGAAGGTGTATACCCGGGTTCGAAACACAGCGATACCGGTTTTTTTTCGGAAAAGGTATAGATGCCGGTCATTCAGAAAGCAATGGCAAACTACTGAACGTAAAATTTGCCCAGGAATCACGAACAGCGAAAATGATGGGGTTGACTGCTACATCCTGTGAAGGACATGTAACTAAATATTTTTTCTTCATTATCAGCTGAGAATTGTGGTGCATAACTTTCTGACCTACCCACGTATTATTTTCATTAGTCAATAAATAACTTCTTGCCGCCGAAACTGCCATGCTTTATCTGCTTTTAAGTTTGTTTCCTTTTGACAATAATGCGACCTTTGTAAAGAGTTAATAAGTTAACCAATACACCTGTATTCTGTATATACCGATGTGATATTTCTTATTTCCTTCGCCCAAGAGTCAACGGAAATAAATGACATAACGACATCGACTCTCCAGATAGCCACAAAAGTACACAATCGAGTCAGCTGAGCTAACATGGCTGCAATAAACCAGAAATTCGAGGCCTTCAAAGCTAGGCTTGATAAAGTTCTGCATGAAAAAAATAAAGTCACCGATGTTTTAGAAATTATTGAACAAAAGACTGGCGTTAGGCGGCTATATATTGCACTCGGTAAGGCTTCGGTTTTACAATTTATTTATATAATAATTAATAATATAATAGATTTTCATGATCTGAGCTCGCCCTCCTCCAAATCCGAGCAGCCGATCGAAGTTCACTGCTGTTCTTTTCACTCACTGGACTTATAGTTGACACTCTAAAATAACACAAAGTATAGTTGAGAGTGATTCTATAGTATGTCCCGAAAAGAATGCATTCATTCACGATCAATTATTTTGAAAACTGTCTGTTGCATCATTATGAGATTCTTCCAGCCGTCTTATATTTACCCCCACCCAAGGAATATGTCTTTGATAGGTCCAAAAGCAACTTAAATCATCGAAAGCGGCGACATTTCTTTGATGTTTTGCTGAAAAACTAGTGATTTCTCGCTAACAAATTTATGTTTACAGTAATGAAAGCCCCGCCAATTCAGAAGACACATAAGGCGTATCCGGATTCGTTTGGGAGTGGGTGCAATGAAAGAAGTAGCTTAAAATCGACAGGGTTGGCTGCATTGCATCGGGTTTTTATCCCATATGGCTCAGTTTCTTTCCGCAGCACGGAAAGTGTCGCACAAAGCACGAACTCCGTACCTCCAGCAACGACCCTCAGGAGTCTGAAAAAATGCACTCGTAAAATGGACGCGGCCCGGAATCGAACATACACACTTCGGAGCCCGAGTCAGACGGCTTGACCACTCCACCAACGAGAATCCCAAGAGAGGTGCAATGTGTAATATTAGTAAAGACAGAGAATTTACAGAGGCATGGGGTAAATAATTTGTAAATTGACAGGAAAGTAGAAGGAATATATTTCTTACCTTATTTTTCACTTCCTTCTTGTTTCTTCAGCTGCTGGTTAATAATGTGTACACAAGTATTCGTGTTAGCTTTTTATATTGAGTTCGTGAAAGCTTCCAAATAGCTGTGCGTTAATGTGCGTATGGAGTGACCAGAAATGATACCGCAATTTAGTCATCATGTTTCCATTTTTAAGGATCTGTTCAGCTGTCTGTGTAGTTTGTTCACACGTACACATGAGTGACAGACCCGCTTTGAGTCTTCGTGAAAGATTGTCTACTCTGCTGTTTACCTTTCAGAGACGGAACATGATTACCTGTTTTGCACTATGAAAATAGTTGTCAGTGTCTCTGTAGTGGGCTTTCTTCTTAACGACCAAGATGTTGGTCCTCTTTTCATTGAAGTTTATAGATTGATTCGTATGCACATGTGTTGTCCCCTAATTTGACAACGTGTTTGCTCTCACGTTTCTTGTTATGCCACAATATGTCAGTTTCCACCGCAATATTACTCTTCTGTTGGTATTCAATGTGTTTAGTGTGTGTGTGTGTGTGTGTTTTTTTTTCAATACAGTTGTTTGTCACGGCTGAGGGCTTGCGGAATTGAAAATTCATCACTGTGGAATACAAACTGTTGCCATTGACACTATGCTGATGCTGTAATGTTTAGGGCCTGCAATTCTTCTGAATTTTGTAGCAAAATATCCCAGTTGGTGTGCACGTGGATTAAGGTCTGCGATCTGCTCAGACCTTAATCTGTGTCGGACGAGTCTAGTAGGTTGATGACTGCTCTCGATTGCATAAAATTCAATCCATCCTTTCTCCAATAATCCTCTTCCTCTTTCAACACATGGTCCTCACATTTTTCCAGTAACTTGTATCAATATTTAATAGCGTGGACTGGATTAGTATCCTGACGTCAGACAATTTGAATATAGTATTGTCAGCTGCCACCTGTTCTTTAATTTTAGCCCACACAAGTTCTATAGGGTTAAAATGAGAATCGTACAGCGGAAGTCTCAAGGACCCATGACGATACTCTTCTATCAACTTGTCGATGTGATATTTCTTGCTTTTTGTCATCTGTTTTACAAGGGACAACAATTCTAGCTAGAAATGCGTTTCTGGAAATGGTATGTTTTCCATTCGGAGTCATATCTTGATTGCTCCCTTTGTGCTTGATGCTGTAGGTATTTTGTCTTCTTGGGCAACAACATTGATATCATGCATTGTCTATAATTGAACACGACGGTCTATCTAGGGATGGAAGCACAGTATTCTCAAGTAAATCTCTAAATACATTACCATTCATCTTATTATGATAATCCATATTGTCTGTATGCTTTGATACGAACGCGAGCCCAGCATTCTGTTGTAAGCCATTATGCGTATTACCAGCATGGGCCATGACCAAAAGCTGTCCTATACTACTGGGCGCATATCGCTTTATCTGTATATCCACTGATTGCCATTCCTTATCACTTGTGTGGTGCGCATTGATCCACATTTCATCCAAACACACTATGCCATAATTTTCTTTGCGCATTTCCCTTTTTCACGTAGGTATCTGCTTCTCATGGCTCCTAAATGCGGTTGCTCGCAAAGATTATTTCTACCGCCCTTGTACTTTCAAATAGTGAAGATAATGTCCTTATAATTTTCCACAAAGTTGTTTTGGATAGCTCTATGTTATTGTTCTTTCTGAACCAAACCCTAAGTTTTCTTACAATCACTGTTTCTTTGGCATCCAGCATTTTTATAATGCTGGATAATCCTGGATATAAAATCCAAAATTTTTATAATTTTAGGAGTCTCCATGGCGAAGTGGTCAAGCATTTTGACTCGGGCTCCAAAGGTTGTGGGTTCGATTCCGGGCCGCATCTTTCAGTTCACGAGTTAAATTTTTGGAGACTTCTGTGGGTCATCGCTAGAGCTGCAGAGTTTGTGCTTTGTGGCGATGCTTTCCGCGCTGCGGAAAGAGACCGAGCCATATGGGATAGAAACCGGTGCAATGAAGTCAACCCTGTCGAATTTTAAGCAACTTTTTAAAGCATTTTTATAATAGCTCGCCTTATGACATCTTTGTCAAAGCTGTCTACAATAATCTTTCTACCTACCGTTTTGTTATTGCGTGGTGGTTTAATTCCAGATTCTTGCACCCATCGACTAAATTACCGTTTACTCAAACCCAATGCATGGCACTGTTCTTTTTTTCGGAATTTGTAATAGTATAAAACAGTTTCCTGCAATCAGCTTCTTGACAAAAATATGTGTACAACTTCATAGCGATTCTTTAAAGTGTACAATTTCGCATTAAATCCCATTGAAAAATATTCACACATTTCAATGTTAGCGATAAGTGGTAAGAGTTAAAAAAAACAACAACATATTAATCAGGTTTCATGAAATAACCCACATTTTGAGACACCTCTGAACAGTCTTAGTTTGAACAACACAGGGAGTTGGCATAAGGCCAATCCCTTCAAAACACGTACAATATTCAACATTGAGCGCTGATTGTCTGGCTATGCTGTAATACATTTAAAATTATGAATTTCATCTCAGACCCGTAAATTATATACCGCATATAAACAAACTTTGAAATCTGCTGTAAAATCTCCAGAACAAAATTTTTTTGTTGGGTGGACATAATGATAAGGTTATATACTATATCTCATAATTTTCCCTCAGTTGGTTACTGAGATATGGATGTTTATATTGGGGCAAAAGAAGAAAAAAAACACTATAAGACATAATATTCTAATTTTTACCTGCTAAATTAGGTAAAGGTTGTAATACTACACCTGTATACTGGTATTATTTAATAAATATTTGTTATTTATTTAATATTTGAGATGTTCACCGAACACAGTTCAATTCATTGTTAGTTATTTAAGCTAATCTATAGTGTACACACAGTTTGAGCTATAATGATAGATGAGGCATAAAAACTACTTTTTTCGAAGTAATTCATTGTTTGGCCTCTTGTTGTTAAGCATAAGCTGCCATCAGTAACATTATCACCACACACACTCACACAATATCTTTTTTGTGAGTCACAAAGTTCAAAGTTCAATTATTTACCTCTTCAGTACTTGAGTTTGAACTTTATTTTACTTTATTTTGAACCCAATGGCTCTGAGGTATACACTGAGACTGAGAGTGAGTTCCACAATCAAATGTTCCTGTTAGCTTTAAGCAGGGATTTTCTGTGAATTGATTGTTATGGAACTGTTACTACTGGAAAATCAGTTCTATAGTAACAAAATATTCTTCCCCAATTTACCATGAAATGTGTGACCCATGATTGCATGTGAATGCCCAATTGACTATTTGAAACATTAACTTTCACCTCGGCACTGCAGGGTACAAGATGTGAGATAGATGAGATGAGACATTACAACTTCTTTTTTGCACTTGTTAACTGTAATAACACTTGAAATATAGAAGCCAGGGCTGGCAAGCATACTGGGGAAAATGTCCAGGGGTATACAGAAGGTATATAGAGGGTGTGGACATCACAGAAATGTCCTAAGATGAACTTTGCCAGTTCATCCATTTCTTCAGTAACTTCAAATCAGCTATTTAATTCATTTCCCAGAACTCTGTGCATCTGTGAATTTCTTGGATAACAAAGTTAGCATCAACTTCGCTGTCCTAACTTCTACAGCTTACCATAAACCCACAGTTTTTCATAGTTATCTTCTTGCACCATCCTCTCGCCTACTTTCTTGCAAAGATTAAATACCTTACTCTCAACTCTTTCATCAATTTTGGCTATGCATTGATAACTCTGACTTTACAAGCAAGGCCTATAAGCTCCTGAATTTTGTCCATGCCCATCTTTATCATGAATGTATTCTCAAAGAAGACTTGGAAAAGCATTATAAATCACTCAAATTGAGATATTTCCTACTAAATCCTGTTCCACGCTGAATAGTACCAAATTGATCCTAACCTTTCATCGTAACAACTTGGTCACTCTCAGAATCCTCTACCACTACCTCCATTCTCCATTCTGATCCAGACACCCAGCAGATCTTTAATGAGAACTCTATAGTGGCTTACCGACAAGACTAGAAATTGAAGGATATACTTGATAGAAGACTCTCAATCTACACAGCACTTTCTTTCTTCTTCTTTTCATTTCCCAGAGGAGCATAGGCCCTCATACACTTCATGCCAAGCTTACTGTGGACATAAATATCAATTGTGGAACACCTTGAGGCCACTAAGACAGTTCATATATAAACATACCACCAAATGACGACAACACCTCGTTGCAGGAACAAGTGTACTTCTACGTCTAGTTGGTCATGTGTCAAAGTGCACTTGTTCCTACAGCAAAGCAATGCCATTTGGAGGTGACAGGTTCGAATCCTGGTCGGTAACTATAGCTTTAAATTTTTATGTTGTCTAGTCTAGTCTCTAATTCTTTCCCCTACTTCTATGAGCAGCAAATAATACATGTGTAATGTAATCACTGTAGACATGTTAAATAATACATGTGTCATCACTGTAGACATGTTTATTATTGGATATTTCAGCTACAATGTTTCTACTAGATGAGTTAGCCAGTCTCACACCAACCATCCATAGTCTCCTCTTATGATATGCATGGCAGGTTACAGTGTTACTATTTGTTACTTCCTGGAAATGCTTGGGCAACACTTTCTTTAGATACTACCAAATGTTCTTGCTTTAGATGCACAACATGTCATTTTGTTATGCAGACACACCCCCCCCCCCCCCCCCCCCTCAGTTAGCTTTCTGAAGGATGTGTTTCAAATGCAGGAAGTGTTTCAAATGAAGGAAGCATTCACGTGAAAATCCTTAAATCTGGCTTATATTATCATCTGCAAAAGATGCAACATGACATATACTGGCATCAAGTAAGCAGATCGTTTCAATTAACTATTATGGACAACAATTAAATGGCTCCAAAACAAGTCTCCATCAATTTCAACAACTCCAAACACCTGGGTGAAGTGTACCTTTTTGTGTCTGCCTTAAAATCTTACTCCGGTGACCACATTTATCTTGGAAAATTGTCTCATTCATAATTTAGGCATTCTTCACCAACTGGGACCAATATTCAATATTTTTTCATCTAATATATTGTATCAAGTATAAACTTCATCATGAAGCAAGCACAACAGTAGGCTTCAGATCATCATAAGAAGCCCTCCTTCCATGAATGTTTCAACCTCTTTATTGTCTTTACACTTTTTTGGTATTGCCAACCCAGGTCATAACTTTAAGTTTGCTGTGTAGACTGTTACATGTTTGCTGTATAGACAGTCACATGTTTGCTGTGTGAATGGATGCCAGGAAATGTCCTAGTGACCAGTATATTCTTGCCCACATCCATTGAGTACATATTGGTCTCTTTAAACAAATATGGCATTAGCACCATATCTATCAGCCCAAGGTTACTTTGATCTTAAATTTACCAGACAAATAAGCATTTAATGGAGAGCATGATAATTTAATACCAAGGGGGAAACAGAAGTCATGATGGGATGATGTTACAGGCACATTAAAGAAATTATTCAAATATTCAGTGGTTACATAAGGCAGAAAACTGTTCCTCTTAACTTGTGTGTCATGCCAATAAGCGTGAGCGGTCATGGTTTGCCATCTCACACGATCACTAGTCTTGAATCAGATCTGTGTTCTTGTCCCAGGTATGCCATGTGGCTAAGTCATCCAGGAATTTACCTCTTTGCCTTTCCCTGGCTTTTTTCCTATAAATTTTGCCAGTTATCACTAAGGTTTTAAGTTTATTTCTTCTCATGTGTCCAAAAACCATGACCGTCTACATCTAATTTCTCAAATGAGTTTATGGTTTTGGTTTGTTTCTTCAAGGACTTCCCATTCTTTGACTGTCCATCCGTGGTATTCTTTGAATTTTTTTTTCCTAAACCACATTTCCCCTGCCCTTAGATGTTTCTCTGCTTGTTGTCCATGCTTAACATGCATACAGCAGTATGGGTTCTATGTAGCACTTCCACGCTCATTCTCACTGCATTTGACAGCTGTTTATTGGTGAGTATGTTTTGAATCTTGCAAAAGGCTACCTCTGCCATAATGATTCTTGTTCTCATTTCTACAAAGCATCCTCCACCAGATTCGTATGACTGTTCCAAGGCAGTTTTACCAGTTCATCTGGTTAAGACTTTTCATATTTACTTGGATGTTACATTGTGGTATTTCTTTCTTCATGAAAATTACCATGATTTCTGTTTTCTTAGAATTTGATTCTAACCTTGGTTGCTATCTTCTTCTTCTTCTTTGCGTTCATCCGGAGTGATTTTTTCAGATGAGATTGCGGTGTGTCTGGTTAGGCACCTTCGGGTCGAAACCCTCAGGCCAACACATCCGACTTTTGCGTGCATTTTTGACCAGGTTAGCAATCCTGGGAGACTCTCACTTTTGTGGTATTGTCCACCTCCCAGCTGGTAAAGTTGGAAGAGTCGGAGACTGCACGGTCATCCCTCAAATGAAGGCAGGGACAGTCCATAGCATTTTCCGCCATCCTGGGTGGCTTCCATAATTGCAGGGCCGGCACATAGCGCCCTGGTACTGGGCACACAGAGGGAATCGTCACGTCCTGCTCATGGCTGCTTTAATTCCTCACTTCAATGTATTGGGCATTTCGTTCACCCCGAGCCTTTCCCGCACAAACCAAGCTGGTCTGCAGTCAGTATCCACTAAGCGAGTTTTTCGGACATGTGCTTGTCGTTGTGTCCGTCAGAGCTGTTCCAGACACGTCGGACATTCGGAAACTACCTAGTCAGAGCTGTTCCGAACAAGAGCGGCATTCGGAAACTAGGTAGTCAGAGCTGTTCCTAGCACAAGAGACAATCGGACGAGACAATTCACTCGGACGTAATTGCGTAGTGTCAATTTTTAGTTTGCCACCCGTAGGCCGACACTTCCGACTTCCGGCGGGCATTTTTTAATGAGGTTAGCCTTCCTCTGGTTTCGTAGCACGTAAGACTGTTGTGATGTCGCCAACATCTCAGCTGGTCAAGATAGAACGATCAGCGACATCGAGGTCGGCCCTCAAGGGAAGGCAGGGGCAGACCTTGGGCATTCCCCTGCTATCCAAGGAGGCTTCCATAATTGCAGAGCCGGCACATATTGCTCTGAGACTGGGCTCACCCGAGGAGTTGCCACGTCCTGCTCATGGCTGCTTTAGTTCCTCACTTCCATGTGTTGGGCAACCAGTTTGCCACTGATCGCTCAAACACACACCAGGAGCGGTCAGACTGCGAGCGACATCCACTCGGTAAGCTTTTTATTTTGACTTCAGACCACGCAATAGGTCCGCTCGCCGTGCGTTCCATTTTGCGTCATTGAGACGTTCTTCCACTTTTGTCTATACTCTGTGAGCTGGATACAGACAGTTTTCGTAGCCATTTCCTTCGACTGGGGCACTTTTCTGACTTTTCGTACTCGCTCACCAGGTAGGCTACATGTGCTGCCGGCTCAGCACCTTACCTTCGTGCAGCAGTGGACGAGAAACGGCCTGGCCCTATCATCCGGGAATCTCTCATATTCCCCAGCTGAGAGCCTTCGAACATGTAATAGAACTGAGCATGTAGCTTGCTCAGTATCACGCTTCTATTTTTCGGTAGGCGGGTATCGGCCTGGCTCTCAGATGTGAGGGTTTGTGGCTTAGAGGCGTTCAGCCACAGCCCTCGACAGGGAGCCTTAAGAGTTTTGTCCAGACCAAAAGCGTCTGCACTCGTGCCTTCGTGCACCTTTTTAAACTTTTGACTGCTATCCTCAGTCACCTGCAGAGCAGCAGGTTGTGTCTCTCTTAGTCTGGTCCCTATCCCATATGCTGTCCGATATGTAGTTTTTTTCACCCATCGGTAAGCACATGGGGTCGATGGGACACGCAAGCTCCCCCACCACGGCAAGGTGGAGACACATCGGGGGAGGGTTGCTATCTTATACCTTAACTTCTAGTGGACAAAATCAATAGACATTAGATTATACCTGAATACTTTCACCAACAGCTTGTGTTCTGCTTGGCTAGAAAGAAAAACTGTATTATAATTTAGTGTTGATAAGCTTGCACCTGTGTTTGGAATGTGGACACACATGTTCCTCAGACAGGTTACTTATTCACGAAAGCCAGTATGAATGTTGCCATTAAGTTTTCAGAAACTTTCTACTGTTGTGATTTTAAGGTACCTTTTCTCTTTTGGAAATAGAAAATTTGTGAATGTGAATAGATAGGCATGTATTTTAGAATTGTTATTATTAATATTTCAAAAAGATTTTGTTGTTTGCATGCATTAATGCCTTTTAGATTAATAATGATTATTTAGAAAATGAAATGCTTTTATTTAGTTGTAGCATTTTTATCACTAATTTACAGATCTGACATTTTATTGTTTTCTTATATAATTTATGCATTTGTCATCTCCAGGTTTCATTGTCTTTATTGCCCTGTATCTAATGATTGGCTTTGGCGCACAGTTCCTCTGCAATTTCATTGGCTTCATTTACCCAGCATATGCCTCGTACGTGTTTGTGCATTATTGGTATTTTCTCATTATGAAATAATATTGTACAGTTAATTTATGAACAACAAATTAATGATGTTTAACTGTTGTTACCATAATAGTAGTAACTTCCTGCGTAATAGAAGGAGAAACATATCTGCACATAGACATCAACATCATCATCATCAAGTGCCCTGCCGACTGGCGTAGGCGTTCATGGCTCTCCACAGATCTCGGTCTTTGGTGTTCTGGATCAACTCTGCTGATGATATTTCTCCATGCCACCGTCTCAATCCGTCCAGCATCATTTCTCTTGGTCTGCCTCTGCCTCTCTTCCCCTCGATCTTTCCAGTTGTCACGATATTCTCCAATGCCTCTCTTCTCATCACATGACCAAAGAAAGCTGTTTGTCTCTTTCTTATTGTTGTATATAGTGTTCTAGTTTCATTAGCCTCTTTCAGGCAATCATTGTTAGTTACTCTGGCAGTCCAAGGAATTCGCAACATTCGTCTTAAAAACCACATCTCTGTTGCTTCTAAGTTCTTCCTAATTTGTTCATTTACATTCCAAGATTCGCTGCCATACAGCAAAACATAGACATAAGAGAAAAAAATTAGGTTGTCTCCTTCGTTTTCTTCGCTGAACCTAACATGTGAAAATATCACTCTTAAAACAAAGTAAGGAAAAGAAGAAAAGTATTGGAGAAAGCTTACATGGAAAGAATACTTCAGTCAATTTATAGAAGGATATAAGAAGAATCTTGTACAGACTGAAAACAGAAACAGTAAAACCTCTGCTAAACACAAACTTGGGTTTTGTGACTCTCAAAGCAACAGCAAATCTATTGAACATAACCCTCCAAACAGAGAGCAAGATACATGTCATTGTTGAAACTATAAACAATATAAAATAGCACAAAGTAATACAGCTTTACAGAACAGAATTACAACACATACAGGACGTTGCAGCATCTAGCCTTCATAAGCAACAAATACATGCACGAAACACAACATATAGTACAGGAGAAGATCCTCTGGTGACTACAGTAAGGCATAAGGATGGGATGAGAAGAATAAAAGATGAAAAAAATGAGAGCAATGAAGAGAAAATGAATGGAAAAAAAATGGTGCTACTTATCTGAGTCCGAGGCTGTACTGCTACCTCGGACTCTGAGATAAGTAGCGACATTTTTTTCATTTTTTCATTTTCTCTTCATTGCTCTCATTTGTGTCATCTTTTTATTCTTCTCATCCCATCCTTATGCCTTAATGTAGTCACCGGAGGATCTTCTCCTGTCTATATGTTGTGTTTTGTGCATGTATTTGTTTGCTGATGAAGGTGTCCTAATTCTCTTGTGTAAAGCTGCATTACTTTGTGTTATTTTATCTTGTTTACATTTCCACAGCTTTACCACAGTTACACCAAATGTTATTCATAGGAAACTATAAAAGAAATCAGAACTCAGTCCAGATCACTCCTAACAAATTCAAACTCAAGAACATCATCTTGTCCAAAGGTGCAGCCCTTTAGAGAAACCATGGGGAAACTGGTGAAGACCTAATGCACACTGTCCTGTTTGTGACCTGTGCCAGAATAGATGCATAGCAAATGTTGATCACTGAAGAAGTGTAAATGGGAAGATTGCATTACAAGATGAACTGGAAAGAATGTGTTATACTGTACCATCATGGCATGAATCATAAAGGGCTTGAGATCAATTACAGTCAACCTCTGATGCCTTTATGGCAGCTAAACTAATAAGGTCTGGTATATACAGTTTTAACATTTGTAGATAAAATTGCTTAATTTGTGGGCAGCAGGAGGTGTCAGTATATAGTACTGTTCTTCTATTTGCTTTGTTAACAGACATGTTTGCTTTGTAGACAGTCATTAGTTTGCTGTGTAGACAGTCACTAGTTTGCTATGTAGAGAGTCACATGTTTGCTTTGTAGAAAGTCACATGTTTGCTTTGACCATACCAGGATTATAAACCTGTCACCTCCAAATGATTGTGATGCATTGTTAATTAGCAAGTGTACATTGAAATACGGCCAACTAGACACCAACAATTTAGATTTTAAATATTTTCTCAAAGTCTGAAATCTGTAAGCAAATATTTACCTGTTTCATGAAGGATAAAAATTGTCTCCACATTCTGTGGAGAAAATGATTATTACAGAATTATTAAAGCAAGAATGGTCAGCGTTTGAAAGACAGTTCTATTTCAAGGAACGTGACACAGTATCAACAACTATGATTAAGTTAACATTATTGTGTTCAAAAGTAACAAAGATTTGTTAGACATTTTGATTTAATATTTACTTATGAATTTGCTTTTTAATCCCCCATTAAAGCAGATTTTTAAAATTGACCTGTGCATGTTGATCCAGCCGAAAATGGTTGCCAGGAAATGTCCTGGTGGCCAGTATAATCTTGCTCACGTCATCCATTGAGACATTGGTCTATAAAACAAGTATGGTGTTAGCACCACATCCCAGATACATCTCAAGGTGTATAAAAAAAGGTCCTTTACTTTACTTACTTATGAGTTTACTATTAATACATTAGTTTCTCTGTTATTTTTCAGGGTGAAAGCTATAGAAAGTCATGAAAAAGATGATGATACCAAGTGGCTCACATATTGGGTTGTGTACAGTGTATTCAGCCTTGTGGAATTTTTTTCTGACATTTTCCTATTCTGGATTCCATTCTACTGGTTTTTGAAGGTGAGACAGAGTTGTTCTTCTATGTCATCATTTATCTGTCATATTATTAAGTTAATTGGTTTATTCATGTATTTGCCATTCTATTAGGCATAAGAGGAAATGGAAAGGGCAGATATTTAAGATAATAAAAACATGGTATGAAATTGCTAAAGAAATCAATGGGGGGAACTGTTGAGGCCACTAATACAATTACATAAACAAACACACATAGTATTATTTGGTGCTCACAGAAGGAGAAGAAGGAAGTAGAAACTAGAAGACGCACTAGACAAGATAAAATTTGAAAGTTATAGTTACTGACCAGGGTCGAACCTGTCGCCTCCAAATGCTGACGGCGCCTCGCTGCAGGAACAAGTGTACTTCGACGCACGACCAACTAGACACTCCAAAAAAAGTGTCTTCATTGGTCATGTCTATCATGCACATGAACCTAACAACTATGGAATACGGACAGAATTCATATCAAACCATTGAGATAGCACCATAGGTCTCATAATTTATATTAAACCAGCATAGGTCAAATAACAAACACACAAATACATCAGACTGTAATGCTGTTGTCGAGTGTATA
The DNA here is from genome assembly GCA_014155875.1 of Cepaea nemoralis. NCBI lineage: Eukaryota > Metazoa > Mollusca > Gastropoda > Stylommatophora > Helicidae > Cepaea > Cepaea nemoralis. Next base: position 263,622 of record JACEFZ010027891.1, on the reverse strand, counting down.
TAAACAAACATTTAAAGAAGAGAAATGATTGGTCGGTTCTAATGCTGTACACGTAAACACAAGAAATCAATGGGGGGAACCGTTGAGGCCACTGAAATGGAATTAGACACTCACAGAAAGATGTGTGTGGAGACAAATGTATACTTCTTCTTCTTCTGCGTTCATCCGGTCTGTTTTTTCAGACGTAATTGCGTTGTGCCTGTTTACAGCAGAGCTGCTATATTTGCGCCTTTCGGCCAAAACATCCGACTTCTGGGGGAATTTGTTGACCGGGTTAACCTTCCCGGATAAATGTATACAACAATGAGCTTTGCAGCCAGGATGTTACAAGTCAATTTGAAGAACAAGTGAAACAGATGGGGGACAACATTTGCAGCAGTGTGTGCTATAGAAAGTTTTAAAAAGTTAGTTGCATATCCTTTACAGGACATCACAGTCAACACCAGCATTTTTTTGTTTGCTGTTGTGGATCTCTTGGCAAGTTTACGTTCAGTAGTTTGCCATTGCTTTCTAAATGACCGGCACTCATACCATGAGTCAGAAAATAATTTCTGAAGGCAAAATGTGTGTGATTGATGCTTAGGTTGAATGAACACATACTAATATAGGCTTCAGGAGCTATACCTGTGTAGTAGCTGGCATTCTTGGCTGCCGACCAGGTGGTCTTATGCTCAAATCTCCATTGAGGTGGAGATTTTGTCAAGTTGAACTGAGTTATCAGGTTGACCCAGCATAAAAAGGGTGCCAGGAAAATTTGTGGGAGGTAAAGATGGCCAGCATATTAACCGCATCACCCATCAGCTGCAGTTGATCTATAAATATGGATCTGGAACCACATATTCAGTACAACTCTTGGCATGGAAAGGGGTCAATATACTTACTTTTTTAAAATATAAATTGCAGTCATTATAGAAGGTGAAACATTTGTCAAAGATTTAGTTGATAGTATACTTGTTCGTTTAAACAGCTACTTATACATACATTTTATTCAGTACCCATTCATCTCATCCATTAAGAAGCTATACTCTTAAATATATTTTAAATGTGTGTCAACTAATTGTAGTTGCTCCTGGCATCAGGTGACTGGGCATCCTTCAACCTGTATACCATGACATACACTGCTTGTAAATATTGAGCACAACCCACTACTGGCAACGCTGATCGTATTCCAGTATGAACATAAGGCCCTGTCCACATCAATATAGAAGCACTGGACTCGAGTTTCGCTCTCGCTTGAGCTCGTCAGTAGTGCATATCCTTGACTGGAGCCAGGATCAAACCCAGATCACTGGCATGTGATGCGTGTGTGTAACCACTAAACCACGCGGCACGCAACCAAATTATCACATGAGAATATCATAACGTCACCCATCGTAGGCTATATATAGCTCAAAATTTGCCCGATCGCCGCGACTGACATCCGTCAATCGATGTGGCCACGAATCATCAGGTCTTCTTGACTGGCAAGGCACACGGGGCTGCCTAAGTCCAGCAAGCAATAATCAAAGTGATTTATTTGTTTGTGTCGAAGACAAGCAATCCTTGCTGAGTGTGAATATTTAGTTCCCCAAATGCTTCTGTGATCATGCAGGAATGTCCTAGGGTGCATTTTTCTTGTAGTGTTTGAAGTAAATGTCATACCTGATTAGTCGCGTGATAATACTTTCAGATTATGGAATTTTTCCATTTATGTACAATATCTGAAACATTTTCAACAAGCACAGGTAGGAAAAAATAGAATGGGTAAGAGACTTCTTTCATGTGAACAACAGCTTGAAAAACAGAAATATCACAAGTACACAGGACATATCACTTACTGAAATGTGTGTGGCCTGTTATTCTGTATGGACGAGAATGTTGGACAATGAGTGATCACATGGTGAAGAAACTGTAAGCAGTGGAGATGGGATTTTATCATAATGTTAAGAATATTGTGACTACAGCAGAAAATAACCACTGAGGTTAAGAGATCTGCAGATGTGACAAGATCATTCATAAATACCATAAGGAAAAACAAATGTTTATCACCAGAAGAGGTGAAAGTAAATGAGATTTATATTGGGAAATAGTAGGCAAGAGAGGCAGAGGAAGACAGAAAGATGTATATGAAGAAATTAAACAGCTCAACAACAAATAATAATATATAAGCAAAACCAGCTTCATCAAAATATAATGATCTTTGGAGAGTCATGGCCACTGATTTCTGTTCCAGATAATACACCCGAAGGAGAAGAAGAAGACGGAAAGAGAAGAAGAAGATGGAAGGAGAAGAAGAAGAAGACGGAAGGAGAAGAAGAAGAAGGAAGGAGATGAAGAAGAAGGAAGGAGAAGAAGAAGACGGAAGGAGAAGAAAAAGACAGGAGTGGAAGGAGAAGAAGAAGAAGACGGAAGAAGAAGAAGAAGACGGAAGGAGAAAAAGAAGACGGAAGGAGAAGAAGGAAGAAGAAGAAGAGGTCATGAGAGCATGTTTATTACAATTTTGTTTTGTTCACTGGCTTTTAACTCAAGTGTAGTGCACACACGTGCTGCTACTTCTAGTAGTTGCCACTGTTAAGGAGTGTACTGGACTGATTTTAAATGTGGATTAGCTTTCCCTATTACCAATGTCCCTAGCCATCAGGTGAACCCACTCTGAGCTTCATAGGTACTTGTAATTTGCTTCCCGAAGTCAAGGACAAAAAATCAACATTTTAGTCCCAACTGACTGGTGTAGGGATTGAACACGCTGACTCGGCATCAGCACAGCAGAAACTTAAGAGTAGGCATCCCTATCCACTCGGCCATGCTGACCTCCGTTTATTACAATAACTTTTAATGGTTGTTTTTTTTTTCTGGAAGGACCAACATTTTGTCTATTTTCCATTCAATTATAGTCCAATGTAAATCTAGAATTGTTATAAGGATGGAACGACTGTAGATGTTCAAACCAGTACAGCTTGACTTTCATGAACAGCTGTGATGTCAAAGATCAACATTATTATTTTGGCTTTGTTGCTGGCATCATAACATGCGTAGCATGCAAAAAGGTCTGCATGCTGGAGCAATTTACATAATTACCAGAAATATTGGAAATGCTTAAGTCAATCATTTGACATAGAATAATTTCAAATGAGTGATTGGATATGTTTCAATAACTAGCTTTGCACAAAAAGACCGGACAAATATGGTTTTATGTATTGTGTGGTCAGGGCTCAAAGAGTTAAACAAACAAGAGCTCATTCATAATCTGTCAACTGTGTGTTTGATAGCTAGATTGTATCTGCCACTGTGTCAGTGTGGCCAAATGGATAAGCCTGGTTCTTAAACTTCTGGTGTGCTGATGCTGAGGTAGCTAGTTCATCCCCTATACTGGTCAGTTGCACTAAAATATTGACTTCTCATCTTTGACTTAGGGGCGTAAATTACAAGTACTTCTGAAGTCAGAGTGGGCTCACCTGATAGCAAGGGACACTGATAATAGGGAAAGCTAATTGACAAGAAAAAATCAGTCCAGTGTGCTAGAAGAAGTAGCGTGTGTATGGACTACTTTTGAGTTCACAACGAGCGAACAAAAGCAAACCAACAAAATCCTGCCACTGTGCTTGTACTATGCATTTGTATCTCTGGGTGTCACTTGTTTCTGTGCATTTATATGTACTTTTATTTCAATGGCTGTTGTTATTGTTTTCTCTTGCAGTGTGTGTTCCTGGTCTGGTGTTTTTTGCCAGTGTCATGGAATGGCTCCCACATACTGTACTACCGTTTCATCAGACCATTTATCCTTCGCCATCAGGACCGCATTGACTCTGCTCTTCATGGTGCAAAGGAAGCTGTCAATGAAGGTATGCTTTTATTTGTAGTGTTCATGTTTTTTGTAGTTGGGCTAGTACAGCTGTTTATATATTTACTATATTACACCATAATGCACATAAATTAGCCTTTTTCTAAACATAGACTTTTGCAGGATTCATTGCTCTAGTTTAGTTATATGGAAACTTCATGTGCTTGCTGTAATAAAGAAAGTGGAGTCTTCATGTGCATTGTCTGTTGTTGTGAATATACAACATGTACATTTCATTCATGTTCTTTTTGTTGCATGTCAGAAATAACAAGTCACTCATATTAAATGTTAGATAGAGAGTTAGTTGCATGTCATTTATAGGATTTTGTAATAACAGCATGTATTGGCTGTTTGTGATTTTCTCGGCAATTTTATGTTCATTAGTTTGCCATTGCTTTCTGAATGGCCAACGCTCATACCATTGAAAAATACACAGACAGAAAGAGAGTTAAGTTAGTTGCATATCCTTTACAGGACGCTTGCAGTCAACACCAGCAATTTTTGCTGTTGTTGATGTCTTGGCAAGTTTACGTTCAGTAGTTTGCCATTGCTTTCTGAACGACCGGTACCTATACCATTTCATAAAAAACCAGCTCAATGTGGTCTGCTGCCAAATCGCGTGCAGCTGTGTTTCGAACCTGGGTATACGGGATCACGAACCGTGTCTGTGACCCCTTCACCACAGAGACTGGCACAAAGAGAGTGCTTAATGTTATATAGACCCTATTCTGCTGTATTGCAATGTGAATGAACAAAATGTCAGGATTTTGTCCAACCAGTAGATCTCTGGGGTCAGCCCCTCATCAAATAGATCAGTCCAAGGCTAGTCATGAAGCATCCGGATCATTCCATGCCATAGTTTATTTTTGGACTGCTCTCTTTAATTCAGTGTATGTCTGCATTGATAGATCTGTGCATGCCTGTGTTATGGATGCTTTTCTGGTGTGCTCCTTCCTCTTCTCAGTATTGTGCATTCTAGTACTCTGTTATTGATATATGTCTTAAGATGTAACCGAACCATGAGAGCCTTCACTTGTATCACTTTAAGAAATTGTCTTTGTTCATTTAGTTTCTACAACTTGTTATTTTATCAGTTTTTCAATCTATCTGGTTCTTGGCTTTTTTTTTAAAATAACCAGTATTGAATGATTGAACCAAATTGAACCAATCTTGAATGACTCTATACTTTTTTTCATGACATTTATCCATTGTGTGTATTTCAACATCATATAATCCGACTGGTCATATTTTCATACTGGGAATTTATGTAGCACATTATTTTATGTCAGGATTTGTTTTTCTCTGAATGCTGACTTTTCTCCTGCAGTTACAATTCTGATAGTTGTCTCACTTCAGTATCTTCTGTTACATTTGACCCATATAGGTAAATTTATTGACTTGCACTTTTTTGTTCTATTTTTAGCTGTAGTGCTTGAGTGATCATAGCTGTTCACATTGTTTTTGTCTTCTGGATATTTATTTTCTAATTGTTTATTCTTTCTGTTTTGTTAATTTTTGTGGAGAGACGTTTTGTTTCTCATAATATGGCCTGGTCACCTGCCAATTTTATTGTACTGATTCGATCTCTGTTTGCTTTCCCTTCTAGTTTGTATCTGTCAGTTGCTTTTGTTATTATATTTTGTGAGTGTAATTTTAAAAATCCGGAGGATATCAGACATCCCTGATCCACTCATCTTATTAGTGTAGGTTCTGTGTTGCTGTCATTTGTTGATGTTACTGTTTCATGTTTAAAGTGCAAACTGCAGATCAGTCTAAGCATTGGTTGTTCTATCCTTAATGTTTCTAATATATTAAAAAGTATAATAATATGTTCCAGGATATATGATCTAAGATTTTTCTCATTGTCATGAAACATGCAAATTGCAATTGTCATTCTTTCTGCTAATATTCTTATTCTACCTATTGTATCCTGTATGTATCCCAGGTTCTCCTTTCCCTTCAGAATCCAAACTGATGTTCATTTAGTAATTCCTCATACTTGTTTTTTTTTTGTTCTTCTTAGTGTTACTTTGAGGCATGTGATATCAAGCTTATGGTATAGAATTTTTCACATTCTATTGTGTGAGGATTTTTTCTTGGCAGTGGCAGATGGATTGATACAGTTTTATCAGTTGGCCATATTTCACCTTGGTATAAATAAAAAGAGCAATCAGGATGTTTTAAGGGAAGCTGAGTAGCAAAGACAACTTAACACAAACATCATTTTTTGGGCCACATTATGAGAAGACAAAAACTGGACCATGTTGTGACAACCGGAAAGATTTGCGGAAAGAGAGATAGAGGTAGACTGCGTGATAAGATTATTGACATTCTTGTGTCATGTCAATGACATGATCAGAGTTGGACAAGGGTTCGATGCCAGCTCTCAACATTCGCTATGGGAAGGAAATTCTGGCCACCTATTCCTCTGTATACTCAGGCCTACAAATTGTGATAGTTCTAAGACGTCAGTTAGTTAGTTAGTTAGTCAGTCAACCGATCATCCTCATTGCACATTGAACTATTCAGTCCATAAGTGCTCAGATCTTCTCTTCAGCAAATCCTGCAGCATGTAGCGGCTAATGACACCAGTTCTGTGTTGGTTTATCAATAAATGTTGTCCGCCATGTTGAAAAACTGAACACCACAGAAACACACGCTGCGAAAATTCACTCAAGTATTGTTTCGCTCAATGCACGAACTCCGTAGCATTGGCACAGATCTTGAGAAGAAACTCCTGGTTTTACATCCTGGCACACAAATTACAGGCAAGAGATGAAAATATCCACCTCCTATGCGAAAAAGGGAATGGTCACAAAACAACTCAACCGTCCACTGCCATCTTGACATCTAAGACGTCAATACCCACATCAGGTTCCTGCTTCAGGACTTGTTTCTGTTTTCTATATACTGTGGATGTGATGTAACGGGCTCTTCAGGGGCAGCATCTGCATACTTTATTAGTTCTATCAGTATGTCAGCATTCCTGGTGTTTTTAGTTGAGAATTACAAGGGGCTTCTCATAAGTCTTTAGCCTGACCATGAAGGAGTAGGCGGAGAAAATTGAAATTTGGCACATGTATAGCTCATTCAATTTGTAATGGACATATGACTTATGAATTTCCCACCTCAACTGGTTTTCCGGATATGGTACATGGCACAACACACCCTATTGACCAGATCTGCACATCCAACTGGTTTGTCAGAACAATGGAGAAATCAGATGCCAGGACTGTGATAAAATTCTTGATGTTACAGGGTAAAACACCTACAGAAATACACAGGGAGATGGGGCCAGTGTTTGAGGAAGTCTGTCCTTCGTATGCTTCTGTAAAAAATTGGTGTTTGCAGTTTAAGTGTGGCCGTTCCCAAGTTGCAGATCTGCCAAGACCAGGACGACCGTCCTCAGAGTGCAATGATGCAAATGCTGCAAAAGTGAAGAAAATCATAGGCCAGGATAGGAAAATGACAATTGCAGAGATATCGGGTTCAACAAAACTGAGGAAGAGTACAGTTTTTAGAGTTTTACACAACAGACTGAACATGAGAAAAGTGTGTGCCCTGCGCCTGCTGACATGTGAACAGAAACAAACATGGGTTGATTGCTGTGGCCAGTTGCTCAACATGTGGAGGTCGAAAAACATGTAAAAGACCATTGGGACGGTAGATGAGACATGGATTCACCAAATCGTAAAAAACAGCTGAAAGGAAATCGTCTTGACAGTGACGAAGATGTCATACTGACTGGATAACTGGTTTAGTTCGAAAAATAGGTTGTTTTGTTCTGAAGGTCTTTTCAAGGTCACGCAGAGATGGCAGAAATGCATAAATTCTGGTGGTGGCTACATTGAGAAGGAATAAGCACTGTGCCAAATTTCAATTTTCTCTGCCTACTTCTTCATGGTCAGGCTAAAGTTTTATGAGAAGCCCCTTGTATATCAAATGGTGCATCAGATTCTGCCTTCGTTGATATTTCTTTCTTCTTCCCAATCCACACCTCCTTTGATGTTGTAATTTAGTTGGTTATTAAGTATGTTGTCTTTATACAGCTCTGTTACATACTCTTTTCGTGCATTCATTTTTCACAATTTGCGTTTTCAATTGCAAAAAAGTGTGTAAAAAAGTTAAAAGTTAGTTGCATGTCCTTTACAGAACATTGCAGTCAACCTCAGCATTTATTGGCAGTTTTTGATTTACTGGCAATGTTAGTTCAGTAGTTTGCCATTGCAATTATATCGTGAAATGGGAAATTATCTGGTGCCCTTGTGTATATGAATTTGATTTGTTTTAAATGTCCACTCAGGAGGATTTTGTTAAAATTGTATCTGGTAAATAAATTACTGTTTAATTATTGTCCTTATTGTAGTATTTAACCTGTCAACACTAAATGAAAAGGACATTGTATCTCGTGGTAAGTCTTCAACTCCTTCAGTTCATTGATACCCTTCTGCTGATTATCCATTTAACTTCTCACCCAAGATTTCTCATTTGAATAAAGTTTTCATTTTTATTGTTTCTTTAATATAAACTTTCTTGATTATTTTTTTTTTGTTTTTACAAAACATGTATTTATGAATGGGCTTCATGTTACTCGTACAAATTTGTGTGTTCTTTTTTTAAAACAAAAGTAAATGAAACCTTTTTTTTTTTGATGTTTTAATCATAAGGAAAATGTATTCAAAACAGAAAATGTGTTCTCATGGTTCAGAATCACACAAACATAACATGAGCTAATGGTGTCAGTGATTATCTTATGTAGTTTTAAATGAGATTACCAACATTCTTCCTACCCTATTCCCATCCAGAACACACCCCCCAAAAAAAAAACAGCATTAAAAGAATAAGTAAAAGATTGTTCTTTGTAACTAAATTATTACTATGAAATAAGAGCTGTTTATTTGTAAGAAAATTATTATTTCTGATTAGGAAGTTTAGTGCTTGAGCGACATTACCGCTAATCATAATTAATTTCATTGTCTGCAATATATAATAATATTTCAGTAAGAAATTTTCATGAGTCAGAAACACCTGTTGTCATTCTCATTATAAAAAGCAATGTTGCAAGTTATAACTGTGAGTTTGTTAGGTTGGGATGTATAGCATCTGGGCCTGATACAGCCTGGGCCAATAATACACTATTCTCGTCTATTAAACACATTATACAGAGTGATTTTGTTACACCACCTGTCATATATGTAGGTTATCTGAGCCATAAATCTGGCAATGGCTGATTATGTTTGCCGACCTTGTGCAATCTTATGTGCATGTGTGTAGTATGCTGGCTGGCACAGGTGATCATGTCCCTCCATGGTCGCCAGTTTCCTGTGTTCTTTGCTGCTGTGTCTTCCATGGTGATCTGTCAACCCATCCAGCATCTTTTCCCTGAGTCATATACTTTGTGTTACACCATTAAACAGTCTCTTTCTTCTGTATATACTAGCCATTTTAGTAACATTTTCTAAATTGCTTTTTAATTATGCAACCTGTATAGTTGGCTACCTCTTGAAAAAAAACACATCCAATGGTACCTTATTGAAATCTGTAGGTCAATTCTACGCCGAGATATTAATGTTTGTGTGTCAGTTTATCATTTAATATGAACAAAGAGGAAAATACAATTTTAGCACTATGTACTGTAAATAGCAGGTGCATTAATGTATTAGTTATGCTGACAATAACATGAGCATGGTCGGACAAGAGTTCAATGCCAGCTCTCAACATTCGCTAAGGGAGAGAAAGATTAGCCACATAATCCTCCGTACATGCAGGCCTACAAAATGTGATAGTCCTAACACTTTAATACCCACAGCAGGTTCCTGATTCAGGACTAACATGATGGTTGGGCAAATATGTGGGCAATAATCCCATCTTTGTGAGTTCACCACCTGTAGCATTTGATAAAGCCATGGTGATTAGTGCACTTGCCTACCAACACAGTTTCATGGGTTTAGCCACAACATGTGGGAGGATATTATGTTTAGTGACAAAGTGGAAGTGTGCTTGTTTTGCCAAGATATTGGTCCAGGTTCAATCCTCACCTGAGTCAGGGTTATTGTTCTGACCCATAACAGCTCTGAGGTCGACCTTGTCTCATAAAAATAGGTATCAGACAATTTTCAGAATGCTCTGGGAAGGGAAGGTGGTGAATAATATCCACCCCACCTCATATGTCTTGACCTAGAATATATGAAGGCCTAACTCTTCACATTCCAATGGCAATCTCTACTGTGGGAATGCCTGTACCTTTTATGGCCTTGCGCTTGATCCAACCTTGTAAAATAGGTATTGGGTAATGTAAAGAATTTTCTAGAAATTGTTAAATAAACTTTGTGAGGAAAAGGAACTGGTTGCTGCACCTTAATGTGCTATGGCCTAGTGTTTGCCAAAGACTTCACATCCCTACCCAGTATCTGCCTTGGAATTACCTTTACTTTAATTGTTGCACTTCATGATTGGTCATTAAACACCCCCTTTTTTTGGTTTGGTTTCTGTTTATTAAAAATATATCATCGTGTTGAGTTCTATGCTAACATATAGAATTGAATGTTGGTGTTAAGATGACAGGTTATATTTATTATTTTACTAAGTCATATACTATTTAAACCCCACCCCACACACACACACGCACACACACACACACACACATAGAGAGAGAGGGGAGGGGGGGGGTGAAGAGAGATTGATTGATTGCAACCAGCAGTTCTCTTGCATACATCTTATATCTTCTTCTTCTTCTTCTTCTTCTTCTTCGTTCATCCGGAGTTTTTTTTCCGGATGTGATTGCGTTGTGCCTGTTTATAGCAGAGCTGCGCTCTTGCGCCGGTAGGCCGACACATCCGACTTCTGCGGGCATTTGTTGACCGGGTTAACCTTCCCGGGATACATCTTATATGATTATTCATTATTATGTTTTTAGATTACATTGGTATTTTTGTTCTTTATGAAACCAGGACATGGGCTTAATGCATTAGGAACTATTGTGCTGAAATATTTAATTTTCAAAATAGTGATTTATCTTTTTATGGAATAAAGTTGTAAGTTATTAAATGGCATACATTTTTTTTAAATATTTAGAAATAAAGAAAATATTTCTAGCAATTTTAGAAATAAGAGTGAATAATTTTTTTTTGGCTCTTGGTACAGTAAACATAATGGCAAAGGGATTATGGATGCAGTTTGTAATCTCACATAACCTTGTTTGAAACACAGCTGCATGCAATTTGGCAGCAGACTGCATTGCTCTGGTTTTTTCTGAAAATGGCATGGTGCCGGTCGTTCAGAAAGCAGTGGCAAATACTGAACGTAAACTTGCCAAGAAATCACGAACCGCCAAAAAACTGCTGGTGTTGACAGCGTTGGCCTGTAAAGGATATGCAACTAACTTAACAGTAGACTAAATAAAATTAAAATATATTGTTTATTTATGAACATATAGTTGCTTTCTTATGCATAGTTTTTATTTGAGTAATATATTAGGGGCGTTCATTTGAAACCCGTTCCAATGGCTTTGTTACAAAAGCATGAAAGAAACATTAACAGGTGTGGTAGAATTAAACAAAGCATTCATTTTGAATGAATTATGCACCGTGGGTTGGTCAGAAGAAGTCGCCATAGGCATTCGGGCAAGCATCCCATTGTTTAGGTAGGCGGCGAATGCCATCCACAAAATAGGATTATGGTTGCTCACTGAACCAAGTGTTTACTGCGTTCATTACGTCTGCATCTGTGTGAAATCATAGCGCCTAGAGAGCTTTTTTTTAGAGGTCCGAACAAATGAAAATCACATGGTGACAAATCAGGACTATAGGCTGGATGTTGCAGAATTTCCCACTTCTTCCTTGCTAATGCTTCCTGCACAATCTTTGCGACATGCGGATGAGCATTATCGTGCAACAAAATCACACTGCAAGAAAGCATGCCAGGTCGTTTATTCTTGATGGCTTTTTGCAGCTTGTCTAGTGTTTGCAAGCAGTGGGTAGAGTTGATGTTGACACCGGGTTCTTTAAAGTTGGCCAACAATAGCCCTTCATGGTAAAAAAAAATGCACTCAGCATAACCTTACAAGCAGAAACTAGTAACTTGAATTTTTTGGCTTATTGTGATCCAGCATGCTTCCATTGCATGCTCTATCTTTTGCTGCTCGGCTCAAAGTGGTGACACCATGATTCATCGCCTGCCACTATGCGGAAGAGAAATGCATCACCCTCCACTCTGTAACGCAGCAAGTGGTTCAAACACCATGCCATGCGTTCCTCTTTTTAGTGGTCGGTCAACATTCGTGGTACCCTCTGTGAACACACCTTCCGATATTGCAGTTTCTTACGAACGGACTTTTGAATTGTCCCAATTGACATCAAATTCTTTTGCTAGTGAACGTATGCTTCGACACTGGTTCATATGTACTGCTGCATGAATTTTGGCAATGTTTTTTTCTGTTGCAACAATATGCGCTTGACCCGGCCGTTGAAGATCTGTCGTGAACTGACGTCCTTTCCAAAACATTCATGCCCAGTCTGTTACTGTTGCTTTCGACACACATTTGTTACCGTAAGCTGCCTGCATTATTCGATGAATGTTCTCTGTTCAACATCCTTCTAATAAAAGAAACTGAATCGCCGATCTTTGAGCTTCTTTGGACGGATTTTGGACCAACCAGGCCATTTTCTCAGCGGTCAGAAACAACCTATGCATCATGGGAAATAAACACTTGCTCTTTTATTCATTGGTCAGTACTTATCACATGACTATGACATGATCATGTTCAGCATACACAATTATGGATTTCAAATGAATGCCCCTTATAATAATTAAAAGCATATGAAATGAAACAGAATTAGATATAGGAGCTTAGCTTTGAACCCTTAGAAAGTAACAAGAAAGTCACACAATGGACTGGCATTGGGAGATTTGCCAGGTGTATGCCTGAATAAAATCTTTAAATATGTCAGGCAGTTCACAGTTTACTAAACTGAACTAGAACTTATTGTATAGTGGTGTAAACTTGAATCTGATATTCATAAGAATAAAAGTTGCGTAGATTGAAATTAGTTGGAGTGAAATTAATGCAGTGGTGCTGACTGGTTTTAATGCCCTGAATTCTTTACCTTCATTTACCCTTGTTGCTTTCCAGTTTGGTAATACTCCACACCATTGCACAACTTTATTTGAAGTCTTTCCTTTTCTGCATTAAGGGATTAGGGTAGGAGTACATCCAATTTTCACAAACCCAATTTTTATGTGTTCTGTGATGCTTACACTTTTATTAATTGGCCATGAGTGTATTTTTAATGTAGCTCCTTATTTCATGTCATCTATTGCTGTATGTTTGTTGAACTTAATGTCAAATCTTCACTTATGCTTTAACAATTTCTCTCTCATCATTGGGTGCACAGCTATCTCATCCCTCTCCCAAAACCATTCAAGGATCAGTCAAAGCTTAGCGGCTTTAGGATCATCACCCTTCAAAATACATTTGGGAAGGTTTTAGAGAAGATAGTCGCTGTTAAGCTGCAGGATTTTTTGGAAAGGGGGAAGCTTTTTCCAAGAGGCCTGGGGAGCTACAGGCCAGGAAAAGATACCTGGTCTAATGCAGCCACTTTTGCCTTTGATGTTTATGAGGGGTTCCAGAGTAGACAGGAAACGATGGCGGTAGCGCTTGATCTCAAGGATGCGTACAATAGAGTTTGATATGATATTTTGATGACCGCACTGATGGAGAAGGGGGTCAATCCCTGGTTGGTGAACTGGATAGCAGCCGTCCTGCACTCTCGTCGGGTTGCTCTCCGTCTGGGCGCATGGACCTCAGAGCCACATATGTTAACCCCGGGACTGCCACAGGGATCTGCTGTCTCACCGGTGCTCTTTAATGTGTATACGAGCAAGATTGCAAACCTAGAAGCATCAGGGGTTGGAAGAATACTAACATTTGCAGATGATATTATTGCATATAGGCAGGGGAGAGATAGGGAGCAAACAGCCCAGGAGTTACAGGCGACAGTAGATGAAGTGATTGACTGGTGCACAGAAATGAGTGCTGTCATCCACCCGGAAAAGGCGGCTGTTTTGTGGTGCTCTCTGGACAACAGGATTGTAAGAGCTGATGTCCCAAGCCTCGCGATAGATGGTAGAAATGTCAGCAGAGAGAACAAACTGAAGTATCTAGGGATCACATTTGACAGGAGCCTATCCTTCAAGGACCATGTGGAGACGGTCGTGACAAGAACTCAAAAGGGACTCAATGCACTTAAAACTATGGCTGCAATGGACATAGAGCAGAGAATGCTTTTCACACTATACCAGCACTTGATCCTCTCAGTAATTGATTATGGATTAGGTCTGCTCACTGTCTCAGAGAGTCAGCTGGTGAAGTTAGAGCGCATACAGAACGAAGCTATGCGGGTCATTCTGGGATGCACTAGAGACACCCCAGTAGTGTGTATGCGTTACATCCTTGGTCTGCCGACTGTTGCTGGTAGGCTCAAGGTGATGCAGGCGAAGGCATACCTCAGAGTAGCTGCAGACACAGACCACCCACTGCATGAGGCGCTGGACGCAGTTAAGGGTCAGCGACTGATAAGAGGGAAATCATGGATGGCTCAGGCAGAGGATACGATCAGACAGGTGTGCCCCCTGGAGAACATTAGGCGTGGAGAGGAGTGGGTCAGAGTGCCAGCGGAGCAGTCAGACTTGTGCAGAGTTATAATCACATTAAGCCGGGAGTGCAGGAGTGGCCAGCAGGGGCCACGGAAGTGGAAATCCAGCAACTAATTCAGGACAATGCTCACTCGAGTGATGTGATTATCTACACAGATGGTTCGGTGTCAAGAGGTGAGAGAAGTGGCTGGGGTTTCATAGCCAAAGCTAATGGTCGATGTTTGGGGCAGGAGAGCCTGGCATATGATACCACAACATCCAGCTTAAGAATGGAAGTGGAGGCAGTCACTGCGGCTCTCCGCTGGATGGAGAATACGACACACACACACATCGTGATTGTAACTGACTCAGAAAGCATGCTGACGAGGGTGAGGACGGGCAGACTTCGTGCGGAGTGGCTTGCTTCGCTTCGGAGGTCACGGGTGACAAGCATCGCCTGGATCTTTTCTCCGGGGCATGCCGGTGTGCTGGGAAATGAACAGGCGGACAGATTGGCTGGCTCTGCAGAACTTGGTGGAGTATTGATACATGACAAGGCAGACGTGGTTGCGGCCTTGTGGGAGCACGTGCACACCTCGGAGGAGCAAATGGATTACCATGGTCTGGCAAGAATGAGACAACGAGGAGGGACGAAGGGATCTGGCCGACGCTCAACGCTCAAAGGAAAGGCGAGACGGACTTATAATCAGATTGCTACTGGTACTATTAGTGTTGGAACTCTTCGCTGGCTGCTGAGGATGGGGACGGAGCACTTATGGGAATGCCCTGAATGCTGTGATGTCGATTCCTAAATTAATCAATCAATCAATCAGTCTCTCATCATCATCATGTGCCATGCTGGTAAGTATGGGCACGTCATGTTTAGTTATCTTACAGGTTCACCAAAGTCGTGGATCAGCTCTGTGTTCTTGTCCCAACCATGCCATGTGGTCAAGCCATCCAGATATTTACTTCTGTGCCTTTCCCTTTTTCTTTTCTCCTCAATCTTGCCAGTTGGCACCAAGTTCTCTAGTTTATTTGTTCTCATAACGTTCCCATAAAACTTGACTGTCTACGTCTAATTTCTCTAATCAGTTTGTAGTTTTCATTTGCTGCCTGTAGGGGGGGCTGAGTGGTCTCGAGGTATGGTGTCCGCCTCAAGTGCTGGAGGTCCCGGGTTCACGCCCCATTGAGGGCCGGGATTTTTTCATGTTGAATTCTAGTAACAAAATTTCCCCTGGTCTGTAGGTATTGAGATCGGACGCCCGTGTGTATTGTTGCGCACGTAAAAAATCCCTTGGCAGTTGGAAATCGAAAAAGTGTAGCGGCGCTGCCCGGGCAAAATTTTGAGTTAAAAATCGACCCTAAGTATTTCTGGATCCTTGCCGGTGCTACGGAGTTCATGCACTGAGCTGAGATTCTCCGGACTCAGGCTTGAGTTAGGAGTAGAACTTCACTTATGGGTTACACCCGAGTGCTGCGATGTTGATCCATCGACTAAACTAAACTAAACTAGGACTTGCTCATTGGATTTTCTGTCTGTCCGTGGTATTCTTTACATTTTACTCAGAAACCACATTTCTACTGCCATTAGATGTTTTATCAACTTGCCTGCTCTTCGTCCATGTTTCACGTCCATACAAAAGTACAGGTTCTATATAGCACTTCAACACTCTTTTTCATGTTGTAGTTGACATCTTTTTATTAGTCTATATGTTTTCCATTTTGCAAAAGGCTAACTTTGCCATAGCGATTCTTGTTCTAATCTCTTCAAGGCACCTCCCATCAGATGTTATGACTGTTCCGAGATAGTTGTACAGATTCACTTGTTTAAGAATATTCCCATTTACTTGTATATTACATTGTGGATTTATTTCTTAGAGACGACCATACAAAAGTACAGGTTCTATATAGCACTTCAACACTCTTTTTCATGTTGTAGTTGACATCTTTTTATTAGTCTATATGTTTTCCATTTTGCAAAAGGCTAACTTTGCCATAGCGATTCTTGTTCTAATCTCTTCAAGGCACCTCCCATCAGATGTTATGACTGTTCCGAAATAGTTGTACAGATTCACTTGTTTAAGAATATTCCCATTTACTTGTATATTACATTGTGGATTTATTTCTTAGAGACGACCATAATCTGTGTCTTCTTACAATTTAATTCTAACCCTAGTTGTTCACTCTGTACAATACATTTCACCCATAAAATGTGTTAAAAGACCAAGTTTGCACTTGTGGTAGTGACATTTGCATCCCAGGGTATTTGCTTTCAACACCTATCACACACCTTTCACACTGATTTAGCCTGTGTAGAAACAGTTCTAGCCTGTTTAGTCACAGTGAACTAAACTCAGTGTTACCTACATGTCTGTGAAATTTTCTAAGTTCTTCTTCGGGTACATACACAAAAAATTCAACTATGGGCCATCTCAGTTGCAAGAACTTGCTATACAAAATGTGGTGTGGATCCACCAAACATAATGTCATCATTCAAGTGGAAACAAAAATGGCATGCTTTCAGCTGTATAAGTTGAAGTGGTGGAAATGTTAATTCATTGTGTGTGTGTGTGTGAGGGATATAGAGAGATCATGTGAACTTTGAGATGATGGTAGAAATATTTTGGAAATGTAAGTAATATTTAGACCACTTCCTTGTCAAGTGTGTCACTTGTATGTTAAAGTCATATAATCATATAAGCCTTACCATTTTTCTCTTCTCTTGTTCATCCAGACTCATTTGTTTAAATGGTGTTTTGGATTTTTGGTTGTGGGTTTATTTTATGTGTGTTTGTGTGTAAATGTGTTTGTATGTGCCTGTCTGTTGTCTCATGTTCAATTTAAATACATGTAAACGCAAGTAGAACCAACATATTTCTGTCATAGACATGTTACTGTAATTTTCTATTACAAGCAGTTGCTACTTTACAATCCTAAACTTTGAGTGTGAAGAATGATCACATTCACATTGAAACTTAACAAGTTAAACTAACATTTCATACAGAGCAGATCAAGGTGAAACCTAGGTCAGAGGAAAGGGATGAGAAGGTATATCATGTGTGGGGCATTCAATGATTGTATAGTAAGTTGCCTGGTACCGAAACAGTTGATTGTATTATAAGTTGCTTGTTGGGAGTCTTTGTGGCGAAGTGGTCAAGCCGTTTAACTCGGGCTCCGAAGGTTGTGGGTTCGTTTCCCAGCCGCGTCCTTCGGTTCACGAGTTAAATTTTTCTGAGACTCCTGTGGGTCATCGCTAGAGCTACGGAGGTCGTGCTTTGTGCGACGCTTTCCGCGCTGAGAAAAGAGACCGAGCCATATGGGTTAAAACCCAGTGCAATGAAGTCGACCCTGTTGACTTTTAAGCAACTATTTATAAGTTGCTTGTTACCATAACAATTAAAGCTATTGGTCTGGCAGATCCAGTCAGGCTATGTTTTTATACCACATGTAGAGTACCTCAAAATTAAATTTCTCTCTGCATTTTAGTGTAGAATAGTGCAACAAAGTTTAAAAATATCTTTGTTAATATAGTGATTAATCACTAATGAAATGTATGAAAGCTGTTTATTTAAACAGATAATTAGCTTGCTCATGCACATATACTTTTATATTTGCTAAAGGAAATTGAGAAATTCTGGATTTGGATAGAACAAAATTATATCTGTTCATTTAACAAATAAGTTTGTATTTGAGTGGGAGTAATGTCGCAAGTCAGTATTAAATAAATGCTTTTCATAACATTTCTTCTAAACAACTTATTATGACCAAAGTATTTCAGTTTTCAAAAGATGATGTGCTTTATGAATCAGTTTACTTTGAACTTGTAAAATGTCAGTATTTTTCTTATCCTTGATCCACTGTATTCTAAGAATTTTTCTGCAGCATTTAAGTTTAAAATTCTTGATTTTCTTAGTTATTGATTGTAAAGTGGTTCATGATTCCCATCTGGATGGATATGGTGTTTGAACATTGACTAGAGCTATTATCATGAAAGGGCTTTTAAAAAGGGATTTAAAGGCAAGAAGATCAACTTCATTATACCCGATGTTAATTTGACTCGACCTCGTCCCGAGATGTCCTGCCAAAAGTGTCACACAAAGCACAAGCTCCCTTGCTCCAGCAACACCCTCCAGGAGTCTCTTAGATAATTGCACTCGTGAATCGAATGAAAGAGTTCAGAAATGAATCCCCAAGCTTTGGAGCACAAGACAGGTGGCTTAACCACTTCACCACATAAACCTTTTATAATCATGAAGATGGATGTCACTGCTTTCAGAAGTAACCAACTTCTTCATTGATTCTATGGGTCAGGAGGGAACACAAGTAAAGAGTGTGTAAGCATTACTAACACATGGTCCCGAATATCAATGCAAACATGCAATATTTGCAATGTATGTTAACCAGGAAACATCTGTTATTAGCAGTTATGGGAATTAATTGCGTACTACACAAACTAGATACATATTTTTATTCATCTCTGATTGACTTGACTGACTGCTTGATTTGAATAAAACAAATCTTATCAGTTAGTAAAAAAAACTCTTATAGCTTAGTACCTCCAAAATATGTGAAATAATGAATAGTTATTTTACCTGTAAAATACTATGTAAGCACAAGTAAACTTAAATGTCTGTTTTTTTAAATCATTTCTAAATGATTTCAAGAAAATATTTTCTCTTTTTTTTTTTAGCTCGTGGTTTGGCTGAAGAGCTGGCCCAAGGTGAAGCTGTCAGTCGTATAGTCAACAGTGCAAAGATGGACTGAATCAAGCCAACATAAGGTGACTCTCTTGAGCTGACCCAGAAACTCTGACAAATTTGGCTAATTATAAACACCCCACACATTCTCTGTGTTATTGTTTAAAGATGTGCATAAGAAGAAATGACCTCACAGAAATTAAATCGGGCCACTGAGGACATTTTTATATTGATCCTAGTCCACTTCTTTTTTAAATGCTAGTTTTCAAGTGCCAGATCTTTTCTAATTTTTCATTTGGTTTTCCTATGTAAGAAATTATTTGATTTACATATTATTAAATTACCCATATGCAGAATTGTTTTCTCCGTTTCCCTCTTAATATATAACATATATTAATTCAGTTTACCTATATACATTACTAAAGAGCTTGTGCAGGTGTATGGTTAAATTACCAGACTTTGAATGTTTTGCAGTTTATCTTAATGCCATTACTTTGTACCTTACTAAAAAAAAAAATGTCAAGTTGCCAGAATTATATTAATTTTGATTAATCAACATTTCACTTATCAGAATAGCTAGTAGATTAACCACATCATTTGTCCCCACCTATAACCAACCATCAGATGACAGCTCTATCAAAGGAAACAGGTAAAGTGTTTATTGATTGAGCTTACAAGAACATGTTGCATGTTCATAATTGAAAATTGTCAGATGAATTTAGGCTGACTTGGCAGTACTTTTGACAAAGAGTATCATAATATACTGAGAGGAGTAAACTAATTAGAAAATACCTCGTGGCTATTACTTTCAGAATATATATTGGTAGTACCGAAATGAATGAAAATAACAAGTTTTTGTTACATTTTTATGAGTCAGTTTGATACACAAAGTAATATATTCTTTAATTAAATCTTGCTTGTATATATGGATGAAATATTCAGAAAAATATGTTAATGGGCCTTACATTTTCATGCCTGGTTGGCTGAGTGAAAATACAAATTGCTCAAATTTTGAGTGACATTTTATTTTTATTTAAAAGATTTTGTTTAAGTTTATGACCATCATTCCCATTGATTGTATTAGATAATACAGTATTGATAACTTGTACTTGATGAGTTGCCTGAGTTACCTGTTATGTTCTGATTTATGTGTATGTAATTCTCAAATAGGGAGTCATGTTAAGGCATTGGCTAGCATGCCTGTCTGCTGACGTAGAGGTCACGTGATTGAATTCCCTTCAAGGCAAATTTTCTAAACATGTACCTGAGCTCCCAATTTGACTCAGCCTAAAATGAATGCCTGGGAAGTAAAGACGACTAACATGATGTTTGCCACATCACCCACTGAGTGTCGATAGGTCTATAAAAAATATCAGATTAATATCACATACCCAGCATGCCTATAGCTGTGTGAAAGGGTTTTGTTAGTTTTTGGTATTTTTGGGGGGTTCTTTTTTCACTAAGTTTTAAATATCAGACTTGAAAGTCTTGAATCAATCAGTGTACTATCATAACATAGCCAGAAATGTCACTAAAGTACCAGTTTGATTTGTGTTTTTTGCAAAATGTATGAGCACCCTAAGTACTGTATTCTGTTTTGTTTTGTTGGTTGTGTACCATGTACTGTAATGTTAACTTCATTGAAGACTAATGATATCTTTATGAAAGGAATTGGACTTCATGGGAAAACCTAAGTCAATAAAAACATGTAGTTAATTAATCAATAGTTGTTGAGCAGACTTTACATATGGGACAACAGATACAGGGGATGAAATAGATGTTAAGCATCATCAAGATGTGCCATGCTGATAAGTGTGACGGTTATGGTTCGCCTCTCGCATGATCATCCATCTGGGATCAGCTCTGTGCTTCTGTCTCGATTATGCCCTGTGACTAAGCCATCGATATATTTATCTTTCTGCCTTCCCCTTGCTCTTTTCTCATCAATTTTGCCAGTTGTCACTAAGTTTTCTAGTTTATTTCTCCTCATAACCTACCCTAAATAATTTGACTGTCTGCCTTTAATTTCTCTTTACATTATTCAAAATGTTCAATTACCAAGACAATATTCTTCATCTGTAATGATAATCCAGTTCAATTCACTGAATAATGATAAACACGCCACTTTTCTTTACAAATATCATAAAAACTGCTCCTTGACACCATCAAATTATATTTATGAGATCTTATTTTGAAGCAAGTCATTTTCACACAATGAAAAAAAAATACGAAAATGTGAGACAGATTTGTACTATTTGTAATTAAAGATTGAGAATCAATGTATACATCATTTACTGTTTACATGATTTATGATTATATACAATATTGTTCACCTTAGTTTTAATAGGCTGAAAAGTAAACTGTATGGCCTAATAGTACAGCTCGAGCAAACATAACTCGACCTGCTTCCTTTAGCTTGACTGTTGCACATAAAGCAGTCTCAGTTTTCTTCACTATCACCACTAGCCGAATCTACTGAACTGAAATTCACTGTGAGACTCACTTACAAAGTCGTTCAAATTAGAATCACAATCATCTAAAATTGTTTCAGATAATGTTCTAGCCTGTTCTGATGTACATGATCATGGATTATAACTAGTGGGTGTGGCCATTCGTAAACACACAAATTAATCGTAAACATTCTGACATTTCACAACTCTGCAACTTAACATGACAACAAGCATGGCTCACTTTCAAACAAAGGAATATTATAATGTAAATTTCCATTTACTGGACATTAAAACAGTGGAAGATACCGCAAAATGAAACAAATAAAACAATGACACTAGTATGGTGATATATCACCCTTTGGCCAAATATAATTTAACATCCTTCGGGACTGAATCAGTTTAAACAGCATAAATTACAGAATTACAAATTATTCAAACAGCAAACTGTCTTATTGCTTAGAACAGTCGTCAGATTGTGTGTAAACGCTACAAATTATTCAAACAGCAAACTGTCTTATTGCTTAGAACAGTCATCAGGTTGTGTGTAAACACGCTACACTATTACGTAGAACTGAGACATGGGCTGCACAAACAGTTGAAGTCCGTTGTATATTCTGTCATGGGGTGTCTGATTGAAAACTTAGCTCTGACATTAATCTTGTTTCAAGGAATTATCTCTATGGGCTTATTGTCAAAACTGTCATTTACTGCCAATATAGTACCTTGTAGTGTATGGTGGGGGGGGAGGGGGGGGGGGTTTGAGCCTGAGGGATTAAAGCAGCCTGGCTAGTACAGTCACAATGAACTGTGCAGGTTAGGGTTTTCTTTTATATGTAAATTTGTTAGCAGTCGCAAATTACTGCATTTATTGTAAACTGTGATTCATACAATTATCTCTTGTTGACCCATTATTGTGTTATAAATACCATCCAAAGTTTTCTAGCCTTAATATTATTGTGTATTTTTATATATTATCATGGTGGATTTAACATTTAATGTCAGTATTCTATTAGAAAATAAAGGCAAATATTCTTTCCTGTTTTATTTTATTGAAAGTTAGTTGTTGCTTTTTTTTTTATTTGGAAAACTGCATTTAAATATAAATGTTTGCCACATGAGAGAGTGAGAGCACTTTTACAAAAGCCATACTGAAGGAAAGGTTGAAGCCAAGTGTGCAAGAGATAAGGAGGACACAAGTGGAAAATAACATCTCAAGAGATGAACGAAAAGCAATCTGCCAGAGTCTACAACCAGGGTGAGAGACAGAGAATATTGAAGATCCACTGCAGCCAAACTTCTTTGTGGAGTTGGTACCTGCTTGATTAATTGATTTACATGTAAATTATATGCTCCCAAACTAGAAGGACATGGATAGGAAAGTAAGTTGAAGAGAAATAAGTTCAAGTTAACAATTTACTAAGCTTTTACTATCAGCATGCCATTGCTGTTGCAGAGGGTTTATGAATGCAATTCACAATCCTTCATACTTTACAGCTGCAAGCAATTTAGAAGCATAGCACCTTGCGCTGGTTTTCATACAATGGTATGAGTGCCGGTTGTTCATAGCAATGTGTCACTGATTCCTTGCATGATGACCCAGTTTCCCTCGCAGATCTGTACTGTGCCCTTTAATTCATTGCACTGGCCCTGGTTGCTGTGATTTATTTGAAGACTTTTTCTGCATTGATACAAAGTAATACTTTCAATACATCACTAATCATGC
The DNA here is from genome assembly GCA_014155875.1 of Cepaea nemoralis. NCBI lineage: Eukaryota > Metazoa > Mollusca > Gastropoda > Stylommatophora > Helicidae > Cepaea > Cepaea nemoralis. Next base: position 240,297 of record JACEFZ010027891.1, on the reverse strand, counting down.
TTCCATAAGATACATTCTATACATCAGTTACATTGCTTCCATTGGATCCTTTCTGCAAATCACAATCAATTGTTTCCACAATATTCTATATATCACAAGTATATTATTTCCACTGGATACTTTCTGTATGTCACAGCCATATTGTTTCCATGATAGATTCTATACATCACAGTAACATTGTTTCCACATATTCTATATATCACAAGTATATTATTTCCACTGGATACTTTCTGTATGTCACAGCCATATTGTTTCCATGTTAGATTCTATATATCACAGTAACATTGTTTCCACAATATTCAATACATACAAAATTATATTGTTTCCACAATATTCTATATATCACAAGTATATTATTTCCACTGGATACTTTCTGTATGTCACAGCCATATTGTTTCCATGATAGATTCTATACATCACAGTCATATTGTTTCCATAAGATAGATTCTATACATCGCAGTCATATTGTTTCTGCAATATTCTATACATTACAATCATATTGTTTCCACTTGGTGATTTCTATACATCGCAATCATATTGTTTCCATTGCAAGCTGAAAATGCAGAATTCAAATCTGAAGACATCAATTTGTTATCTATATGTGCAATACATTGTTTCTGTTAAATTACACTTTGTCTCTCATTTGTTATGTTATAGAAAAATTATTGCAAATTTCATCCTCTGTTGTTTTTTTTTAAAACTTAGTTATGTTCTATAAAGTGTGTTTTTATAAGAGTAGTTTTCTTACAGTGTGATGTAGGATCAAAAACAATCATGGATTTCTACATTTTCCACATACAGAATTCCATCTGCAAAGATAAATATGGTGATTTTCTTATTTTCTTATTTTTATTTTACTGAAATGTCTCATGATCACATTATAAAATAGTTGTGCATCGCATGCTATACATAATCTGTTGTGAAGAGCTAATTTTTAGGTTGTGAAAGATATTTCTTGTTAATAAATAATCTCAAACGGAAGGAGCAGATATTCATTCAGGAAGATAGACCTAGAAAAGACAGTTTGGGTAACTGGTTTAGTCTGTTTAGTGATTTCTCTTGTATGAAAATTCTCTCTTGTGTACATTTTGTGAACCAAGTGATAAAAGTCTTGGGGGAATCTTCTGCTGTACCTGTAAAATTGTTACTTTGAAGTTATCTGAGCCGTAATATCTTGAAATCAGTCATAAGATATGCGGTTTCAGGAACTTAATTCCAAACATTTACATAGAATGATTGGAAATATTATATCAAAAGTTCAGAATCAAAACCTCTGTTCTCTGAAATCCATAAAGTTAGGCCACTCCATGCCTGAAGGTTTCTTTGCTGCAAGCATAATCTCTTTTCATTCTCTTTACCTGATGCTGTTACCATAGTTTTCAACATTCATATTTTGTCACTTTGGAATGCTGAGTTATTTCCCATCAGAATCAGTCCAAAGTCTTTTGTTTGATGTGCAAAATTGTTTTGTTTATTGCGTGAGTATCAACCCAGTACAAAATCTTCAACTTAAGCGATGGATTTTCTCTCAGAGTTTGCTCCCTTAGCAACAAGACTATTTAACTGTGATTTTAATTGATTGGAATTGGATTACATGTTGCCTTAGAACAGTAAATCCATAAGGAGAAGAAATGAATGGGCCATAACAACAGAAGAGGTGGAATGGAGAAGCTATCATTAGGTGGGAAAATACCATACAATAGAGGAGACAGACAAAGCCTAAAATGGGTGCCACGCAATGTCCTGGGAAGAAATATTGGGTCAGCGTAATACTAGACCACATGACCTATTGAGTGCCGATTGGCCACTGACCACATGATCTATTGAATGCTGATTGATGACTGACCACATGACCTATTGAGTGCTGATTGGTCACTGACCACATGACCTACTGAGTGCCAATTGGCCACTGACCACATGACCTATTGAGTGCCAATTGGCCACTGACCACATGAACTATTGAGTGCCGATTGGCCTATAAAAATATGGAGCTCACGTCATATACTAAATGTGCCTCAAGGCATGGAAAAGGGTAATTTATTTTTACTCTTATCCCGGCCAACCTCTTGCTCAGCTACCATGAGCTTTTCTCTTCAGAGTGGTTTCTTTAATTATACAAGTGTCATGTCTGAATGCAGCCCGAATGGTTGATGAATCAATTGTTTATTTCTTCCATCAACTGCCACTTCATGTCCAGCTTCTCTAGAACCTCTACCCATGTTTGCTTTTGATTTCATGAGATGTAGTCTATATTATGGATATCATCATACAATTAATACAGTGCCATCACATTTTGTAGGCCTGAGAGCAATGTGGAATAGGTGATCAATCTTTGCCTCAATTTGACAAGTGACAAGTCCTGGTGTTGAACCTGCCTCTGACCATGCTCATGACATTACCAAGGCACTATCAGCTTCACTGGCGTGCATGCCAAATATCACAGTGAAGTATAATAAAAAGTTCATATGTGGAAATAAATACAGTAGCTTCCAGACTACAACATACCAACCCTATGTACAAATAAAAACATATAGGAGAACTACAGATGAAGAGATACTGTGTTGGTTATGTTGATTTCAGTAAGCTTTGTTATATCCAAAGTCTAAAAGCAATATTCTAGTCTTTTTGTGATACTAAATTGTAAGTCATGCCCAAGGGCATTTTTTTTATTTTTTATTTTTTTTTTTTTTCATGTTCGCTTGCTTTGAACTCGAGCATAATCCATACACACGCTACTAATTCTAGTGCACTGGACTGATTTTTGCGTATGGATTAGCTTTCCCTGTTACCAGTGTCCCTCGCCATCAGGCTGAACGCAGTCTGACTTCTTAGGTACTTGTAATTTATGTCCTCAAGTCAAGGATGAGAAGTGCAACTGACCGATGCATGGGTTGAATCTACTACCTCTGCATCAGCACACCGGAAGATTAAGAGCAAGCGCTTATATCCAGTCGGCCATACAGACGTCCTATTTGTGTTTTTGTAGTTATACTGTTTTTGTTTTTCTTTTGTTAATTTCCCCATGCAACCAAATTCCCTGTTTGAGTACCTATATATTAAATGAATCATTTGTTACATATGTTTGTTTTTTGTTTTAATGATCCATATTAATTGAAAACAGCGCTGGACTATCATATTCACTTGGTGTTTACTCTTTTGTTTGAAATGAGCCACATTTTATGGTGTTTGGTGTTTCATGACTGTTATTTATTGTTTTAACATGACTTCAATGTTTTCATTTGTACAACTTTGAATTGTAATCTCATATTAGAAGTACCGGTAACATGTGTAAACATAATTGTTTTGTTAATTCTATCTTTGAGTTAAAATCTAGAGTTAGGCTAAAAAGGTGTTTGCAAAGAAGATTGAGAGAAAACTTGGGGCATTATTTAAGGAAACTGAATGTTATTGGCTAGAAGTGACATATCAGGGATAAAGAGAAATGCAAAGAAATTTTGCTTGTAGCTGATAACTTATCAGGATGAAGAAGCTGAGGAAGAATAAGAAGGAAGAAGTTTATTACAAGTTTAATTGGGCCAAACATACATTTTATGTATGAACGAAAGAAGCAGTGGCTCCAACAGGATGTAACAATATGAATAACAAACAATTATGTATATTTAGCTCCTGTGAAAAGATGAGACATACTAAACATAGACACAGGATACATAGCCCTACAATGGACTCCATACATGTTTCACCTGAATGGAGTCCATTGTAAGGTATGTACACTGTCTGTGTTTAGTATGCCTCATCTTTTCGCAGGAGCTATATATCCATAATTGTTTGTTATTCATATTTTATGAATGTAACATTGTGTGTGCCGGTCTCCCTGGCCTAGGGGTTAAACGACTTTCTTCGTAATCCCGTTTATCCACGTAGGGTAATGCAGCACGTGAGAATTTGAAGTGGTTTTGTCTCATCGGTAACTTATGGGATAAGTGAGCCGGCCGCTCAGAAAGCAATGGCAAACTACTGAGCGTAATCTTGTCAAGAAATCAATGACCGGTAAAATTGCTGGTATTGACAGCGATGTCCTGTAAAGGATATGCGAGAAAGAAAAAAAAACGTGTGTAAGTTTCCTGCAAAATAGTAGTTTTACTTCTCCATATTTTGTGACCATCTAAAATGACAAGTCACAAAATTTCATTGGCTGAAAATAGCTACTTGACTTTACTCAGAGTTTGGGAAGGTGTATGCAGTGAGGCTGAGAACTGGTCACATCATCTTATTATTTGTGAGCTAGTATATTTATGATTGACAGCATTTGACATTCAGGCAGAACTTTTTGTATTGTGGTTAGAGATTACGGTAATACCATAGCAGAAACTGTCATAGGAATGTGAAATTATAGGCATTCATATATATACTAAATTGCTGCATTATGGAAGGGCGGGGAGCAGTATCCTTCTTTGCCATCTGTTACTCCCATAATGATTTTCTGGTGTCTGTTTCATTTATCTGACAGTTAATTAGAAAATAATTACTAAAAGCCATGTATTTACAACAAAATACAAAGGTTGTACTAGAAACTAGACAAGAATACACGTTAGCATTAATATTTCAAACAAAAATAACACATGACTTTCCTGGGAGTTGTGATAGCAGTGGCTAGCACGCTTGCCTGTTAGTCAGGTGGTCATGTATTTGAATCTCCGTCGATGCAGGCATTTTGTTCATTGACCTGAGCTTCCAGGTTGAGCCAGCTTAAAATTAGCACCAGGAAATTTCGTTAAAAGTAAAGGTGGTTTTGCGTGATATTGACCACATCACCCATCAAGTGCTGACTGATGTATACAAAATATATAGGGATATAACCATATAGTCATTACACCTCATGGTGTGGAAAACAGTCTCAGAACATGAATTCCCTAAATAAAATTGATCTTTGCATTATGCATTTTATTCATAATGCTTGAATTAGTAACATTTAAATAACTATTTCCATTTCAGTTAAAGGTATGTTTATTGTTCTATACAGTGCACCATATTATTTTGATGAAATTTTACTTTTTTGCTTGTTTTATTTTCTTATTTGCATGTTGTCCATCTGTAGATGTTATATAACCTCATATATCACTTTCCAGATATTTGTTTCACAATAAATGAATGCTGTGAATGAATTAATGAAGGTCTGTTTATTGGTTATGAATGGCTGGTTGATTTTTTAATCCTCTGAAAGACTGAATTTAGCTCGCCAGTGCAGTAATATTCATGCCAACTAAGCAGTTAAAGGGGCTGGCATCTATTGGGTTGAGGTTGGTATGGTGGCTTTCCTCCCATCCTGGTACTGAATTACCAACTCCATGGAAACTGTTCCAGAGCTCTCTATCTCCTCTCCAAGCTAAGAAACTAGTTGGACATGCAAGACAGGTACTAGAATCTCACATCTGTGGGAAGACATTATGATCCTTGGAATGCTAGGTAGTCTGTGAATAGGACATACCACACAGAGGTGACCTTGCAGTCTGTGAATAGGACATACCACACAGAGGTGACCTTGCCTAGAGCAAAGGCATTTTGATCCTTGGAATGGTAATTTTCCCTTTAAGACGCAATTAGCATATGGAGCTAGACCCATGTTTTTATTGACCAAATATCAGCCAATGAAATGTTAGCCACACTGAGTAGGCCATACCGCATAGAGGTGCCCTGATGTCTTGATCAGAGCGAAGACCTGGTCTTGCAACTTCGGTGGCCCACTCATTTGTTTTAAAAGCATATTTCTTAATCAAATTATAATTCTTGTTCCTGTTCATTTGTCATCTTTTCATATGCTCAGAATTAGCCTTTAGCTACAATGAACCTGCACTGTCATCTGCAGATCTTGCAAGTTTCCTGTAGAATGTGACATCTAGGGTTCTTTCATTACAGCAATAGAACAGGCCTTTTCTGAGCTGTAGCTGGAACAGTGTTGTAGTTTATGTTCTAGCACTTTGAGGTGCTTGCCTGCATGTACATACTGCTATAGTGCCTATTTAGCTGTATCTACATGTGACTTTTGAGTCTTTTGTGTCCTGTACTGGGTTTAAAGACAGTGACCTGGGGCGCCCATCCCCGACCCAGCACGTCCACTGGTGGCGGATCGTGGAACGGCCTCTAGATATAGAGGTTAGCTGTGAATATCAAATAAGCAGCCGCGGACCAACTGGCGGTGGGCACAGAGGGCGAGGCGGGATCTCAGGGTGGGATCTGAGTTCCTTAGAAAATACCTCATATGCTCGGAGACGTGCCTGCCAAGCGAGTCGGGGCGCTCTAACCCCTCTCCCGGGTAGGTGGAACCCATTAGCTTTGGACAGCAGTCTATCTAGGAGACGGAAAACTCCAATTATAAACCCCCAAGTTCAAGGTGGACCAGCGTGCTGAGGAACTGGATGGCCATGGGTTAACTGGTCGTGAACGTTGGACGTCTGGCAGGCAGTGCGGGGCGGCACCAGGCGTATGGACTCCTGCGGGACATCCCCTGCCTCTTCCCTAGCAAGCAGGCAATGCTAGGGTGACCGTTTATTTCCTGCAATATCCAAACTTTGCCTATGGATTCATTTAAACACGGGAATCGTCGCCGGAGCTACGGAGCACGTGCTCTGCGCTTGACACATCCCTCAGAGGCTAGCGAAGAGAGAGTGAGGAGGAGAAGACGAGGAAATGGTGTGAGAAGACGGCATAGAAATAGGAGGGCAGGCGCCAGGAGAACAAGACGAAAAGTGGAGAGACTAGGTTTCAACTATGTAAGAGTGGGATACTGGAATTGTCGCAGTGCCAGACAGAGAGGTCCTGTATTGGAGAGACTAATATATGATTTTGATGTCCTCATGCTCCAGGAGCTAAATACAGACAAATACCATTGCCCTGGGTACGCTAGTTATATAAACCCTACTGGGCAGAAGAGACATGGACAAGGTCTGCTGTGAAGGAAGGAGTGAAGCATGTGATTCTTGACTTGAGCCAGTGGAATCACAATGCAAGAGAGGTCCAGGGTATACAAATGGAGATTGGTGGCTTAAGTTGGAACATCATAAATGTATATGCCACAGTGGACTGTTTTGTCAGAAAGGAACACTGGGACTGGCTTAAGGAACTGGAGGAATTACCAGGTGATAGCCTACTCATATGTGGAGACTTCAATGCAAGGTACAGAGATTGGGACAGTAGTGGAGAAAATCGACAGGGAATTGCCCTTGTGGATGCCATGGTGGACTCCAATGTGGTCTGCATAAATGATGGTAGGCCGACTAGAATGGCAATGAGGCCGGGCGATGCAGACACAGCTATTGACTTGGCACTTGTCTCCCAGTCATCAGTCCTTGATGTAAAGTGGACTGTTTTGAATGACCATGGGAGTGATCACATGCCATGCTCAGTCCTGATCTCTAAAGCCAGGAAAGTTAAAGCTGGGAGAGCGCGCAAGACCTTCCGGTATGAGAGGACCGATTGCCTTCTTGGACGCCTCCGGCAAGGGGCATGCAACAGGACTGTAAAAACTCCCTTTTTGCAGCCCCCATGGTGGACCCCAGAAGTAGACCATGCTTGGAAAGCAAAGAGAGCTGCAGTGAAGCAGCTAAAGAAAGTGTGACAGACACTTCAAAGCTCACGAGAGGAAGTGGACACAGCGGAAAATGTCAAGAAAGACAAGGTGGAGGTTTTCAAGCGCTGTGCTGCAGAGGCCAAAAAGGCAAAATGGGAATGTTTCGTGAAGGAGATTAGAGGTGATAAAACACTGCGAAAATTATGGAAACTGCACAGGCAAATGCAGATAAAAGATCGGCCTATGATAGTGGGAACAATTTATAGAGATGATGGTGTGCGCGTGACAACAGACAAAGAGAAAGGGGAGGCATTTCTAGAGATTTCTTGCCCGTGTGTTGCTGGGGCCCATACGGGGAAGCAAAGAATAGTAACACTGTTGCCTACCATGCATGTCGTAAGAGGCGACTAAGGAGGCTATGGTTCCGTCGCCCTGCTACTGAGTGAGTGCGTGGCGTGACACTGTGAGCTGAGAGTTTCGCGTGGAGTGCTTTTACATCTGTCGGTGGTTGTTTGTAGTGTGAACTGCATGTTCGGAACGATGGCGGCCGGCTGTTGCTGGATTGACTGGTTTGCCTTTTCGGCTCACGGGTGCATTTTTCAGGAGACTCCTGGGAGTCACCGCTGGAGCTACGGAGTTCGTGCTTTGTGCTGCGCTTTCGGTGGGTCGTCCTGCGGAAAGAGACCAAGCCATATGGGATAAAACCCAGGTCAATGAAGTCTTTCTGGTGACTGCCGTTTCCATCGACGATGAACTGTATTTTTCATGGAGGACTTTTGTGTTGGCATTCTGGCGGCGGCATTATGCACAGTGTACCTGTGCGGGCTGTTGGCTTGCCGATACTCCTGTCTACTCCATTGTTCACATTGGGCAGTGAGGAGCATTTTATGTGATATTCACTGGCACAGGAACGGAGCAATATGGGGACGACCCGTTGCCATGAGGTTGGAACCACGACTAACTAACTAACTAACTAACTAAATTTCTAGAGATTTTTAGAGCAGACCAATCATAATGATGCGGACACCAGGGATGCAGTTAGAGAGGAGTTATCTGGCACCACGAAGAATATGCAGTATGAAGACATCATACGGGTTGAAGACACGGCACGGGGTCAGGTATAGCCACATGAAGGTTTGAGCGATGCAGACCTGGAGGAGATGACCGACTGCTTTAACCAGAGCATTAGGACAGCATCAGTACCGCGGGATTGGGTGCACAGCTATCTCATCCCTCTCCCAAAACCATTCAAGGATCAGTCAAAGCTTAGCGGCTTTAGAATCATCACCCTTCAAAATAAATTTGGGAAGGTTCTAGAGAAGATAGTCGCTGTCAAGCTGCAAGAGTTTTTGGAAAGCGGGAAGTTTCTTCCAAGAGGCCTGGGGAGCTACAGGCCAGGAAAAGATACCTGGTCAAATGCAGCCACTTTTGCCTTTGACGTTTATGAGGGGTTCCAGAGTAGACAAGAAACAATAGCGGCAGCGCTTGATCTCGAGGATGCGTACAATAGAATTCGATATGATATTTTGATGCCCGCACTGATGGAGAAGAGGGTCAATCCCTGGTTTGTGAACTGGATAGCAGCTGTCCTGCACTCTCGTCGGGTTGCTCTCCGTCTGGGTGCATGGACCTCAGAGCCACATATTTTAACCCCGGGACTGCCACAGGGATCTGCAGTCTCACCGGTGCTCTTTAATGTGTATACGAGCAAGATTGCAAACCTTGAAGCACCAGGGGTTGGAAGAATACTAACATTTGCAGATGACATTCTTGCATATAGGCAGGGGAGAGATAGGGAGCAAACAGCCCAGGAGCTACAGGCGACAGTAGACAAAGTGATTGACTGGTGCTGTACTGAAATGAGTGCTGTCATCCACCCGGAAAAGGCAGGCTGTTTTGTGGTGCTCTCTGGACAACAGGATTGTGAGAGCGGATGTCCCAAGCCTCGCGATAGATGGTAGAAATGTCAGCAGAGAGAACAAACTGAAGTATCTGGGGATCACATTTGACAGGAGCCTATCCTTCAAGGACCATGTGGAGACGGTTGTGACAAGATCTCAAAAGGGACTCAGTGCACTTAAAACTATGGCTGCAATGGACACAGAGCAGAGAATGCTTTTCACACTATACCAGCACTTGATCCTCTCAGTAATTGATTATGGATTAGGTCTGCTCACTGTCTCAGAGAGTCAGCTGGTGAAGTTAGAGCGCATACAGAACGAAGCTATGCGGGTCATTCTGGGATGCACTAGAGACACCCCAGTAGTGTGTATGCGTTACATCCTTGGTCTGCCGAGTGTTGCTGGTAGGCTCAAGGTGATGCAGGCGAAGGCATACCTCAGAGTAGCTGCAGACACAGACCACCCACTGCATGAAGCGCTGGACGCAGTTAAGGGTCAGCGACTGATAAGAGGGAAATCATGGATGGCTCAGGCAGAGGATACGATCAGACAGGTGTGCCCCTTGGAGAACATTAGGCGTGGAGAGGAGTGGGTCAGAGTGCCAGCGGAGCAGTCAGAATTGTGCAGAGTTATAATCACATTAAGCCGGGAGTGCAGGGAGTGGCCAGCAGGGGCCACGGAAGTGGAAATCCAGCAACTAATTCAGGACAATGCTCACTCGGGTGATGTGATTATCTACACAGATGGTTCGGTGTCAAGAGGTGAGAAAAGTGGCTGGGGGTTCATAGCCAAAGCCAATGGTCGACGTTTGGGGCAGGAGAGCCTGGCATATGATACCACAACATCCAGCTTAAGAATGGAGGTGGAGGCGGTCACTGCGGCTCTCCGCTGGATGGAGAATACGACACACACACACACACATCGTGATTGTAACTGACTCAGAAAGCATGCTGACGAGGGTGAGGACGGGCAGGCTTCGTGCGGAGTGGCTTGCTTCGCTTCGGAGGTCACGGGTGACAAGCATCGCCTGGATCTTTTCTCCGGGGCATGCCGGTGTGCTGGGAAATGAACAGGCGGACAGATTGGCTGGCTCTGCAGAACTTGGTGGAGTATTGATGCATGATAAGGCAGACGTGGTTGCGGCCTTGTGGGAGCACGTGCACACCTCGGAGGAGCAAATAGATTACCATGGTCTGGCAAGAATGAGACAGCGAGGAGTGACGAGGGGATCTGGCCGACGCTCAACGCTCAGAGGAAAGGCGAGACGGACATATAATCAGATTGCTACTGGTACTATTAGTGTTGGAACTCTTCCCTGGCTGCTGAGGATGGGGACGGAGCGCTTGAATGCCCCGAATGCTGTGATGTTGATTCCTAAATCAATCAATCAATCAATCAATCAATCAAGACAGTGACTTGCCCAATCCTGTATTTGAACATGTGACTTTCTCAGTGTTATTAGATTTCTTTTTTGGTAATACAGAGAAGTTTTCCGGAAGCTTGTTGTGGGAGCGAAGTTCTGCAAAGGACATGCTACTGAATGAATTTTGGTAATGTGTAACTGGAATATTCTGTTGTGGACCTAGGACCTTCTTTAGCCAGTTATCAGCCCTCTCATTTTTTTTATATGGGGGACACTGAATAATAGTTTTACATTATTAACATGCTTGGGCAGTAGATTTTGCAATTCTAGGTTTATAGATTTGAATGTTAGGAGAACAGGTAGGGTATCAGTAATAATTACAACTGAATGCTTATTTTCAGACTGTACAAGTTCATCAGCTGCAGCTAATATTGCTCTATCTTGAGAATCATAGTAGCTTCAGTACTTTCCAGTTGCAATAGATTTGTCATGTGTTTTCTACATATAAATCAGCCTGTCCATTTTTTGCAGCATTCAGTGCAGATCCGTCTGAATATATGGGTATCCATTATTTGAGAGGATATGTATCATCAGAAAGCAATTCTCAGTTCTTTGCTATTTTGTAGTCTGTTACCGCATTCATCTTTTACTTTTGTTTTTACTATGGGTTCTTCTTCTTCTGCGTTCATCTGGAGTTTTTTTCGGATGTGATTGCGTTGTGCCTGTTTACAGCAGAGCTGTGTTCTTGCGGCGTTAGGCCAGCACATCCGACTTCTGCGGGCATGTGTTGACCAGGTTAACCTTCCCAGGACTATGGGTTCTAGACCTTTCTCTTCTCTCTCAGGTTTCTTCTCTGGTATTAATGTTAATAGGAAAACTTCATCTAGTAATTATGGTGTCTAACTGCATGTCTGTTTGGCCTGGAGAGAATCATCCCACTGCGTTATAATGATAAAGGACGTGAAAATAAGAATTTACAATCTGTATAGCCCAGCAGATAAGGACCTTACACTTTCAAACATGAAAATAACTGACACAAACTGCATTATTGTCAGAGACTTTAATAGCCGTTCAGAAAGATGGGGATACCCAGATACTTACAACAGAGGAGATGAAGAGGAGGCAACTCAAATCTCCATCTACTCAAAAAAGCAGATGACATACAGCTTCTACTCTACAAAGTGGTTTACTACTTCTACTCCAGACTTAGCTTTCTGCACAGGAGACATCCTCCACAAAATCGATCGTCATGTGCTTGACCAATTAGCTAGGTAGCGACCACAGACCAATCAAGCTTGTAATGCATATGGAGTATGTTCCACAGGAGCAAAAGCCTTTGCCTTGCTGGAATTACAAATGAGATGATTGGGACAGATTTCGCCATACTAACAGACAAATATTGTGAAAACATAATACATTACATGGCAACATGAAAAAATGGTGGAAAGTCTAAACAAAGCTATAATACAGGCAGCCACTGAGTCCATTCCAAGAGGAGCGAGGAAAAATTACAAACCATACTGGACTGAAGAACTACAAATTTTGGAGGACAAAGTTTAAGATGCCAGGAAGACCGCAGAGGAGAGAACAAACAACTAAAGCGAACATCTCTCTCAAAGCCATCTCAGCCACATATAATAGAACAGTAAGTCAAACAACAAGAGAATGTTGTTGGAGGGAAAAAACAGAAAACCTGAACTTTGACAGGGATGGAAACAAACTATGGAAACTAGTGAAAGCCATGAACAATGAAGGACCCAGAAACAAACAAATAATAATTAAACAAGGAAATGCCTTGCTTACAGGAAAAAAGGCTGTAAATGCACTAATGGAACACTATGCCAGTGCAAACCACATTGATATTACAACCAGAACAGTAGAAAGCAAAGCTAAACAGACACATCATAGTACTACAGAGACAGCAGCAGAATATATGATGGCAAATCTAAAAATGGAAGAAATGGAACAGGTAATGAATACCCTAAAAAAGAAGAAATCATCCAGGAAAGGATGAATCACAAATGAAATGCTAACAGGACTAGGCACTAAAGCAAATAAAGAACAGCTGGAAGAGAGGAATAGTCCCATAGGCATGTAAGGAAGCTATACTAATACCAGTCCCAAAGAAAGGACAAGATCTGGAAGAACCAACTGGCATAGGAAAGTTAATGGAACGCATTATCAATGGCAGGCTAACATGGCATCTGGAAGAAAATCAACTCTTAACACCACACCAAGCAGGATTAAGAAAGTACAGATCCAGTGAAGATCAAATAACCTATATAGCTCAGGAAATAGAGGATGCCTTCCAAGAGAAAAAGCACACACTAGCGTCTTGATAGATTTAGAAAAAGCATTTGATAAAGTATGGAGGGAAGGACTGAAAGTAAAACTGCAAAAAAATGAATGTGAGTGGGAAAATGTATAAATGGATCAGCCACTACCTTGAGAACAGAACTGCCAGGACAAAAGTACAAGGACACACCAGCAAAAAGATGCTGTTGGAGCAAGGTGTTCCCCAAGGAGGAGTTCTTTCACCAACATTATTCCTAGCATATATAAATGACATCACGGAAAATTTTCCAGCCAGAGTACACACATCCTCCTTTGCAGATGACCTAGCCATAGGGACATCTGAAGAATATATTAGTACAGCTAACAGCAGAATACAGCAAGCCTTATTAGTGCTAGAGGACTGGTCAAAATCATGGCTAGTGAAGATAAGTGAGGAGAAAACAACATGCACAGTGTTCTCCCTCTCAAATAAAACTCGGCACCTTAAGCTGGTATTGAATGGAAAAATATTGCGCTATGAAGAAAATCCAAACTATCTAGGAGTCACTTTTGATTGTGGCCTGACATGGAAGACACAGGTTGAGAAAAATCGAACAAGAGCAAGGCAAAGAATGGCAATCATGAAAAAGCTTGCTGGTACAACGTGGGGAGCAGATGAGAAAGTTCTCAAGAAGTTATATACTGGACGGGTGAGGCCAGTACTGGAATATGGCATCACAGCTTGGGCAACGGTAGCTAAGTCAAACTTTAACAAAATAAGTAGTCCAAAATCAAGGAATGCTGATCGTAACTGGATGCCTGAAGACAACGCCTATTAACAAACTAGAAAAGATCACTTGTTACAACCAGTGCATGATAGAAGAGATAGCATAGCCCAGCAACAAGCAGAATAATTTAGAAGATTGACAGACCACCCTATGTATAAATAGTTTCATGGTTTTGGAAAGGGAAGTCTGAAGTGTAGCAACTTTGTAGAAACTGCAAAACAAAAGATTAGGGCAGCTCCTTTACTTAACATAATAACAGTCAAACCCAGTTACAATGCACACAAGTTCCCAGCTTGGAAACAGCAGCAACTGCCTGAGATGATAGAAAACGTTCCTGGTATTGAGAAAAAGAACACTCAGAATGAAACAGAAAGAAGAAAAATAGCTCTAAACTACATAAAAGAGCATTACCCAAGTAGCAATTGGACCCATGCACATACAGATGGATCAGCCAAAAGTTCAATAGAAGATGGAGGAGGAATTATCCTATATTTTAAAAGATGAAGTGAAAAAACAGTCAATGGCAAATGGAACATTTTCAAGCAACTTCAAAGCAGAGGTAGAAGCTTTGAAAACTGCAGCAGAAAAGCTCTTGATGGAGGAAAATAAAGAGAAGCAAATAGCTAACTTCACAGATGCAAAGTCAGCTGTCTCAATACTGAAAAGCAATAAACAGCACAGAACTAGCAGACCTAAGAGCATCAACCCATGGACTATGTCAGAAATCCAAAAAAGTTGTAATAAGTGGATTCCATCACATTGCAGTATACCTAGGAAATGAAGAGGCTGACAGACTGGCAAAAGAAGGCGGACAGCTACTTCATCCTGACAGACATAACCTATAATGAGGCAAAGAGGTTTATAAAAAGCACTTACAGAACCAAGTGGGAATCAGAGCATCCAGGCCACCAGACAAATGATGCATATTACACACCGAAGTGAACAAGTCTAAAGGTGCATGAAGAAGTACTTAGACTGCCACACTTCATACCACAGGTATGTCGGTAGCAAAAACGTCCCAGAGGCCTGAAATGGAATATTGCTTGGCTAGCAAATACATTATGTGAAAAGTCTGAATCAAAAGCTCATTGTGTTGACGTCATCAAAGGTGGAAAAAGTGTCCTACTGGCATGAAATGGAATATTGCTTGGATAGCAAATCTATTACATGGAAAGTCTGAATCGAAAGCTCACTGTGTAGATGTCATTTGCAGACTGCATTCTTTTGGTTTCCTGAGGAACAGCCTGTGGTGAATGGAAGGCCCAATATACGGAAGTGAGGCTAAGCAGCCATGTGCAGGACATGATGATTCCTTGGGTGATGCCCAGTACCAGAGCGCTATGTGTCGGCTCTGCAATTATGGAAGCCTCCTTGGATGGCGGGGAATGCCCACGGTCTGCCCATGCCTTCCCTTGGGGGCTGACCAGGATGTCTTCGGCTGTTCTAAATGGGCCTGCTGGGATGGGGCCACAACAGTGAGAGTCAAACGTCCTACGAAACCCCCGGAAAGGTTAACCTGATCAACAAATGCCCACAGAAGTCAGATGTGTTGGCCTAACAGCGCAAGAACACAGCTCTGCTGTAAACAGGCACAACGTAATCATATCCAAAAAAACGCTGGATGAATGCAGAAGAAGAATAATTCCACTGCATGGGACGCAGAGGTGTTTCCAAGGCACCAGGGCCGGGTTATATACTGGCCAAGACCTATTGACGCGTCCTCGTCCTGGGCAACAGCTCCCTTCAGGGTCCTGGCTAAAGTCAGTAGGATCGGCAATTCCTCCAAAGTCGGAGAGTGTCTGCCTGTATGGCGAGGAACTACCAGTCTGCACACCAATAAGCCAGACATGGGACAACGGATACTCACGCAGACCTCAGGTCCTGTATGACATCACGCTGATGTTGGACAACAGGATGCCTTCATCCGACATACAGGACTTAGCGTTGGAGCTCAAGCCAACGAACACAAGCAAGCAAGCATTCCAGTGCATGAATCATCAGTTCATCTTACGCTATGAATAATTAATTCATCTTACACTGTATGAATCATTAATACATCTTTCACTGTATGCATCATTTATTCATCTTAAATTATAAATCACCAGTTCATCTTTCACTGTATGAATCATCAGTTCATTGTGCACTGGATGAATCATCAATTCATCTCCCACTGTATGAACCATTAGTTCATCTCCCACTGTATGAATCATCAATTCATCCCTCACTGTATGAACCATTAGTTCATCTCCCACTGTATGAATCATCAATTCATCTCCCACTGTATGAATCTTCAGTTCACCTTACACTGTATGACTCAACTCATCTCATTCATCGAAAATCTTAGGAACTCATGCAAAGTTGGATTGACCTCAGAATTGCATGCTGTAAGAAAAAATATGCTGCTTCATCCAAGCATGAACCCAGATCACTGCACTGTTAGCTATATTCTCATGGTTGACTGGATCCAAGGACTGTATTCATTGAACTATGAAAACATTCCTTATGCTCTGGTCTCCTGCTTTAGATCTCCACTAGGAACAGAGATCCAGTTTCCTTCTTCAGATCTCTAAGAGGATTTTGAGACCAGTACATGCACTCCACAGAGTTGACCGTCTCATACAAATCGAGAATCAAGAACCAGCACATCTTAGTGCTCCAGTCTCCTTCAGATCTATAAAAGGAACTGAGATTAGTACATGCACTCTGCAGAACTGTCTCATGCAGATCAAGAACCAGTACATCTTAGTGCTCCAATCTCCTTCTTCAGATCTATAAAAGGAACTGAGATTAGTACATGCACACCACAGTACATACACTCCACAGAGTTGACTATCTCATACGATCGAGAATCAAGAACCAGCACATCTTAGTGCTCCAATCTCCTCCTTCAGATCTATAAGAGGAACTGAGATTAGTATATGTACTCTGTAGTATAGACTGTCTCATACAATTGAGAATCAAAACACCGGCACATTTTCAAGGTGAAAAGGGATGACAACCCTCTTAAGTAGCCTCTTATGACATGTATGGTATATTACTGTTACTATTCTTTGCCAGCTTAAGAGCCCCAGTAACACATGGGCTTTTCAGCAATATTAACTAAGACACATTAAGTAGCAATTTTAGCGATATTTAGTCTTCGACTTCCTGTCTTGCCAGTACAGATGTTTCTCCATGCCATGCTATCAAGCTGTCTATTATCTTGTTTTCTTTTTCTGTCTTCCTCTCCATCTTTCATGTTATCATAGTATTTCGTGTGGTCATGATACTTTTCTGTTGTCATACTTTCTTGTTATCATGATACCTACATGTTGTCATGGATTTCCTGTTGCCATGATACTTTCCTGTTGTAGTATTTCCTGCTGCCTTGATACTTCCTGTTGTCACACTTTCCTGTTGTCACACTTTCCTGTTGTCACACTTTCCTGTTGTCATGGTATTTCCTGTTGTCATGATACTTTCCTGTAGTCATGAAACTGTCCTGTCTTATGACAAGTTTAACGGATGTGGATTCTGACATGAGTAACCAGTTCCCTTCATGAGTTAGTTTCTGCCAAGACAACTTTATAACTCTTTGTATCTATCCTTAATGTTCTTAACGGATTATGTTATGTGCCAAACAATAAGTAGGTTTGGACCAAACAAACATGAAAGATGGAAAATGGGAAGTCAGGGTTGTGTCACAATTATGGCATAAAAGTTGTTAATATGGTAGCAGATATGTTGTATTATAATGCAATGACAACATGTTGGCGATATATAAGCCCATGGCAGAACTGGGAAGTCGCTTGAGATGACCAATCATATCATGGCACTTAATCAGTTAAAATTGTAGAATGACAATGTATACAGGGTGTATTTTTAATGACTGGGGTTTTTGAAATTATTTCCGTTCCAAGTTTTGTATTTACCTTGTAATGTTGCATGAACTCCATAGAGGGTGAATACAAAACTTGCAACGACAATATTTTCAAAAACCCCACAGTCATTAACCCTATATCAAAAGAAAGGAATACAGTAAATATGGATGTTACAGACAGATGAGAAATTGTAGAAATAAACCTGTTGAATTTTACTGAAACAATCTGGTGGAAAATTCTGCAGTCACTGGATTTCTCCTTTCCACTGACAGGTGACTAGAACTTTATTTCTAGAGAACCCAATTCCACTTACAAATTCAGTATGAAGAAATCAAATAAGTTGACAAAGTAAATGAAAAACAAACACTGTATAAAGCTTTGTACCAAGTTATAATATATATTGTTCTCTGGTAAGGAAGAGCATGAAATTATAGTACTTGACAATTTTGATTCCCATTCAAACCTAATCTAAACAACAACAAAGCTGTGGTGACTATACAAGCAATCACATATTTCACACATAACTTAAGACATTCATCTATTTCTCATGTGGCTGAAGCAACATTTTATATCAGACATGGCTTAAAACATTCACCTATTTTACACAGCACTAAAGCAATCACATATTTCACACATGGCTTTAAACATTCACTTATTTTACACAGCACTAAAGCAATCACATATTTCACACATGGCTTAAAACATTCACCTATTTTACACAGCACTAAAGCAATCACATATTTCACACACGTCTTAACTCATGAACACATCAGTAAATGAAAGGACAAGGGGGCCAATATTTTGTTTATTTGTTATGAAGCAGTCTTTTGCTATAGACCTATTATGTCATAAATCCATCACATTGTGTAGCCTGAATGTGTGGAGGAATAGATAGTAACTCTTTCCTTTACTTACTAGGCGATGAGCCCAGGTGTCAGACCCTTGTCCAACCATGCTCAAGTCCTCAGTGTAGCTCCCTATCAACTTTGCAAATGTGCCCGCTAGGCCAGTATTTAGGGGCTGATATTTTCAAGCATTGAAGATGGGACACCTACTAATGTTTGCTTTCTTTTGTTCTGGTTATAATTTGTAACTATCCCCTTTATAATGTAAATAAAGTTTTGAAAGCCCGGAAATAATTAACCCTTTATCTGTAGAAGTAAATCAAAACTGGAAAAAGAAATCCTTCACCAAAACACATTATGTCCTGTAAGAACAAAGTGTAACAAATCACTTATTTGACATATAGTTAAAACAACCACCTATTTAACCAGTTAATCTATTTCATATTATGTTCATGCAATCATCTGTTTAAGATACAGCTGAAATTAAATTACCACATTTCACATATGGCTTAAGCAATTACCCATTTCACGTACAGTTTTCATCCATGTTTAACTACAAACAATATCATTGCTGAAACAATCACCTATTTCACATGTGGCTGAAGCAAATAACCTATTTCATATTAAGTTGTCAAACGTCCTAAGAAACCCCCGGGAAGGTTAACACGGTCAACAAATGCCCGCAGAAGTCGGATGTGTCGGCCTAACGGCGCAAGAACGCAGCTCTGCTGTAAACAGGCACAACGCAATCACATCCGGAAAAAAAAACTCCGGATGAACGAAGAAAAAGAAGATTTAAGTTGACACAATTTTCTATTTAAAATATGGCTGAAATAAAACAATCACCTATTACACATGTGGCTGAAGCAATTAACCTATTTCACATATGCTTTGAAGCTGCAAATGGTCATTTATGTCAAATATGACTGAAATAACCATTTTTCAAATATGGCTGAAGCAATTACCTATTTCACATATAGTTTTCATCCACACTAAACTGCTGTGTCCAAAATGTGAACATTTATGCCACCTATCAGGCACCCTGGATGGAACATCAACTATTCCTCCCCACGACACTTGAAGGCAAAAGTGGAAGATGATCATGGTGGTGATTTAAACTAACATTAGTGACATTTTAAATAAAATAATTGAATAAAGCTACAACAACAAATTGTTTGTGCCTAAAAAAACCAGGTATTCTGCTGTTTGATGGCAATAACTAACAGGCATCACAGATGTTTACCAAACAAAATATTTATGAAATTTCAACAAAATAATTAACACAGTTAACACAGACACTAATCAAAGAAACAATTCAAGACACTAAAATACTGACCAGTAAAACAAGTTGAGCTGAGTTCAGTTAAGAACCAACATCACTGCACTCTGGACATTCCCATACGTGATCCGTTCCCTCGTTCAACAGCCATGGAAGAGTCATGCTACTAATCGTTCCCACCGCTATCTGATTAAAAATTCTCCTGGTCTTCCCCTCACTTTTGAGATTCTTCCAGAATTCCTGTCGATCCCCCGAAATCTCATTCTTTCCACATATGGGTTCTCAATCTGTTCCTCCACCTGGTCCCACAAGCGCACGACCACCTCTCCCTTGTCCATAGGCAATCTACCACCAAGAAGTGCATTCCCTGCTAGCCTATCAGCCTGTTCATTCCCTCGCACCCCAGTATGGCCAGGGCAAAATATCCATACAATTCTCACAATCTGTGACCTCTGAAGCGACGATAGCCATTCCACACGAAACATTCCTTTCTCCAGCTTACTAATCATACTCTTTGAATCCGTAATGAATGCAATGTGTGTTGCAGTAGTCTCCTCCAGCCAACGGAATGCCGCTGTTACTGCCTCCACCTCCATTCTCATGCTGGAGGTTGTAGTCTCATATGCCAGACTCTCCTTTTTTCAAGACTCGTCCATTAGCCTTTGCAATAAAACCCCAACCACTACGTCTGTTTCTCACCACTGACCCATCGGTGTAGATGACTATGTCACCTTGATGTGTGTTACTCAAGGTCAGCTGTTGCACTTCAAACTGAGTGCGGCCCACTGCCCATTCTCTGCACTCACGACCCAGTGTTATTATTACATTGTGCCAGTCCGTCATGTCTTCCGGAACTTCAACCCACTCTTTTTCACGATTGATGGTCTCTAGAGACCAATAAAACAAACAAATTTAAACACAAATTCAACAAACAGTTGAGACAGTAAGCAAAACAGAACAGGACCCCTTTTCACTCTATTAGATAGACTGGGTATTTGGTGCTTGAGATCAATCAGCACTCGATGTCGACTTTACTTCCCAGAAAATATCCGGTACCCATTTTAGGCTGGGTCAATTGCTGGAGCCTCTATTAAATAGCAATAGAAGTAACACTAGACAGTAAAATTATAATTATCACAAAGCATTCAATATCAATATTTTACAAACAAAACAATAAACCACAGTCACAATGAAAGTTATCAAGATACTGGGGAAAAAAAGCATCCATTCTACACCAAATAAATACAATTATGCAACAGGATATAGAACAGCTTGCGAAAATAACAGTTATAAGAGTTTTCAGCAACCAATAATATTAGATACAAGGCTAAACAAAGACAATTCAGAAGCACAGAATTATCACCATTGTGAACTAAAATCCAGAATTACAAACAAACTGAAAACAATGAAACAATAAGCATAGTTTTCAATATTCAACTGGCAAGAAGATTAACTAACATTGCAACCACGAATAAAACAAACAATGCAAGAAAAGCAGGTGAAAATATGTAGGTATTATAATTTTCACATTTATTTACTTTCTGTACATCAGATAAATAACTGTTGTTTTTATTGGAAGTGGCAGAGAAACCTGACCACTTCTAAATCCAATGTTCTTTTTTTTTCTTCTAGCAAATGAGTTTATTATGGTGGAACAGAAAATAAAAATAACTTGCTGTATAATTAAACAATTAAAATTAAAAAGTAAAGTAGCTTATCCAAATTAATGCATACTGTCAGTTTCAATTATAAATAAACTGCAAAAAGGGTGACATGGTTATTATATTCAGTTTTCTTTTTCCAATACATTTATGGTACCCACTTTTTCTACATCATTTTCCACGTAAGACAAAAGTTGTGATGTATCGGTTTATAATATTTGAACCCACCAACACATTAAAGTTTGTATCAGCATTTGCTGTCAGGGTCCCTGGATGGTTACCAATTTATGAAGCTGGGTCATCCTCAGAGCAGTGTGTGTCACACATAAAATGACAACCTATTGGGAACTGAACAATAGACTATCGTTTTAGTGAATTTAATGCATTAACCACAGTACTACCATGTCAACATGTTTATGTAACATTATATCTTACTGTTGTATCAGCAACAATAAGGGCTGGACTGCAACATACCACTAAGGAATTGTATCCTACTACAAGTAATATCTGTTATAAAAAGATTCAGATCTTTGTATCCGACAGCATGTAAAACAACCACAGGAAGCATCTGAAATAACTCACTGCCAGACCAGAACAGAGTGTGTGAAAGGCACATGTGTAGTATCTTCTTCTTCTTCAGCGTTCTGAGCCATTGAGGTTCTTTGCTGCAGATACAATCCGTCTCCATTCGTCTCTCTGGTTGACCTTCTCTTGCCAGTCGTTGATTCCAAGTACTTGTAGGTCTGTATATATATTATCTCTCCACCGTCTTCTTGGTCTACCTCGGGGTTTTCCCTATTATCTTCCATTCTTTCTATATGCCCCAGTCATTGTAGTCTATTAGCCTTCATGATACCAGTGATTAGCGGGGACTTAAACAGATCATAAATGTCTTTGTTACTTCTTCTTTTCCTCTCCACTTTGTGTATCCCTAATGGGTCCAAAGATGCGTCTTAAAACTTTGTTCTCAAAGGTTTGTAGCAAGGCTTCGTCTCCTTTCGTTGTACTCCAGGTTTCAGAGCCATACAGCACAACTGGTCTGATCAGTGTTTTGTATATTGTGATTTTGGTGTTACGAGATAGCGCCTTTGATTTTAGTAGATGTTGTAGTGCATAGTATATCTTATTTCCAGAATTGATTCTAGTTTGTATTTTACCGTAAAATATAATGAAGTTTAAGTATATGGAAAAATATTATTCAATGTTATTTTTTACCCCTTGCATCAACTAACATAACTGAAACTTGAAACCATGTTATATAATTCTGAAAATTCCCCTGCAGTACCCTGTATGGTTCTGTAGTTTCCCTCCATGTCCTTCACACTGCAAGAAATATTTCCTTTAGTAAAATTAAGCCCACAGCAAAACGCAGTCTGTTTGTTTAGTAGTATGGGATTTTTAAACAGTTCTGCTAAAATACTAATTCATTCTTTTGCCCCTTTAGTCTTTCCTCATCTTATTCAGAATGCAGATATATTGATCAATTATTTTTCAATTAGCTTGCAGTTAGTCTAAATAGATATAGTCTTCAGATTGCTGGTTCATGACAAGTGACACAGCTACATCAGTAGACAGGCAGTAACAATTTAACCAAAGCTCAACATTCACTTTAGTAGGTGACATAACTCAAGGAAACTATACCCACATTACCAAGTGATATGTGACATAACTCAAGGGAACTAACCCTATATTAATAGAAATATGGTGAAATAACTCAATGAAACTAAACCCACATTAATAGATAGATAGTGGCATAACTCAAGGGAACTAAACCCACATTAATTAGCGGCCAATGAGATAACTCTAAGAAACTAAACCTACATTACCAAATGATCAGTGACATAACTCGAGGGAACTAATAGATAGATGGTGATATACTCAAGGGAACTATTTTTTTCTTTTTTTTGCATATCCTTTACAGGACATCGCTGTCAACACCAGCATCTTTCAGCTGTATGTTGATTTCTTGGCAAGATTACGCTCAGTAGTTTGCCATTGCTTTCTGAGCGGCCGGCTCCCGTAAGTTACCGATGCGATTCGAACCACTGCTGATTCTCACCGTCATCACGTCACCGATGAGAGTATACGAGATTACGGAGAAAAGACATAACCTCTAAGCCACGAAGCCGGCCAAGGAAACTATACACACATTAAAAGATAGATGGTGACATAACTCAATGGAACTAAGCCCACATTAAAAGACAGATAGTGACATAACTCAATGGAACTAACCCCATGTTAAAAGACAGATGGTGACATAACTCAATGGAACTAAGCCCACATTAAAAGACAGATGGTGACATAACTCAATGGAACTAAGCCCACATTAAAAGACAGATGGTGACATAACTCAATGGAACTAGACCCACATTAAAAGACAGATGGTGACATAACTCAATGGAACTAAGCCCACATTAAAAGACAGATGGTGACATAACTCAATGGAACTAAGCCCACATTAAAATACAGATGGTGACATAACTCAATGGAACTAAGCCCACATTAAAAGACAGATGGTGACATAACTCAATGGAACTAAGCCCACATTAAAAGACAGATGGTGACATAACTCAATGGAACTAAGCCCACATTAAAAGACAGATGGTGACATAGCTCAATGGAACTAAGCCCACATTAAAAGACAGATGGTGACATAGCTCAATGGAACTAACCCCACCTTAAAAGACAGATGGTGACAACTCAATGGAACTAAGCCCACATTAATTAGCGGCCAATGACATAACTCAAGGAAACTAAACCCACATTATTATGTGGTCAATGACATAACTCAGGGGAACTAAACTCACAATAATTAATAGTCAATTACATAATTCAAGGGAACTAAACCCACATTAGTAGGTAACATAACTCAAGAAGATCTAAATCTCCAAGAGTAGACAACATTAGGTGACAAAACTCAAAGTGAGCTAATTTCCAAAAGTAGGCTGATATGAGACTACCAAATTATGTTATTCCAAGTGTATATCCTATAATTTCATTATAAGCATAATGAATTCCAAGCGATTCTTTCTTGTGGTTTCGAAATAATATATCTGTTAATAAATATGATCTGCTTGCAATGCTGACACTTCATAATAATACAGTGTATCCTACTCTCTTTCCCTCTCTCTTTTGCCCCTCTCTGCCAACATAGTTTCATATTATCCTAACATATGGTCATTATCTGTGCATTATCCATTTCACAGAAAACTAACACAAGATATCAATAAATTACACACCTCAACTGAGATGACAATGGGTTCTTTCATGCAAACTTCACAACACACAATTCCATCTCTCACAACCTCAATATAATCTGAGTTTAAAAAAATAAGAACAACTTAAAAAGCAACACTTAAAGCTAACTTGGCTTCCATAGAATACTAGTTAAGAGATGGAGGTACATCAGAATCCCAGACTATTTCTATGGAAGGCCATTTAGTCTGAAGGCATAATTTGATTGGTGTCATGTCTGTAATGAACTGTGTATCTACCTCTTCTGCTAGAATTGCTTTGCCTTCTGTATAAGAGACCTGAACCAGAAAATATAAGGAATATATTAATAACACAAATAATGTTTCATAAAAGAAAACAACAAATGAGGACTTTAATCTATTTAACAAGGCATTTCATTATGAAATACATGCCACATTGTAAGTTTTCAGGCAGAGGCTAAAATAACTTGACAATGTTTCTTCTGCATTTATATCATCACCATCAAGTGCCATGCCGGCTGGCGTAGGCGTTGATGACTCTCCACAGATCTCGGTCTTTGGTTTTCTGGATCAACTCTCCTGTTGATATTCCTCCATGCCACCGTCTCAATCCATCCAGCATCATTTCTCTTGGTCTGCCTCTGCCTCTCTTCCCCTCAATCTTTCCAGTTGTCACGATGTTCTACAATGCCTCTCTTCTCATCAATGACCAAAATAAGCTGTTTGCCTGTTTCTTATTGTTGTATATAAGTGTTCCAGTTTCATTAGCCTCTTTCAGGCAGTCGTTGTTAGTTACTTTGGCAGTCTCGTTGTTAGTAACTTTGGCAGTCCAAGGAATTTGCAATATTCATCTCAGGAACCACATCTCTGTTGCTTCCAATTTCTTAATTTGGTCATTTACATTCCAAGATTCACAGCCATACAGCAAAATAGGTTCTATATAGCACTTCAGCACTCTCTTTCTTACATTCAATGATAGTAACTTATTGCTTAAGATACTCTTCATTTTCTGAGATGAGCCTTTTGCTTGCCCTATTCTGCTCTTAATCTCTGTTGTGCATCTTTCATCTGATGTTATAAATACCCCTAGGTATTTAAAACTATCCACTTGGTGAAGAATTTTCCTTTCTATCTCTATTTCACATTTGGGTGTCACCTTTTTCTTTGATATCACCATTGTTACTGTTTTCTTTATATTCAAGGAAAGTCCTTTCTTCGCACTCTCTGTAACTACAATGTCCAACAATTTTTGTAGATCTTTTGCATTATCCACCATCAATACTGTGTCCTCTGCATAGCGTATATTGTTCATATTATAATCCTCGAATATTATTCCTGGCTTCTCTTTGATCTTATCTCATTATTACTTCGCTATAGAGGGAAAAGAGATCCGGTGACAAAACACATCCCTGTTGTACTCCCAGCTTTATTTGTTCATAATTTCCTTCTTTATTTTCCATTTTAATTGCTGCTACTTGGTTCCAGTAAATATTTGTTATTATTCTGAGATCTTTCCCATCAATGTTAATATCTTCCAACATTTTAATAATTTCATCATGTTTTACTTTATCAAATGCCTTAGTATAATCTATGAAGCTGACAAATATATGTCTTTCTGTGTCTCTATTGGTTTTTCCAATTGTGTCATAATGCATATATTGCATTGTTTGTACCCTTTCCTTCCACAAATCCATACTGTTCTTCACCAATTTCCAATTTTTATTTTCTTTCTTGTTCTTCTCACTATAATTCTGAGTAGAAGCTTAGTGACATAGACTAATAGGTTAATCGTACAAAAATCTTTGCATTCAACTGCCCCTGGACATTCTGGTATAGCTATAAATATAGATTTCAGCATATCGCCTGGTAGATATCCACTGCTGTAAATATCATTCAACATTTTGGTTAATATATCTACTCCAAATTTATATATAAACAGTATTTACAATGTACCAAACAAATACAAACTGTGTTATCTGCATTTATAGTATACAACATTGTTTACAATAGTACCAAAACAATAACAAGACAATGTGGGAATGTGAGTGCATGTTAACGAACTTGATATGAATGCAATATGAGCTAATATCATGGGGAAAATAAAAACTAGAGATATTCACAGATGCTGGCATCATAAAATCACTCATAAATCTATAAGGAAAAGATAGAAATTAGCCCCATATGGGGCAAGAAAGGCAGTGGAAAGCAGAAAAAATGTGTGTGGGAAGCTTAAGCAACTGGACAACAAACAATAATATAAACAACAACTTCATTAAAATATGAAATGACAGAGGTTTGGAGAGTCATGACTGCAATATCTGTGCAAGGTCAGACACCTGCAGAAGACTGTGGGCTAGAGAATGGGCTACACAATAAAAGAAGCCTGCAAGTAATGGACAGAGTATTTATGCAGTTTCAAGAAGAGGGAAGCAAAAGATTGGAGGATGTAAGACAGGGAGTGTGTTTATGAGTTAAATCCTTCAGAGATCTCAGAGATCACAGATGCACACACACACATGTATTGGCTGTGTGTTACCAGGCCCCATATAGGAAGCAAAGAATAAAACTGTAATTTATCAAGCATGTCATAGAGGCTAGCGTGAGACAGGCTACCTGAGGCTGAACAAAACTTTAGCTGCAAAATCCACCCAATCATAAACAAGTCTACAAAAGGCTTGGCAGAGTTGGCCCAGGGTTCATGCTCCACTGGGAAATGAAAGGCACCCGGGAATGTTAACCCGGTCAACAAATGCCCGGCACAAGAACGCAGCTCTGCTGTAAACAGGCACAACGCAGTCACATCTGGAGAAAAAAAATCCGGATGAACGCAGAAGAAGAAGAAGAAGAAGAAAGGCAGAAGACTCATTCTTATCATAAAATATAGATGCATATGTGTCAAATCCATAAGTAGAACTTGTTGTTTTGTATACATACACCTGGTGAAGAATTCATGAAGCTCAGCAAGACATGCATGTATTAACATTTTGTTCCATTTATCATCATCATCTGCCATGCCTATAAGAGTAAGCGATCATGTTTTGCCATCACACCAGAGTCGTGGATCAGCTCAATGTTCTTGTCTCGACCTTATCATGTGGCCGAGTCATCCAGGTATTTACTTCTCTGCCTTCCCCTTGTTCTCTTCCCCTCAATCTTGCCAGTCACCACCAAGTTCTCCAATTTATTTTCACAGTACATGGAAAAGACATCTGGGGACATTACGCATCCCTGTTGCACACCTCTCTTAATAGTCTTATATTGACCTATTTCATTATCAATCTTTATGGCAGCTAGTTGTTTCCAATATATGTTTTTTACAAGTCTAAGGTCTTTCCCATCAACTCGTAGATCTGCAAGCATCTTCATCATGTTGACATGTCTTACTTTATCAAAAGCCTTTGTGTAATCAATACAGCAAAGATGTAGGTCTTTTTTTTTTATTACTATAGAACGATCACTTAATGTTCTCAGCATACACAGAGCATTTACTTTCACACATTTGTTCCATTACTTTGTCATTGATGATGCCAGTTTCCACACACATGAAAGAAGACTGTGCCGACATCAGATGATCAGTGATTACACCAGTTTCCATACAAATATATGAAGACTACCCCAACATCAGAAAATCACTGATTATAACATATATATATATATATATATATATATATATATATATATATATATATATATATATATATATATATATATATATATATATGAAGACTACCCCAACATCAGACAATCACTGACAGCATCTTACCTTGCCCTCTGGACAGGAGTGTGGTAAACCATTATAGTGGTAGATCATGAAACACTCCGGCTGCTCTAGCTGCTGTTCTGGAAAGAACTCCTCCAGAAAACTGCTGCGGGTAATAATTCCAAGATCTTCAGAGTCTAGCTTGCTTTTCACGATGTTCACGCTACATTGATAACAAAAGAAATAAAGAGATTATAAACAGAATACAGGAATAGAGTGGTTGGCGTCTCACTCAAAGAAGATTAGATGCGAATCATGTGTGGAGTTAAGCAAAATAAGAATTCCAAGGATGGAGTACTCTCCCCTGATTCTAGGGTGGTGAAGAAGACATCTAGACTACCATCCTTTGCTTTCACTAAATGCTCAAGTAACATGGGCAACTATTGGGTTATAATGTCTCTTATCTTCTCCATCTTCTTGGTGCACTTTCGAACATGAACCTACCTCTCTCTCTCTCTTTCTCTGTGTGTGTGCGTGCGTGCATGCGAGAGAGAGAGAGAGAGAGAGAGAGAGAGAGAGAGAGAGAGAGAGAGAGAGAGAGAGAGAGAGAGAGAGAGAGAGAGAAGAAAGCAACAGTCAACTTGGGGCTGTTAATGTCTTCACAGAGTCTGTCCTCACATGGAGTTAGTGCAGGCATGTCTCCAATCTTTTATTCCAGATGAAAATTTCCTGTCTTTATTAATGTCCTTCATAAATTGTTATAAAGGTACTGATAATTTTAAAAATATATCAAACTTCCTATTTTATTTAAATAATTTATTCTAAACCTGTTACATGTCGCATGAGGACTATTTTATTTTTAGCCTGACTCAGCAGTCGATGTAACTACTCATGAAAGACTGCTTTAATTTGGCAACAAATAAGATAATGAATTAAAAGAACATCTGAGTATTAAACAAAAGTAGTCCTAAGGTAGATGGTTATTTGGTTGATTGTGAATCTTCAGAAAGACTCAGTTCTAACTGTTACGTTTGATGGACTGGCAATCAGGTCATCTGAGTCCTGGGGTAGAGAATGTTCTCCTGACCTGGGGTACCAAAGTACCATCTTCCCTAGGACTGTGTTACAGAGTTATCCATCACCTCCCCAAGTCCAGACACCAGCAGGGTGAGTAAGCCAAGTACTAGAACTTCACATCTTCAGAGTAGCATAACAGGATGTAATCTGGTCATGATTCAGCACTGTACATTCAGAATGGCCAAATAAAGGGCACTAGAAAATGTCTTGGGAACTAGGGGTGGCAGGCGTGATACTGATCCCCATAACCCCTGGAGAGCCAACTGGTCAGTATAAATATGGGTCCACCACCATATAACGTTTTGAGGGAAGCTGAATCGCAGACAACTTATCACATACAGAAACAAGACAGTCATTATGTTTTGGCCAAGATATGAGAAGACAAAAACTGGAACATGTTGTGACAACTGGAGAGATTTGCAGAAAAAGAGATAGAGGAAGACAGCGTGAGAAGATTCTTGACAGTCTTGTGTCATGGCAGGAAGGGAGTCAACAAACGAATTGATCCATGATGTCAGAGATGGTAATTTGTGGAGAGGCATGATCGTCCACGACAGCTGGTAAGGCACTGGATGATGATGACTACCACCATATGTTCAATACACCTAAGGCATGTAACAAGAGTCCTTTATTTTTACTAGTTGGACTAGAAATAGGCCTAGGTTGGTAGTGTTTCTTTTGCAAGTTTTAGGCATTTCATTGTCAACAACCCCAATGGAATGCCAGAAGGACTTGAACAGATCTAAATACCAAACAGTGGTAGCCTAAGCACAACTGGTTAAACAATAAAAACTTGTGATCTGAGTGTGCAAGGAGAAATGAGAGAGGAAAACAGTTTATTCCCATCATAATTGCAGTGTCTGCTAAATTGCATGAAAATTTATTGACTTACTATTCTGTATCCGCTACCAAATCCAAGGCTCTCATTACATCTTCTAGCAAAGATGAAGAAATAAAACCATTCCCTGTAAAAATAAAGCATAAAACACATAAGTTATTGGCACAAACAAGTGCCATTGCTGGCTATAAATGATCTTGCTGATGTGTGCTTAAAAGCCAGATACTACCTTTATATACAATGCCTCTGGTACAAAGCCTGGAGTATCTGGCAATAATGTATTATAACTTGATGCAGTCGTTTATTATTTCTTATAGGCTGAAAAATTTTGCTTTTTAGTGTCTTTACAGGATGTTGCATTAACTCCAGAATTCTTTGGCTGTTTGTGAATTATTAGACAATCTTTACATTCAATTGTTCAGCTTTCTAAATGACTGACACTCATCTCATCAAAATCAACACAATGTGGTCTGCTTTCCAAATCATGTGTGGCTGATTTCAGAACCTTGACTTGGTATGTCAGAGGAATTATGAAACACAGTCAATGCCCCTTTCGGACAGGCATACACATATCATTTCAAGGACTTCTAGCTAACAAATTAAATGTGTTAATGTTGCAAAACACAACTGGAAGACAATAAGAAATGGACAGCACTAAGTTGCTACAAAAGCTACAAAATCTACTTATAAGGCAATTACCAATTATACTGAGAGAAGGGGAGGGGAAGGAGCAGAAAAAGTGAGACGGGTGTAGTGTTTGGGAGAGAGGGAACAAATAGACAAGCAGTTAAAGATGCAGATAGAGGGGAAAAAAGAGAGATTGAAAGAGTGTGAGAGAAAAAAAGAGAGGGAACAGACAGTGAGATAGGCAGATAGAGAGAGACAGGAGGGGGAAACAGACTGAAAGAAAGACTGTAAGAGACAGAGAGCAGAGAGATAGAGAGAGAGAAAAGAGAGAAAGACAAAGACACAGAGATAGAGAGAACAGACATGCAAACCGAGACACAGAGAAAGGTTTGAGAGACAAAGAAAGCGAACAACCAGACAGTCACACACACACACACAGAGAGAGAGAGAGAGAGAGAGAGAGAGAGAGAGAGAGAGAGAGAGAGAGAGAGAGAGAGAGAGAGAGAGAGAGAGAGAGAGAGAGAGAGAGAGAGAGGATTAAACAATGAAAATGCTAAAATACTAGCATAGATTACACACTATAGGGAGTATGTGTTTGTGTGTGCAAATACAAGTCATTTGTATTACCTTCTGGATCAAACTGTGTGAATATATGTTTAGCATTCAATGCTGGACTGTCTCTTATAACCAGACTCTCAACCTGCATAAGAAAGCAAACGTGAAGCTTAATAATATCAGTAATCGGATACAGAGAAACATAAAAGCATTGGGATACAAAGAAACATACAAACATTAGGATACACAGAAACATACAAAAATTAGGATACACAGAAACATACAAACATTAGGATACAAAGAAACATACAACCATTAGGATAAAAAAAAACATACAAACATTGGGATACAAAGAAATATACAAACATTAGGATACAAAGAAACATACAAACATTAGGATACAAAAAACATACAAACATTGGGATACAAAGAAACATACAAACATTAGGATACAAAGAAACATACAAACATTAGGATACAAAGAAACATACAAACATTGGGATACAAAGAGATATACAAACATTAGGATAAAATGAAACATACAAATATTGGGATACAAAGAAACATACCAACATTGGGATACAAAGAAACATACCAACATTGGGATACAAAGAAACATACAGACATTGTGATACAAAGAAACATGCAGACATTAGGATACAAATAAACATACAAACATTGGGATACACAGAAACATACAAACATTGGGATACAAATAAACATACAAACATGAGGATACCTAGGATGGATTTGATCTCATCATACACCCACTACCTGGGATGGATTTGATCCCATCATACACCCACTACCTGGGATGGATTTGATCCCATCATACACCCACTATCTAGGATGGATTTGATCCCATCATACACCCACTACCTGGGATGGATTTGATCCCATCATACACCCACTACCTAGGATGGATTTGATCCCATCATACACCCACTACCTAGGATGGATTTGATCCCATCATACACCCACTATCTAGGATGGATTTGATCCCATCATACACCCACTACCTGGGATGGATTTGATCCCATCATACACCCACTATCTAGGATGGATTTGATCCCATCATACACCCACTACCAAGGATAGATTTGATCCCATCATACACACACTACCTAGGATGGATTTGATCCCATCATACACCCACTATCTAGGATGGATTTGATCCCATCATACACCCACTACCAAGGATAGATTTGATCCCATCATACACCCACTACCAAGGATAGATTTGATCCCATCATACACCCACTATCTAAGATGGATTTGATCCCATCATACACCCACTACCAAGGATAGATTTGATCCCATCATACACCCACTATCTAGGATGGATTTGATCCCATCATACACCCACTATCTAGGATGGATTGGATCCCATCATACACCCACTACCTAGGATGGATTGGATCCCATCATACACCCACTATCTAGGATGGATTTGATCCCATCATACACCCACTATCTAGGATGGATTTGATCCCATCATACACCCACTATCTAGGATGGATTTGATCCCATCATACACCCACTATCTAGGATGGATTTGATCCCATCATACACCCACTACCAAGGATAGATTTGATCCCATCATACACACACTACCAAGGATAGATTTGATCCCATCATACACCCACTATCTAGGATAGATTTGATTCCCATCATACACCCACTACCAAGGATAGATTTGATCCCATCATACACCCACTATCTAGGATAGATTTGATCCCATCATACACCCACTACCAAGGATAGATTTGATCCCATCATACACCCACTATCTAGGATAGATTTGATCCCATCATACACCCACTACCAAGGATAGATTTGATCCCATCATACACACACTACCAAGGATAGATTTGATCCCATCATACACCACTATCTAGGATAGATTTGATCCATCATACACCCACTATCTAGGATGGATTTGATCCCATCATACACCCACTATCTAGGATGGATTGGATCCCATCATACACCCACTACCTAGGATGGATTGGATCCCATCATACACCCACTATCTAGGATGGATTTGATCCCATCATACACCCACTATCTAGGATGGATTTGATCCCATCATACACCCACTACCTAGGATGGATTGGATCCCATCATACACCCACTATCCTAGGATGGATTGATCCATCATACACCCACTATCTAGGATGGATTTGATCCCATCATACACCACACTACCTAGGATAGGATTTGATCCCATCATACACCCACTATCCTAGGATGGATTTGATCCCATCATACACCCACTATCTAGGATGGATTTGATCCATCATACACCACTAACTAGGATGATTTGATCCATCATACCCACTATCTAGATGGATTTGATCCCATCATACACCCACTACCTAGGATGGATTTGATCCCATCATACACCCACTACCTAGGATGGATTGGATCCCATCATACACCCACTACCAAGGATAGATTTGATCCCATCATACACCCACTACCAGGATAGATTTGATCCCATCATACACCCACTACCAAGGATAGATTGGATCCCATCATACACCCACTATCTAGGATGGATTTGATCCCATCATACACCCACTACCAAGGATAGATTTGATCCCATCATACACCCACTACCAAGGATAGATTTGATCCCATCATACACCCACTATCTAGGATGGATTTGATCCCATCATACACCCACTACCTGGGATGGATTTGATCCCATCATACACCCACTACCTAGGATGGATTTGATCCCATCATACACCCACTACCAAGGATAGATTTGATCCCATCATACACCCACTACCAAGGATAGATTTGATCCCATCATACACCCACTATCTAAGATGGATTTGATCCCATCATACACCCACTACCAAGGATAGATTTGATCCCATCATACACCCACTACCAAGGATAGATTTGATCCCATCATACACCCACTATCTAAGATGGATTTGATCCCATCATACACCCACTACCTGGGATGGATTTGATCCCATCATACACCCACTATCTAGGATGGATTTGATCCCATCATACACCCACTACCTGGGATGGATTTGATCCCATCATACACCCACTACCTAGGATGGATTTGATCCCATCATACACCCACTACCTAGGATGGATTTGATCCCATCATACACCCACTACCTGGGATGGATTTGATCCCATCATACACCCACTACCTAGGATGGATTTGATCCCATCATACACCCACTACCTAGGATGGATTTGATCCCATCATACACCCACTACCTAGGATGGATTTGATCCCATCATACACCCACTACCTAGGATGGATTTGATCCCATCATACACCCACTACCAAGGGTAGGGTTTGATCCCATCATACACCCACTACCAAGGATAGATTTGATCCCATCATACACCCACTACCAAGGATAGATTTGATCCCATCATACACCCACTACCAAGGATAGATTTGATCCCATCATACACCCACTACCAAGGATAGGGTTGGATCCCATCATACACCCACTACCAAGGATAGATTTGATCCCATCATACACCCACTACCAAGGATGGATTTGATCCCATCATACACCCACTACCAAGGATGGATTTGATCCCATCATACACCCACTACCAAGGATAGATTTGATCCCATCATACACCCACTACCAAGGATAGATTTGATCCCATCATACACCCACTACCAAGGATAGATTTGATCCCATCATACACCCACTACCAAGGATAGATTTGATCCCATCATACACCCACTACCAAGGATGGATTTGATCCCATCATACACCCACTACCAAGGATAGATTTGATCCCATCATACACCCACTACCAAGGATAGATTTGATCCCATCATACACCTACTACCAAGGATAGATTTGATCCCATCATACACCCACTATCTAGGATGGATCTGATCCCATCATACACCCACTACCAAGGATAGATTTGATCCCATCATACACCCACTACCTAGGATGGATTTGATCCCATCATACACCCACTACCAAGGATAGATTTGATCCCATCATACACCCACTACCAAGGATAGATTTGATCCCATCATACACCCACTACCTAGGATGGATTTGATCCCATCATACACCCACTACCTAGGATGGATCTGATCCCATCATACACCCACTACCTAGGATGGATCTGATCCCATCATACACCCACTACCTAGGATGGATCTGATCCCATCATACACCCACTACCTAGGATGGATCTGATCCCATCATACACCCACTACCTAGGATGGATTTGATCCCATCATACACCCACTACTAGGATGGATTTGATCCCATCATACACCTACTACCTAGGATGGATCTGATCCCATCATACACCCACTACCTAGAATGGATTTGATCCCTTCATACACCTACTACCTAGGATGGATTTGATCCCATCATACACCTACTACCTAGGATGGATTTGATCCCATCATACACCTACTACCTAGGATGGATTTGATCCCATCATACACCTACTACCTAGGATGGATTTGATCCTTCATAACCTACTACCTAGAATGGATTGATCCCATCATACACCCACTACCTAGAATGGATTTGATCCCTTCATACACCCACTACCTAGAATGGATTGATCCCATCATACACCCACTACCTAGAATGGATTTGATCCCATCATACACCCACTACCTAGAATGGATTTGATCCCTTCATACACCCACTACCTAGAATGGATTTGATCCCTTCATACACCCACTACCTAGAATGGATTTGATCCCATCATACACCCACTACCTAGAATGGATTTGATCCCTTCATACACCCACTACCTAGAATGGATTTGATCCCATCATACACCCACTACCTAGAATGGATTTGATCCCTTCATACACCTACTACCTAGGATGGATTTGATCCCATCATACCCTACTACCTAGGATGGATCTGATCCCATCATACACCCACTACCTAGAATGGATTTGATCCCATCATACACCTACTACCTAGGATGGATTTGATCCCATCATACACCTACTACCTAGAATGGATCTGATCCCATCATACACCTACTACCTAGAATGGATTTTGATCCCATCATACACCCACTACCTAGAATGGATTTGATCCCATCATACACCCACTACCTAGAATGGATTTGATCCCATACATAACACCCACTACCTAGAATGGATTTGATCCCATCATACACACTACTACCTAGGATGGATTTGATCCCATCATACACCTACTACCTAGAATGGATCTGATCCCATCATACACCTACTACCTAGAATGGATTTGATCCCATCATACACCTACTACCTAGGATGGATTTGATCCCATCATACACCTACTACCTAGGATGGATCTGATCCCATCATACACCTACTACCTAGGATGGATTTGATCCCATCATACACCTACTACCTAGGATGGATTTGATCCCATCATACACCTACTACCTAGAATGGATTTGATCCCATCATACACCTACTACCTAGGATGGATTTGATCCATCATACACCTACTACCTAGGATGGATTTGATCCCATCATACACCTACTACCTAGATGGATTCTGATCCCATCATACACCTACTCACTAGGATGGATCTGATCCCATCATACACCTACTACCTAGGATGGATTTGATCCCATCATACACCTACTACCTAGGATGGATCTGATCCCATCATACACCTACTACCTAGGATGGATTTGATCCCTTCATACACCTACTACCTAGGATGGATTTGATCCCATCATACACCTACTACCTAGGATGGATTTGATCCCATCATACACCTACTACCTAGAATGGATTTGATCCCATCATACACCTACTACCTAGGATGATTTGATCCATCATACACCTACTACCTAGGATGGATTTGATCCCATCATACACCTACTACCTAGGATGGATCTGATCCCATCATACACCCACTACCTAGGATGGATTTGATCCCATCATACACCTACTACCTAGGATGGATCTGATCCCATCATACACCTACTACCTAGGATGGATCTGATCCCATCATACACCTACTACCTAGGATGGATTTGATCCCATCATACACCTACTACCTAGGATGGATTTGATCCCATCATACACCTACTACCTAGAATGGATTTGATCCCTTCATACACCTACTACCTAGGATGGATTTGATCCCATCATACACCTACTACCTAGAATGGATCTGATCCCATCATACACCTACTACCTAGAATGGATTTGATCCCTTCATACACCTACTACCTAGAATGGATCTGATCCCATCATACACCTACTACCTAGAATGGATTTGATCCCTTCATACACCTACTACCTAGGATGGATTTGATCCCATCATACACCTACTACCTAGGATGGATTTGATCCCTTCATACACCTACTACCTAGGATGGATCTGATCCCATCATACACCTACTACCTAGAATGGATTTGATCCCTTCATACACCTACTACCTAGGATGGATCTGATCCCATCATACACCTACTACCTAGGATGGATCTGATCCCAACATACACCTACTACCTAGGATGGATCTGATCCCATCATACACCCACTACCTAGGATGGATTTGATCCCATCATACACCCACTACCTAGAATGGATTTGATCCCATCATACACCTACTACCTAGAATGGATTTGATCCCATCATACACCCACTACCTAGAATGGATTTGATCCCATCATACACCCACTACCTAGAATGGATTTGATCCCATCATACACCCACTACCTAGAATGGATTTGATCCCATCATACACCCACTACCTAGAATGGATTTGATCCCATCATACACCCACTACCTAGAATGGATTTGATCCCATCATACACCCACTACCTAGAATGGATTTGATCCCATCATACACCCACTACCTAGAATGGATTTGATCCCATCATACACCCACTACCTAGAATGGATTTGATCCCATCATACACCCACTACCTAGAATGGATTTGATCCCATCATACACCCACTACCTAGAATGGATTTGATCCCATCATACACCCACTACCTAGAATGGATTTGATCCCATCATACACCCACTACCTAGAATGGATTTGATCCCATCATACACCCACTACCTAGAATGGATTTGATCCCATCATACACCCACTACCTAGAATGGATTTGATCCCATCATACACCCACTACCTAGAATGGATTTGATCCCATCATACACCCACTACCTAGAATGGATTTGATCCCATCATACACCCACTACCTAGAATGGATTTGATCCCATCATACACCCACTACCTAGAATGGATTTGATCCCATCATACACCCACTACCTAGAATGGATTTGATCCCATCATACACCCACTACCTAGAATGGATTTGATCCCATCATACACCCACTACCTAGAATGGATTTGATCCATCATACACCCACTACCTAGAATGGATTTGATCCCATCATACACCTACTACCTAGAATGGGATTTGATCCCATCATACACCCTACTACCTAGAATGGCTTTGATCCCATTCATACACCCACTACCTAGAATGGATTTGATCCCATCATACACCCACTACCTAGAAGGATTTGATCCCATCATACACCCACTACCTAGGATGGATTTGATCCCTTCATACACCTACTACCTAGAATGGATTTGATCCCATCATACACCTACTACCTAGAATGGATTTGATCCCTTCATACACCTACTACCTAGGATGGATCTGATCCCATCATACACCTACTACCTAGGATGGATCTGATCCATCATACACCGTACTACCTAGGATGGATCTGATCCCACTCATACACCCACTACCTAGGATGGATTTGATTCCCATCATACACCCACTACCAAGGATAGATTTTGATCCATCATACACCACTACCAAGGACTAGATTTGATACCCATCATACACCCACTATCTAGGATGGATTGGATCCCATCATACACCCACTACCAAGGATAGATTTGATCCCATCATACACCCACTACCTAGGATGGATTTGATCCCATCATACACCCACTACCTAGGATGGATCTGATCCCATCATACACCCACTACCAAGGATAGATTTGATCCCATCATACACCCACTACCAAGGATAGATTTGATCCCATCATACACCCACTACCTAGGATGGATTTGATCCCATCATACACCTACTACCTAGGATGGATCTGATCCCATCATACACCCACTACCTAGGATGGATCTGATCCCATCATACACCCACTACCTAGGATGGATCTGATCCCATCATACACCCACTACCTAGGATGGATCTGATCCCATCATACACCCACTACCTAGGATGGATCTGATCCCATCATACACCCACTACCTAGGATGGATCTGATCCCATCATACACCCACTATCTAGGATGGATTTGATCCCATCATACACCCACTACCTAGGATGGATTTGATCCCATCATACACCCACTACCTAGGATGGATCTGATCCCATCATACACCTACTACCTAGGATGGATCTGATCCCATCATACACCTACTACCTAGGATGGATCTGATCCCATCATACACCTACTACCTAGGATGGATTTGATCCCATCATACACCTACTACCTAGGATGGATCTGATCCCATCATACACCTACTACTAGGATGGATCTGATCCATCATACACCCACTACCTAGGATGGATTTTGATCCCATCATACACCTACTACCTAGGATGGATTTGATCCCATCATACACCCACTACCTAGGATGGATTTGATCCCATCATACACCTACTACTAGGATGGATTTGATCCCATCATACACCCACTACCTAGGATGGATTTGATCCCATCATACACCCACTACCTAGGATGGATTTGATCCCATCATACACCTACTACCTAGGATGGATTTGATCCCATCATACACCCACTACCTAGGATAGATTGATCCCATCATACACCTACTACCTAGGATGGATTTGATCCATCATACACCACTACCTAGGATGGATTTGATCCCATCATACACCCACTACCTAGGATGGATTTGATCCCATCATACACCCACTACCTAGGATAGATCTGATCCCATCATACACCTACTACCTAGGATAGATTTGATCCCATCATACACCCACTACCTAGGATAGATTTGATCCCATCATACACCTACTACCTAGGATGGATTTGATCCCATCATACACCCTACTACCTAGGATGGATTTGATCCCATCATACACCCACTACCTAGGATGGATTTGATCCCATCATACACCCACTACCTAGGATGGATTTGATCCCATCATACACCTACTACCTAGGATGGATTTGATCCCATCATACACCCACTACCTAGGATGGATTTGATCCCATCATACACCCACTACCTAGGATGGATTTGATCCCATCATACACCCACTACCTAGGATGGATTTGATCCCATCATACACCCACTACCTAGGATGGATTTGATCCCATCATACACCCACTACCAAGGATGGATTTGATCCCATCATACACCTACTACCTAGGATGGATTTGATCCCATCATACACCTACTACCTAGGATGGATCTGATCCCATCATACACCCACTACCTAGGATGGATCTGATCCCATCATACACCTACTACCTAGGATGGATCTGATCCCATCATACACCTACTACCTAGGATGGATCTGATCCCATCATACACCTACTACCTAGGATGGATTTGATCCCATCATACACCCACTACCTAGGATGGATTTGATCCCTTCATACACCTACTACCTAGGATGGATCTGATCCCATCATACACCTACTACCTAGGATGGATCTGATCCCATCATACACCTACTACCTAGGATGGATTTGATCCCATCATACACCTACTACCTAGAATGGATTTGATCCCTTCATACACCCTACTACCTAGGATGGATTTGATCCCATCATACACCTACTACCTAGGATGGATTTGATCCCATCATACACCTACTACCTAGGATGGATTTGATCCCATCATACACCCACTATCTAGGATGGATTTGATCCCATCATACACCCACTATCTAGGATGGATTTGATCCCATCATACACCCACTATCTAGGATGGATTTGATCCCATCATACACACACTACCTAGGATGGATTTGATCCCATCATACACCCACTACCTAGGATGGATTTGATCCCACCATACACCCACTACCTGGGATGGATTTGATCCATCATACACCCACTATCTAGGATGGATTTGATCCCATCA
Organism: Cepaea nemoralis; assembly: GCA_014155875.1. NCBI lineage: Eukaryota > Metazoa > Mollusca > Gastropoda > Stylommatophora > Helicidae > Cepaea > Cepaea nemoralis. The sequence goes on along the minus strand of JACEFZ010027891.1, from coordinate 198,622 downwards.
TACACCCACTATCTAGGATGGATTTGATCCCATCATACACCCACTACCTGGGATGGATTTGATCCCATCATACACCCACTACCTAGGATGGATCTGATCCCATCATACACCCACTACCTAGGATGGATTGGATCCCATCATACACCCACTATCTAGGATGGATTTGATCCCATCATACACACACTACCTAGGATGGATCTGATCCCATCATACACCCACTACCTAGGATGGATTTGATCCCATCATACACCTACTACCTAGGATGGATCTGATCCCATCATACACCTACTACCTAGGATGGATCTGATCCCATCATACACCTACTACCTAGGATGGATCTGATCCCATCATACACCTACTACCTAGAATGGATTTGATCCCATCATACACCTACTACCTAGGATGGATCTGATCCCATCATACACCCTACTACCTAGGATGGATCTGATCCCATCATACACCCTACTACCTAGGATGGATTCTGATCCCATCATACACCCTACTACCTAGGATGGATTTGATCCCATCATACACCCTACTACCTAGGAATGGATTTGATCCCATCATACACCCACTACCTAGGATGGATCTGATCCCATCATACACCTACTACCTAGGATGGATTTGATCCCATCATACACCTACTACCTAGGATGGATCTGATCCCATCATACACCTACTACCTAGGATGGATCTGATCCCATCATACACCTACTACCTAGGATGGATCTGATCCCATCATACACCCACTACCTAGGATGGATTTGATCCCATCATACACCCACTACCTAGAATGGATTTGATCCCATCATACACCTACTACCTAGGATGGATCTGATCCCATCATACACCTACTACCTAGGATGGATTTGATCCCATCATACACCCACTATCTAGGATGGATTTGATCCCATCATACACCCACTACCTAGGATGGATCTGATCCCATCATACACCTACTACCTAGGATGGATTTGATCCCATCATACACCCACTATCTAGGATGGATTTGATCCCATCATACACCCACTACCTAGGATGGATCTGATCCCATCATACACCTACTACCTAGGATGGATTTGATCCCATCATACACCTACTACCTAGGATGGATCTGATCCCATCATACACCTACTACCTAGGATGGATCTGATCCCATCATACACCTACTACCTAGGATGGATCTGATCCCATCATACACCCACTATCTAGGATGGATTTGATCCCTTCATACACCTACTACCTAGGATGGATTTGATCCCATCATACACCTACTATCTAGAATGGATCTGATCCCATCATACACCCTACTACCTAGGATGGATCTGATCCCATCATACACCCACTACCTAGGATGGATACACCCACTACCTGGAACTTTTACATGCCTTAAGGATTATTGGGTATATGATGCTGGCCCCATATTGTAAAGAACAACTGGCACTCAATGGATGGTGTGGTCAAAATCACACCGGATGCTGTTATTTCACTGAGAATTTTCTGGTACCTATTTTAGGCAGGGTCGACCAGGAAGCCAGGGTCACTTAATAAAAGACTGCCCTAAAGGGGATTTGAACATGTGACCACTGGGAAGGCAGACAAGCGTGCTAGATACTGCGCTACACAGTTCCACTTGTTCAGGCAGATGACCTTATTTGTTCCCAAGACCTGAAACGCTATATTGACATGATCTCCCAAATCAGACAAATCAACTGTAGGCACCAGACTAAGAAAAACACAAGCCCACTACTTTGCAAGAAAGAACTGGGAGCTGTCTAAAGCATAAGAAGATAAACAAGGCCAGTACATTCATCAGTACTACAGGTAGACAGTGTATTCAACACACAAAAGTGAAGACACCAACTTACAGTAGAAAATAAAACAGTCAGGTGTGTCTCGCTTCCCAAAAGCCAAACAGGGAACTTTGGGTTTTTGAAAAACCAACCAACCTAATTGGATAGATAATAAAAACATTGTAAATAAAACTATGCATAAGAAATAACTGCCATAACTCACTTTATTTATAAAATTTGCATTACAAGAGAAACTTAACTCTCGGTTTTCTTTTCAAAATATGGTCCAAAATCTATCAATATGTCTATAGTGTTTTTATTCATTCTTATCTGCTACAACTACTGAATTCAATAGATTTAAGCATTTGTTAATACATGCACTAATGGATAAGAATACTGATTTTGTTTCTTCCATCAGTTCAATAGAATCTTCAAAGACTAAGATTTTTTGTTTTTTTTTTTGCATATCCCTTACAGGATGGTGCAATCAACATCAACATTTTTCAGCTGCTGTTGATGTACTAGGCAAGATTACCCTCAGTAGTTTGCCATTGCTCTCTGAGCGACCGGCTCACATACCCCGTAAGTTACCAACATGGCGAGAACCGCTACCGATTCTCGCGCAGGTTACGTTACTCATGAGAATATACAGGATTACGGAGAAAGACATTAAAACCTAGGACAGGAAGACTGGCACTACAACTTTAGCACTGGTTTATTCTGAATTACTCCATGGGGTTTGACGTGAAATTAGAACATATGCACGAAACAATGTGTCTAAACATTACCTTCACAATTTGTATGCAATACACAATGTTAACCAGATCGTGTAGGTTTCTTTCTTATGCAACTTAGTTAAAAATCAAGTGTGAGAGAGCTACACAGGACAGTTGGACTGAAATGTCCTTGACTTGGGGACGTAAATTACAAGTACTTCAGAAGTCGGAATGGGTTCGCCTGATGACAAGGATCACTGGTAATAGGGAAAGCTAATCTATACACAAAAATCAGTCAGTTCACTCGAAGTAGTAGCATGTTTATAGACTACGCTTGAGTTCAAAGCGAGCAAATGAAAAAAAAATAGTGTGTATATCTAGACCAAATTGTTTGTTGTCATCTCAGAAGATGTTTATGTAACAAGCAGGCTACATGCACAGAATTTTCTAGGACACTGCCAATGATAGTAATACATTTGGGCAATTTCATGAATCTGGTATATAAACTGCAGATCCTACTTACTGTCATTTCCTATCTTATCCCTATTATATTCAAACTTTCCCTACTCTTACATAATTCTCTACTTTTCATGGTCTAGATCATCTTGTGAATCATTGTCACACTGGCTGTTGTCAAGGCACCAGTTATCAAAAACCAAACACATGTGCATGCATACACATAAACACGAAGAGGAACTGCAGCACAAATTCAACGATGATGATCTGGAAACTAATTTTAATGTTCCATTAGCAAGAGAAAGTGTTGTTATCAAAATAGTGACCTGTATGTATATGTGGTTTCCAACACAAAGCAAAGAATTAATGGATTCAAAAAAATGAGACTTTCTATTTACAGATGAAAATTGCATTGCTTTATCTTTGTCCTCTTCTGTTTTTTTACTTGATTTGGACAAAACCATAAATTGAAAGGAGAAATTAGATGTAGACAATCAGGGTTTCCAGCATGTTATGAGAAATAGTAAACTGAAAACTTAGTGACAACTGGCAAACTTGGGTGAAAGAGCAAAGGTGACTCAAAGATGGCTTAGTCAAAATGTCATAAGTCAGAAATACAGACTTGATTCAAGACTGGTGAATATGTAAGATTGTGAGCCATGATTGTAAGTTTATTGATGGAGTCAAAGAAATTAAATAAAGCATATTACCTCACAGTATCTCATGTGCTCTAGTAGAGTCAGAAATCCTATTGTAGACTGTTTCTGAATACCTTTCAGTTCTGAAGGAAACAAATCATCATTATAAAAATGCATGAATAAAATTAGTGTCAAAGTTCATTTGATAACAACAAAAGTTGCACATTCTCTTCAGCAGATATCATCCAGATGAACTGAGATCTATTTGGTCTCTATTCTAAAGTCCATGTGTTACATGTTAATATTTGGTCTCTATTCTAAAGTCCATGTGTTACATGTTAATATTGTTTTTTTCATTCGCTCGCTTTGAACTCAAGTGTAGTCCATACATGTGCTACTGCTTCTAGTGAAGTGGATTGATTTTACAAGTGGATTAGCTTTCCCTATTACTAATGTCCCTCGCCATCAGGACGAGTTCACTCCGACTTCAGAGGTACTTGTAATTTACAGCCTCAAGTCAAGGGCGAGAGGTCAACATTTTTGTCCAACTGACCGGCGTAGGGGTTGACCTTGCTACCTTAGCATCAGCACACCGGATGTTTAAGATCAAGTTCCATTATCCATTCGGCCATGCTGACCTCCCATGTTAATAATATATTTGCTTTTTTTCTGCATGGTAGTTTTTCTGATATTTTGAGAAATATGGGGCAAGAGAACAAAATAAAATCAATATCACTTGTAAATGACAGTGGAAAAATGTGTATTAGGGTAAAGGCACAAACGTAGCCACACTAAAATATGCATGTTATAACCTAGACATTATGATCTGTAGATTAGGTATTTACTTACCTCTTGTTTAATGTTTATTTCATTTGAACACAATATTCTTTTTCCACTCGTTCGCTTTGAATTTAAGTGTAATCCATAGACGTGCCACTACTTCTAGTGCACAGGGCTGATTTTTGCGTGTGGATTAGCATTCCCTATTACCAGTGTCCCTCGCCATCAGGCGAACACACTCTGACTTCAAAGGTACTTGTAACTTACATCAATATTAATTTCTGTCTGTTAAATTTGTAGTATATTTATCTTACAATATAATTTTAAGAAGCCACTGTGGCTTAGTGGTTGGTGCCTTGCCTGCCATGATATTGGTAAGGTTTCAACACCTAGCAGAGGCAGGATTACCTTTTCCTATCAGTTCAGCTTCATAAAGATGGGTACCAGATCATCTTAAAAATGTTCTGAAAATTGTCTAAGTATGAACAAAATTAGTGGAGCTGCTGTTAAGCTGTGGAAATGTAAACATTATAAAATAACACAAAGTAATGCAGCTTTACATAGCAGAATTATGAACACTTGTTCGTAATTCTGTTCTGTAAAGCTGCATTACTTTGTGTTATTTTATATTGTTTGACAATTGCCTGGAAAGTAAAAGCAACGAAGAAGGAAATTTATCACTCCATCTCATTACATCCTGCCCTAGAATATGTGAAAGCCTACCACTTCACGCCCAAATGACAGTATCTGCTATGATGCCCTTTTTTTAAAATCTTTTAAATCAAATTTCAACTCGTCAAAGAAATTAATGAAATTAACTCTTTTACTCCGACCGGGCCGAAAAATCGGCCATCTCGTGACATCACATGACTATTGAAGACGACGGACAGCCGATTTGATCGGCCGCGTTTGTAAGAACTGCTTTGATTGGTTTGCTTTTAATAGTACAGACCAATAAAATGCTTCCTTGCAATCCTCAGCCATTTTAGCTGCAAATGGTTGTTTGGTTAGCGCGATTTAAACAAGTAGATATTATTTTGTGCTTTCTTTCCGAAGTAACCCATTTTTTCGTGGATTTTTAATATTTAAAATGGCCAGCTTTGAACCCGAAGATGTGCTAGCATTGACTAGCTCTGATAGTAGCTGTTTTGACAGTTCAGGACTGTCAGATAACGACTTTAGTGATACAGAAAGTGCCCATGAGGATTTCGACCTTGTGTCCCCGTTGTTTTGTGTATTGGGAATAAAGAGGATCGTGTTCATCTATATCCATTCATGGCGATGTCCGGACCAAAAAACATGTCACCAGATGATAGCCCACCTATTACAAATGTCAAAAGGGACTTCATGGTTGTTGTTTTTTTAACCATAAGTGTTTAAAATTATTCTAAAGTGGTGTAGGTATTCAATGAGAAAATGTTAGGTCAGTACCATTTTTTAAAAATATTTAGTACCAATTCATACATAGTGGTATGAAATATTTTATTTTCACAAAATACAAATGAGGTCATCCAAATTTGCATAAACATGAACAAAACAACTTCAAGCATACACAGATATAAACTTTACTATATCCTCTTTAAGAATATATAAACTTTTATATACATATATAGGGTTCTAATATTTTTTTTTGCATTTTCAAAATTGTCACTTCAGTCATTTCTGTACTCCAAAAAAATGACTCCGTCTTCTTCATAGGGAAAGCTAAATTTGGCCCAATGTTGTTCCGTCCTAAAAGGGTTAAGACAACACACTTGTATGTATATAAGTCTTATCGGTCACATGACAAAGCTGTTACTGAGAATAATTATGAGAAGAATCAGGAACATATTTAAACCAGAAATTAGTGGGGATTTGCAGAGGGAAAAGGCACAAGCACTGCCATTTACATTCTCAGTACACTATCAGAAAGAGCTATAGAAGTAAAATCATTTCTGTACTTACATACTTACTTTGGTAAACCCTATTTTGTATATATAATATGACTAATGAAACAAAGGGCATGCCCTAATCTTATCCCTTTTAAAATAAAGTTTGTTGGTTCATTCATTCTTCCATCTGAAGTTATCCGGTACCAAAATATTTTAATGGTTGCATGTCCCGAAAAATAATGTTGACTTTAATTGTAAAATTCTTGCTACGATTACCGCTTCCAATGTTCACCCATCCAGCCACCCATATATGGATGCACCCACAATCACCAGCCCTCAGACTCCATCATAAACAATAACACAATTTAATACATACACTACAACACATTTTAAAACAACCTACTCAGGCCTGAAATTTCTTGGTCATTGTCCCATACATTGGAGGTTGCTTGTGATGTCAGCAGCAGATTAATGAGACCTTGGCTGTGAATCAAAATATGATCAAAAATTTTGTTTGTGATGGATCACTTTTATTGCACAAAGACATCTACATAAGACCCTCAGACTCTTCTCATCATTCACACCAGGAGAACTGCAACAGTCCATGAACTTACATGAAAGATACAATGTGTCTATGCTAGAGTCACACAAAAAAGTTGTTTAAATGTCGACAGGGTTGACTTCATTGCACCGGGTTTTATCCCATATGGCTCGGTCTCTTTCCACAGAGCGGAAAGTGTCGCACAAAGCATAAACTCCGTAGCTCTAGTGACGACCCACAGGAGTCTCCGAAAAATTTCACTCGTGAACCGAAGGATGCGGCCCGGAATCGAACCCACAACCTTCGGAGCCCAAGTCAAACGGCTTGACTACTTCGTCACAGAGACTCGTCACACATGCTGTACATATTCTGTTGTGGTTATGGTTTTCTCCTTTTGAAATTTAATCTGGGCAGTGACCTCTTCTGCAAGCAGATCATCAGTTTAGTAAGTTGGCTGGCTGGTGAATCTTCTGGAAGAACAAGTCTCACCTTTCACGTCTGATGCATTAATGTTCAGGTTGTTTTTGAGTCTTAAAAAGGGCATGCATCTATTGGAGTGTGGGTAATGTAGAGACTTTCTTTCTGACTCTGTACCGAAGAACCAGCTCCACCCAGGCTGTGTTACAGAGCACTCCTTCCCTTCTCCAAGCTCAGAAACCAGGGAAGTGTGCATGACTAGTATTATAAATTCATATCTGCGGGAAGACGTATTAGGATATAACCAGCATTGGCTGGAATTGGCATAATAGGTGGGTCTGTTTCCTCCATTGATTTTAGGTCACCCCTGTCAGCCAACTTCAACCCACTGCCCAGAGTGTTGGTCATCAGTTTATCAAGCACATCTCTCATAGAAAACAATCATTCACAATCAAATGGAGACTTAACAGATTATGTTCTCAAAGCCGAGTTAACAAAGTAAACTGTGTTAAACAGAAGCATAAACCAAAAACTTTCAAATTAAAATATCACCATAATTTTGTTTGTCTAACGAAATGCATCATTTCAAACACCACCCATTATTATACACCTTTAGCTGAATTGTATTATTATAATTCTCTTCTGTAACCAAATTCCACCATTATGCATGGCTTACTGTTAAATAGTTTTAATGACCTCTTTGGTTTCAATACTCACTCTCTCATTCATACATTTCTAAAGATACTGCCTGGTTTCTTTTCAGGATATATAGATATCAATGTATGCACACACAAACCAGGTCTCCAAGAAAAGTAACTTTGTTTAATAATATGTAAACATTACATGTTATATATGTTGGTTTCCACTCCATCATGACAGATGTCATTAATGAAGCCTTGAACTCTGTATCCACCACCTTGTGGCCCAAATCTCTGCCCCTCAAATGTGGTAATGACAGAAAAGATGTCTACAAATATTGAAGTACGGATGTCCTTTTTCATAGAACCAATATTAGCAAGCACATGTTTGTTTCACCTTAAACAGCACGCCACACTAAAAGCAAGCACACACTTCATTTCATCATACCCTACTAATGTAGCCAATCTTAACTGTGAAAGCTCAACACTGAAAATACATGCTGAAAGTCCTATGCACTGCTCTACAATTCAAACTACTTACTGTATGTAGCCAAATGGACATTCATCATCATCATGTGCCATGATGCTTAAGCAAATGAAGTACAGTCTCAACCAATCACCAGTGTTGGATCAAGTCAATGCTCTTGTACCAATTATGCCATGTGGCCAAGCATCCAGATATTTATCTGTTTATCTTTCTCTTGCTCTTTCCCCATGAAGTTTGTCAGTTGTCACTAAGTGTCAAGTTTATTTCTCCTTACAATGTGTCCAAAACATCTTGACTTTCTACGTTTAATTTCTCAAATCAATGTACAGTTTTCATATGTTTGTTTAATGATTGTCCAGTGTCGTCTTTAAAAAATTAAACTTTTAAAGAAATAAATAACCTGCTAACCTTCCATGTCCATAAATACTATCAATGAGTGGCTCTGTTGGGTCTTCAATTTCATTCTTTATTTGTTGAATGCCCTAAAGAAAAACAATTTTTAATGAAACAATCACACATTGTATTTCATTAAAAAATACTAAACAGTTGCTACAAACTTTTTTCAGGGATGTGGAAGTTGGCTGCAATGGATCTCCAACACCGTCTGTCTCTTGCCCTGACTGTACATTCTGTCAGATTGATGTTCGTCCATCTCTTGATGTTATCTTCCCACTTGTATTTTTGTCTACCTCTTGCTTGCTTGCCTTCAACCTTACCCTCCAGTATGTTTTTTTATGAGAGTGTTATGTCTTTTAACATGGCCAAAATATTTCACTTGCCTACTTGTTTTAAATTTCTGTCATCAACTCTCTTTTCATTCCAAGTTTTTCTAGAATTGTACTACAGCAGCTCCTTAATAACAAATATATAAAAATCTCGTAGCAGGAACTTGTTGTGGCTATGTGAAGTGTTGGGACCATTACATTGTTTTAGGCCAAAGTGCATGGAGAAATAGGTGTCTAATCTTTCCCTCATGTAGCGAATGGTGAGAGCAGGCACTGAAACTGTCTGAATGCACTCATAACAACATCAGCATAACATCTTAACTGTTACACCAATATGCCCATAGCAGATATGGGGGTTTCAAATTAATTTTAAAAAACTCAATAAGTATAATTGTGTATTTTATTCTATTGCTTGTGTCTGTGGGGAGGGCTTGCCCAGGCAGTCACCATACAGTCTACAGAATATTGTTTTTTTCAAATACTATCTCTGAAGTGTACAAGAATAAAGATTTTATGCCTGTTTCCTTTTCACTAATGGACTTAGAAACAGGACATTTGGCTAGGGGGAAAAATAACTGATTTCAGACATTTGACCTACCAGAATCATCAATTCCATAGCATTAAAAATATAGAAATTTCTTGAAATCCTTAATGCAAAAAATAAATCTAAAGGTAATGACTAATACACTTAAAACGTTTGTTGCATATCCTTTACAGGACATCACAATCAAACCCAGCATTGTTTGGCTGTTTGAGATTTCTTGGCAAGTTTACGTTCAGTAGTTTGCCATTCGCTTTCTGAACTATAGACATTCATACCATTTTATAAAAACCAACACAAGGTGGTCTGTTGCCAAATCAGCTGTGTTTCGAACGCTGTGTGCAGGATTACAAACTGCGTCCATAACCCCTTTGCAGATCCGGCTACACTTAGAACAGGACAAAAACAGGATAAATAAATGTATAGGTAATGACTAAGGCACATAGAACAGGATAAAGACAGGTGTCAATGGATGAATAACACAACAATAACAACAAAGAAATAAGGTAGGCACATAAGAGATTCTAATATAACTCAAAAGGAAGCCATCACTTCACCAAAGGAAACAAATGTACTAAAACAAATGATCAGGTAGACAGCTTACATACATCTAGAGTCTGAATACAAACACAAAATATTACTCAGAAGCTCAAAGAATGGGAAAACACACACAAATAGGTGACGCTTTTCAAATGTTCAATCATATCAACCAGATTTCCTCTGAAAAGATAAGTATTCTTCGTGTTATCTGTATGTTGTTTTCTTTTTGTTGTCCCGTTGATAAAAGCTGTTGGAAATGACTGCTTGTATCTTTGTTTTCCCATATGCTGAGCTCTTTAGTCATATTTTATGTTTTCATTTGGACTCTAGTAACAGCTCTGCAGCAACAAACCACCATTTTCGATTACATACATAGATGCAGCGAAATATGCCAGGCAAAAAATCATGCAATATTTTATTTATGGCATGTGTGTTTAAATCCACTAAGGAATATATTGTTTTGAATGTACACACATCAAGATAATAAATGCCTAAATCAAACAGAAACATACTTACTTTTGTGAGCAATATTGAATACAGATATAGAAGAACACCAAAACTGGACTGAAATTCTGGTATGGCTCTTGACAAAGCTGTATGTAAATCATCAAGATTACTGCATTTATAAAACCTAGTGAGAAAATGAAAACAAATGTTATACATTAAGAAAGAATATTGATATTTCAAAAGTGTAAAGTATTGATAAATGCAACGTTAATAATGTTTTGACTCCACCTAATGATAGGTATGCTATTTTTGCCAGTTGTCATATTCATAGAGTGGTTCTCTTTTCAATTACTGTTGTTTGTCCATCAAGAATGATGATGACCATTCATTTCATCCAGTGGGGTTGAAAGTATGGAGCCGTGAGTTCTAAGATGGCTGATAAGGCCTATTTTGGCTCAAAATGTTCTTTGACAATGTGGACAAAGAATGCTTGACGTTTCTGGGGGAGGATGATGCATGCCACGAATTTCGGTCTTTGGCTGTTTCAATTACTAAATGGTGCAAGAATGAATATAGCAATGCTATAGCAAAAATAATTTCACACTGCACAATGACAACCAATATCCTTGACATCTTGACAATAGATTACCTATTTACTCAATAGATATTTCTTGTAAGTTTCCCTTTCCTAGGCTTTAACTGTCCCCAGTCTGAAAACCTCTAAAAATAGTGTACAATTAGCAGACTTAAGAGCAGTACTCAATGAAGTGTGTCAGAAATCCAAAAGGATTATAATACACGGATCTTGTCTGCTGGAATGACCTGGTCTCATTTAATGGTGTTGACTAAATTTTTACAAAAAAAAGGATGGCATACACCCTCCTGACCTGGAGTAGTGGTTCAGACTCTAGCCTACTCAGATAAGGGCGAAAATTTCTTGGAGACACATGTCCATGTGGCACAGGTTAAAAATCCATCTGCAGTTGGACATCAAAAATAGCAAACCAAATAGCCCATTGCTCAGGCAAACATTTCAACATTAGAAAAATTATACACGCACACAAGAAAATGCATAGCATGTGTGATTCTGGTAAAGACACATCTGGATCCTTGCCAGTGTTATGGAATTCACGTACTGTGCTGAGATTCTCTTTGTGTGATCTATGGGAGGAGACTGGAGGCACTTATGGAGACATCTATGTGCAGTGAAAATGATCTTTAACCAAAACTAAACCAAACCATCTTATTTCAACATACCTAGCAAGGAAGAGGCTGACAAATTAGCAAAAGAAGGTGGAAGACTACCATAGATTGACATAAACAAAACTTATGATGAAGTCAAGAGATTCATAAGCCACTACAGAAATGAGTGGAAATCAGAGCATCCAGGCTATCAGGATGATGATGCACATTACCCATTCACAAAAGCTAGCAATAAGAAATCTTCAGACTATGCACAACAGGCTAAGATACAACCTATTCAACAAGCTAACGGCAGGAAACAGCATGTCTAATTGTAATTTATAAAAGATGTCTAAGTGATAATCAAAAATACATTTCTAAGAGAAATTTATAAAAAATCATGTACATGTTTATCTAAAATATATCTGTGTATCAGAGAAAAGAAGAACTGTAGTAACATTATGGCTAAGTATTTATTTAGAACTAAACAGAAAAAAGTCTTTGGCCTTTGCCAGCTGCATTCCAGGACAAACTCTATGGAGCTATCAATAACCTCAAGTAAACAGCTGCTTTCTTTAAATATATTCATATCTGAACATGTACTAAGATGAAAAAGAAGGCTTTACATATATCTAAACACTTAGTTGGTGTAGAAATAATCAAGCTTCAGTAACTAAATAGCTTTCTGAAGTGTAATGAATCTACTACATAACACTTTACCGTAAACTGGAATGAAAGGATTCTTGACACTGCAACACAGATGCTGATCCACTGATCATCATCAATGTTTCTTCTGTTGGAAGGGTACTACTTCCACCAATGTCCTCCATAATCCTGTTTGATGAGGCAGTCTGTTGATCTTGCAAGCCTTGTCTGTCTAGACCAACTAATACATACTCTGAACTGTTCATTTGTACCAGTATTTCTTTTAAGGCTTCAAGCAACAAACTGTTGGCTCTTTCATCTAAGTTAGAAGACATATATGTGCATATTTAAAGGTTGGGCAGAATCAACTTTTTCTAATTCCACACTGATATAATTAAGACAGATATTCACAGCGTTAGTCTTTGGGAACAATCACATCACTTTGTTCTAATTCTTAACAAATACAATTAAGAAAGATATGCAAATGTTTACTATATGGGCATAGTTATCTTGTCTTAATCCTACACAAATAAAAATCAAGAAAGACACATGCATGTATGCCGGTCTCTGTGACGAAGGGGTTATGGACGCAGTTCGTGATCCCGCATACCAGTGTTTGAAACACAGCTACACGCAATTTGGCAGCAGGCTGTGTTGCGCTGTTTTTTATGAAATAGTATAGGTGCCGGTCATTCAGAAAGCAATGGCAAACTATTGAACGTAAACTTGCCAAGACATAAACATCATCATCAAGTGCCGTGCCGGCTGGCATAGGCGTTCATGGCTCTCCACAGATCTCGGTCTTTGGTGTTCTGGATCAACAAGACATAAACAACAGCAAAAAATGCTGATGTTGACTGCAAATGTCCTGTAAAGAAATATGCAACTAACTTAAACATGCATGTTTGCCAGAACTGTGGCTTAGGGGCTGTGGACATGTGTCACAATTCCCCAACATACCAAATTAAGGATTCAAAATCAGCTGTGGGCAATTTGGAAGCAGACAATTTTGCGTTGGTTTAGATAGTATGAGGCGCCAGTCATTCATAAAGCACTGGCAAATTACTGAACATAAAAACTGCTTAGTGAATCACAAACCGCCAAGAAATGCTGGGGTTGACTGCAACATCCTGCAAAGGATATGCAGCTAACTTTAGCATGCATGTTTATTTACTGTAAGGGAATGACTATCTGATACACAGATAAAATTATGAAAATTATGTACATGTCTCGGTGTGTTAACCACGCATAGAAAGAACAGATGGTTCAATCAAAAATGTGAAGAAGCAGTCATTAGGAAGAAGAATGCCAGACATGTATGGTTAAATGACATCAAAACATCCAAAAGGAAGAGCATTATAGAAATTAATGTAAAGAGGCTACAAAAATAGTCAGACAGCAGAAGCGAGAATATATGAGTAATATAATCAAAGATATGGAAACTAATCACCAGAAAAATGAATCCAGAAAATTTTTTAAAGAACTGAAGTCAATGAAACGAGGGCACCAACAAAACACATATGGTTTAAAAGACAAAAATGGGAATATGATAAATACCAATGAGGAAATGTGCAACACATGGAAAGAATATTTTATTGAATTACTAAATTGTGAAGCTCCAAGTAACATTTTCCCACAGGAAGAGGTTCTAACATGCGAACCACAAATTGAAGAACCTACATTTGAAGAAATCCTATATGTAATCACACGACTTAAAAACAATAAGGCAACTGGGACTGATGGAATTGCTGCTGAATTTTTAAAGGCAGGTGGCCATGCATTACATCTAAAGCTATACGAACTAATAATAAAAATCTGGAGGACAGAAGAATTACCCCATGACTGGAAAGAGTCATTATTGATACCTATCTTTAAGAAAGGAGACAAGTTCCAATGTGGAAATTATAGAGGAATATCACTACTGTCCACAAGCTATAAGATACTATCCGCAGTATTACTAAATAGACTAAAACCATACTCAGAATACATATTAGATGACTACCAGGCAGGTTTTAGACAAAACAGATCAACAATAGATCAGATATTTATCTTACGACAAATAGCCGAGAAAAATTGGGAATATAAAAGAGATCTCCATAACATTTTTGTGGATTTTAAAAAGGCTTATGATAGTGTCCATAGGAATGGTCTATGGAATGCTATGCAGGAATTTGGAATACCAAGGAAGTTAATCAACATGACCAGACTATGCATGGAAGATACTTATAATATAGTAACATATAAAGGCAGGAAATCAGACCCCTTCCAAATAACATCTGGCTTGAAACAGGGTGATGCACTATCGCCGCTACTCTTCAATCTGGCTCTAGAGAAAGTTGTAAGGAAGATAAAGGAGGATTGTGATATTGGAGGAACATCCAAGCTGCTTGGTTATGCAGATGATATAGATATTATAGGGCAAAGTGAACAAAAGACATTGGAAATATTGACTCACTTAAAGGAAAAAGCCCAACAGATGGGGCTGGTTATCAACCAAGATAAGACAGAATATATGGTAATTTCAAGAGACGGAATGGCTAAAAACTCTGGCCACATACAAATAGATAATATGACCATTAAAAGAACGGAAACATACAAATACCTGGGTACTATCTTCAACTGCTCCAACATCATAAGGGAAGAAATACAAACTAGAATCAACTCTGGAAATAAGATATACTATGCACTACAACATCTACTAAAATCAAAGACGCTATCTCGTAACACCAAAATCACAATATACAAAACACTGATCAGACCAGTTGTGCTGTATGGCTCTGAAACCTGGAGTACAACGAAAGGAGACGAAGCCTTGTTACAAACCTTTGAGAACAAAATTTTTAGACGCATCTTTGGACCCATTAGGGATACACAAAGTGGAGAGTGGAAAAGAAGAAGTAACAAAGACATTTATGATCTGTTTAAGTCCCCGCTAATCACTGGTATCATGAAGGCTAATAGACTACAATGGCTGGGGCATATAGAAAGAATGGAAGATAATAGGGAAACAAAACTCGCTTACACTCAGGAAATAAATGACCGTAGACCCCGAGGTAGACCAAGAAGACGGTGGAGAGATAATACATGTACAGACCTACAAGCACTTGGAATCAACGACTGGCAAGAGAAGGTCCACCAGAGAGACGAATGGAGACGGATTGTATTTGCAGCAAAGAACCTCAATGGCTCGGAAAGCTGAAGAAGAAGAAGATGTACATGTTTAAAATCTGGGCACAATCAAATTGCCCTAATTCCTCACAAATAAAATTAAGAAAGATATGCAAATATTGACTGTCTGAGTATAGTTTCTTGTTCTAATCAGATACAGATAAAAGAATAAAAGCAGATTTGTGTTTGTTTACTGTATGGGCACAGCCATCATGTTTTAACCTCACATAGATAATATTAAGGAGATTATGTATATGTTTACTAGCTGGGCACAATCACCTTGTTCAAATCTCATACAAATCACTTTAATTCTACAAGGATAATTCTACCCACACACACACAAAACAACTGAATTTGGCAAATATATATTATAAACCTGTATTATTTTTAAAAGATGTTGTATCAAGAAGATAGACTTAAATAACTCTGGCAAAATAATAGAATGAGAGTTTGTGTGAGTCTTTGTGTGTTTTGATGCTCCAGAACACCAGACTCTCACCCCACCTGGACCTGGAAACTAAAAAGCACAATGACAATGACAGCTTTGACAGATTATTGAAATCTTTGAACAAAAGAAGCAGCTGCTGCAGTAAGATATTACACTATGAATTACAAACAATTATTTATGTTTACCTCCTGCGAGAAGATGAGACATACTAAACACAGACATAGTATTTTTTTTTTTTTTTTTTTTGTTGCGTATCCCTTACGGGACGTTGCAGTCAACACCAGCATTTTCAGCTGCTGTTGATGTACTAGGCAAGTGTTACGTTCAGTAGTTTGCCATTGCTTTCTGAACGACCGGTCTCTATACCTTTTTCGAAAATACGAGCACCGCCGTGTTTCGAACCCGGGTATACGGGCTCACAAACCGCGTTCGCAAGCCCTTCAGCCACAGTTAAAATGGACTTATTACATGTGAAACAGAAGGACAATTATCAAAAACAAAAAATCAACAAATATATAATAATGAAGTAATAAAATAAAAACATAAGTATTATAGGACACAAAGGACAATAGACATTTTGATTCTAAGAATCTTTTTCAAGGACAAGACAACATAAACAGATATAAAGAAATAAACACAAAATGATAAAATAAAAACAACTCCTCTGTTGTCAAGAAGGCACAAAAGTGGGGTTCAGTACGGTTTTGAAAGGTGCTCCTCTTTTACAATACAGGCTGAGTAGAGTTCAGCTGCCAAAGTGTCAGATAGGATATGTGTGGCCAAAGGAAATCTTTATTTGGCTGATTGTGAATCCTCCGGAAGACTGATTTTCAACTTTTAAGTTGGATGCATTGGCATTCAGGTCATCTCAGCACTGAAAAGAGTTTGTGTCTATCAGAGAGAGAAAGATGTACAGGCTTTCTCCAAACCTAGTACCAAAGTGCCATCCCTAAGGGACTGTGTTGGAGAGCACTCCTTTACTCTTCTAAGCTTACAAACCAGCTGGATGTACAAGACCGGCACTAGAATTTCACAGCTGTGGAGAGGCATGACTATGCTTGGAATGTTAGCATGACATGGGTTAGCACAATGGATTTGCCATCCTAAGCAATATTCCATTTCGTGCCACTAGGACACTTTTTCCACCTTTGATGATGCCCACATAGTGAGCTTTCAATTCGGACTTTCCACGTAATGGATTTGCTATCCTAGCAATATTCCATTTCGTGCCATTGGGACGTTTTTTCCATCTTTGATGACGCCCACACAATGAGCTTTTGATTTGGACTTTCCACATAATGGATTTGCTAGCCAAGCAATAATCCTCCCCATATTATACATCTCTGCCTCTAATTTTCTTCTCTATGTGTTTATGGTTTTCCTCTTTTAATTTGCCCTGTGGGTTCCAGACTAAGGACTTTCTAGTTATACTATGCAACTAGACTTTTTTTGTGTATAAAAATGTTGAAAAAAAAGGTAAGAATAAATTTGTGAAAACATGCCATACAAGTCTGATATTTCAGTTACTTCAAACCAATCTTTGTTCCATTTAGTGAATGTGTGTGGTAGTCCATCAGTTCAGATGAAAATATCTCTTCTGTTCAATGTCCATGTCATCTTTCAGTGTCAGGTTAGAAAAAGCTTTCTGGGCCAGGTCCTTGTGTGGGCTGTACACCAGGTTATGTTCTCTGCCACTGCTATTCCATTAGTCCATCATCTGTGAAGTCTTAATCTTGCTCTCAAGAAAGTGTGACAACTCACTTCCTTTACAGCACTGGTGAATCTAGATGGGCTGGGTCTGAACACTTTCTGCCCTGTCTACATTGGTGTTCTCAGGTTTTCAATTATTTCCTATTGAGGTTTTCCATTTTCTTCATTCACTATTGTGAGTACAACTGTTTATTATTTACAGCATAGCAGTCAAGTATGTTTTAAAATATGAGAACAAAATATAACTTAAATAAATATTTAATTACTTGAGACAGCTTTGAGAGCCTTAATATCCGGTTCCCCTTCTCCAAAAAGGGCACATTTGATAATAAATGCCTGCACTGGAGCTAGTACTGCACAAGGCCCTCCATCACGCTGCACTAAAGCTGTTGGTGCCACATCACTGAACACAAAACCTGCCAAAATCAACAAATCTCACAACTCAAACAAGCTATACTATACTACTGCAGCATTAGCAACATAGTAAACATGTATTTATGTCAAATATTATTACTTTTATATATAAAATAATATTAAACTTAACTGTCATATTGGCACAGATATTACAATTAAAGTATCAGTAAACCTGGAAGTTGCGGTAACACAGTGACAAGCTCGCTTGCCTGTCAGTCAAGTGGTCATGTGTTCAAATCCCCATGGAGGCAGATTTTTTCAACTCCCAGTTGACCCAATCTAAAGTGGGCACCAAAACATGGTTTACAAAAATAAGGCACTAGCACCATATATCCATTATGCCTGAATGCATATTTTTGTCTAATTAGTGGACCTAGTTTAAGACATGGCCATTTTGTCAAGCAACCGAGTCATAAAAATACCTGATCTCTGAGCAGTGAATTTGGTGCCTCTAAATAGTTATTTGGGCATCTGGACTTCTCAGACAAGGGGAAAAATAGGACACTGATTATTAGGTTTACTTTGATAAATTATATAATGATTAATACATAAGATCAAGGTGCAAATGGGGTGCCATCAATCTTTATTGACGACGCAGAGCTGGAGATGGTTGGACCATTTCACATATCTAGAATTGGAGGTAAATAGCAAATTATTCCTAGATCAAGAAATTAACATCAGGATTGGTAGGGTAGCAACAATAATACTGAGGTATTGGAAAAATTAGGTTGTGTAATGGTTTATTCCATACTCAGTCTTCATAGATTTGGATAGGACACATTAGGATGGTCAATGGTAGAATCATAAAGGACATCTTTTTTGTGAATTACATATGAGTAAAAGATCTCAGGGTCTACCTCTACAACGGTAAGCGGGACATGATTGATACAGGTATTAATATTGCACCTTGGGAGCACATCACCCTGATCACATTGCATGAAGGGCAAAGATCAGAAATGAAACAAAGACAAAGGAGAAAATAATTGCAGGTAGGACACACAGCTGAGCGTGTGGGATGAAGATGGTGCATGATGGTGGAAATGACCATGTGTTCACATGCATCTATTGTGGTCAAACATTTACTGTGCAAATTGGTGTGATAAGTCACATTCACTACTGCCATGGGTCATAGTTATTATGCCTTTTTTTTACGCACAATATAACAAACTATCGTCTGTCAAGACAGCAAGGTACCAGTGCAATACATAAGAATTACTGTTCATATTTAAGGGAAAAAAGCACATCAAGCAATCTAGAACAGCATTTGTAATAGATCTACAAAGTAAATTATCTACTGGAATTTTTTCTAAAATTCTACAGACAATGCCTGCTGCAAATATAATATTTTCAGGTACATTGCAATTATATAAACAGAAAGACATGATAGTCTCTTTAAAACTACAATGAAAAATGACAGTGTGTTTTTGTCTATTTCAGCTAACAGGATTCATCTTATATTGCTTTACTATGTTGAGCCAGTTCTGTTATATGCACCTATGAGATACATCAAAATATGCCAGGCAATAAAGAGTAGAACATATGGTGCCTTTATTATTCAAATAGAATATCCTATAAACTGTTCTTTGTGGGTAAGCATCACCACAGGATATGAGTGATGAAAATCTTGTAGGTTGGTAGCAGTGGAGAAGTTTAGTTTAGTCAACGGATCAACATCACGGCACATGGTGTAACCCATAAGTGCTCTATTCTACTCTTAACTCAAGACTGAGTCCGGAGAATCTGAGCTCAGTGCATGAACTCCGTAGCACCAGCAAAGATCCTGAAATACTTTGAGTAGATCTTTTAACTTGAAATTTTGCCCAGGCAGCGCTGTTAGGCTACTCTTTTTCGATTTCCAGCTGCTAAGGGATTTTTTACATGCACAACAATACACACAGGCGTCCGATCTCACTACCCAGACACCAGGGGAAATTTTGTTACTAGAAGTCCACATGAAAAAATTCCGGCCTTCACAGGGGCTTGAACCCTGGACCTCCAGCACTCGAGGTGGACACCATGCCTCGAGACCACTCAGCCCCCTAGTGGAGAAGTGGTTTTTGTGAAGAATTTTGAAAACTAAAGGTGCTAACCACTGAAGGTTGGAGACATTTCTAACTGAAATACAAAACAAAGTATTTCAGGACATCGATTTGAAGTTTCTGCAATGCCTGCCACAGACATTCAGCATAAATTAATGATGACTATGAAGAAATAAGTACAAATGAATATCTAATTTTGGGAAGCTTGTTAATGGCCAGCTCCATGGTGAAGGGATTACGGGCGCAGTTCGTAATCTCGCATACCACATTCGAAACACAGCTGCTGGCGATTTGGCAGCAGATCACCTAGCACTGGTTTTTTCATTGGGTGGTAGTTGTTCAGAAACCTGAACGTAGGTTTGCCAAGAGATCACGAACAGCAAAAAAAAAAAAAAAAAAAAAGGCTTGAGTGCAACGTCCTGTAAAAGATATGCAACTAACTGTTAACAATAGCAGTAAACTACACTGATGGTTAATCTTGTGTTCATAACTGACCTGTTTAAAAGTGAATAAATACCATAAACATTCACAATAATATTGCCACAAAGCTGCAAAGCAGTGCGACTAGAGACAAGGCAGGCGATACTATTGATAGTGTATTAGTAATACTAGCAGCTTAGTATAGTAGAAATTCTACTAGAATAGAATAGAAATAAGAAAAGAATTTTATTTATTTAGAATGGTGGGTATTCCCAAACTGTTCTCAGCATTGATCTTTGGAGGAGATAAAAGTTTTATCTAGCAATGTCAGAATTATTGAACTTTCTGGGCTTGGTCTTGGGACTCGATCTTGATTTCGCGCACAATTAGTTGTGTCCAACGATCACTTCCGGTTGTTACCATGTCATACAAAAATTTAATTCTTCGAAAGCAGCGTGGTACGACAACAGGGGAATCTACTCTGATCTTTGTAGTATTGGACCTTCTATTATGTGCCACAAGTTTTATGCCGACAGTGTTTTTTCTGTATTTTTTTCGAGTCTGTACACGAATAATAAGCAAATCTGTCTTATAACTCATGAAAGTAAACAGAAGACTTAACTTTTTAATCCATTTACGAATCCCTCGTCCAATTTTACATAAATGTGAAGAGTTTCAACACAGCTGGTGTTTGCTGGAGTTCAGGACAAAATATTTCGTGACATGGCCTTCATAAGATGGCGGCACCCATACCATACAATAGTACTAAACTTTAGCGGACCTATATTTATTTATAAGTAGAACTGGTAATTTAACTACTAAACTTAAACAGAATACAAGTGTCATTTGTAGCAGTAATGTATATGTGTACTTGTATAATATTTAAGCATTTGACATGACTGAAAATAATTTTGAAACCCAGTTTTCAGACCCGTCTCTGTAAACCTGGAGTACTTAACTTATTTCTTAGCAAAGCACCAGTACTTAATTATTTAAATTTAAATAAAATACTGTGAAATAAGTTATGGTTTTTTAAGTTAGTATTTAATTATTAATTGCTCACTTCTAGATACAGAACAGTGTAAGTGTAATTATTGAGCAGAAGTAGAAAGGAAGTGTCTATTCATAGGGCACTATGTATAAACAAAGTGTCTATTCATAGGGCACTACGTGATTTGCCAAGTCACATGACTTATCGTCAGTTTGTGGTTATATTAAATATTTTCGTTGACTGGAAAATGTGTCGTCAGTAGCATAGTTGATAGTGCGCCCGCCTGATGAGCGGGAGCTCGAGGTTCGTTTCCTTGCCGGATAATTTTTTTTTTTTTAAATTGTTCAGCAATTAATTGGATGGAAGTCAAATGTCAATCGTTCGTTTCCTTGCCGGACAATTTTTTTTTAATTGTTCAGCAATTAATTGGGTGAAAGTCAATCCTTTATCTCTTTGGGTATTTAGACTTGTGTTGTTTAAAGTGAGTGTAAGTTAGTTAGTCTTTCTTCTTGAGCCCTGACTTTACTGGACTTAGGTATCAGTACAGAGCAGGGTAGGTGGTCGCTTCTATAATCCCCAAGGACACTCCATTTTATGTCTGATGCCGCCTCTTTTGATACAAGACCAGTTTCTCCAGTATTTGTCCTCGTTGCTTTGCACTACGGCAATTCCAATACCCAACCCGTTCCTTTTCCTTCCCCCCTCTCCCCTACCTCTTCTCCTCCGCTCCCCGCTGGCTGTTGTCAAAAGTATCGAGCACAAAGCACGTACTCCGTTGCTTCGGCGATAATTCTTTGTATTATTCATAGTTGGTTAGGTAGGTGGGTAGTTAAGACACGAAAGTGGTTAAGTAGGCAGGTAGGTGGGTTGTTAGACAGATAAATGGTTAGATAGGCAGATATGTGGGTAGATAGACAGGTAGGTAGTTAAGTAAGCAGGTATGTGGGTAGCTAGGCAGGTAGGTGGATGAGTAGGTACGCAGGTAGATGGGTAGCTAGATCCAACCCGACACTCGCTCGTCGATCATCTGTGTTCCACCATACCAATTCATACATCTCTTTCAACCACTCCCTGCAATACTCTGAACAGGCAGGTTGAGCTACCGCGAGAGAGAGAGAGAGAGAGAGAGAGAGAGAGAGAGAGAGAGAGAGAGAGAGAGAGAGAGAGAGAGAGAGAGAGAGAGAGGGAGGGAGAGAGTGAGAGAGAGAGAGAAGGGGAGGGGCAGTCAGAGATACAGACAAATAAACAACGGATATATAAAATGGCAGACAGACAGCAGACAGAGAGTCAGACACACGCATACATACACACAGAGAGTCAGCCAGACATACATATGGAAAGACAGACAGACAGACAGTTTGTTAGACAGAGATTCAGATAGACATATATACAAATGAAAAGTGAGACAAGTGGACATATAGAGAGGCATACAGACAGGCGGACATATAGAGAGGCATACAGAGTGACATATGCCTGGGTCATTGACATTGAGGTGAGTGACCTTTGTAGCGAGACTAAGAGAAAAACAACCAGCCATGAAAAATAATGGTAAGGGTGAGTGCAGACCCCCAGGGTGGATGGGGTGAGAGACAGTTTAGTTTTGTGTGAAGTCAGGAGACTGGAAGGGCAGTTGGGGCTGAGACCGACTGAGGGTCGGATGTTTTGGACAGTTGAGTGTCAGGTCCAGAGAAGTATAGGTCCGTGGTCTGCAAGTGAATGATAGGGGAGTTAGTGATAGAACTCTACCCTGTGGGTTTTTCAGTGATGGGAATTCTGAGACGAAGGATTAAAGACTGAGCCCGGTTATCAGCAGACATAGTGTATAGAGGCCTTAACCCCAGAGTGGGTTGGATAGTTAGTGCAGGCCTAGACCCAGTGTGTGGGTTGTATTGTGTGAGGTCCAGCCGTGGATAGGAGCTGGATACAGCTCAACAGGTTTAATGGTTTTGGAAAAGGAAGACTGAAGCGTAGCAACTTTGTAGAAACTGCAAAACGAAAGATTAGGGCAGATCCCATACTTAACATATCAACAGTCAAGCCCATTTACTATGCACACAACTTCCCAGCTTGGAGACAGCAGCAACTGCCTGAGATGATAGAAAACATTCCTGGTATTGAGAAAAAGAACACTCAGCATGAAACCGAAAGAAGAGAAATAACCCTAAACTACATAAAAGAACATTACCCAAGCAGCAATTGGACCCATGCATATACAGATGGATCAGCCAAAAATTCAATAGAGAATGGAGGAGGAGGAATTCTCCTAAATTTAAAAAATGGAGTGAAAAAAACACATTCAGTGGCAACTGGAAAGTTTTCAAGTAACTTCAAAGCAGAGGTAGAGGCTCTGAAAACTACAGCAGAAATGCTCTTGATGGAGGAAAATAAAGAGAAGCAAATAGCTATCTTCACAGATGCAAAGTCAGCTGTCTCAATACTGAAGAGCAATAACAGCACAGAAATAGCTGACCTAAGAGCAGCACTCCATGGTCTAAGCCAGAAATCCAAAAAAGTTGTAATACAGTGGATCCCATCACATTGCAGTATACCTGGAAATGAAGAGGCTGACAGACTGGCAAAAGAGGGCGGACGACTACCACAGCCTGACATAGACATAACTTACAATGAGGCAAAGAGGTTGATAAAAAGCACCTATAAAACCAAATGGGAATCACAGCATCCAGGCCACCAGAAGAATAATGCATATTACAAACTCGACCGAAGAGAACAAGTAGCAATCTTCAGACTCCGCACAGGATATAACAGGCTGAAATACCATTTGTTCAATAAACTAAAAATAGGAGATACCGATGAATGTAATTGTCGAACTGGAAAAATGACAGCAAAACATTTGCTGCAGGATTGTCCAATATATGCAGAACAGAGAAAGATATTTTGACCCACACCTGCTTCATTTGAGGACAAGCTCTATGGAGATATCAACAAGCTCAAGTTGACCGCAGCTTACTTTAACTACATACAGATTGACATTTAAAGGTGTATGAAGAAGTATTCAGACTGCCACACTTCATACCACAGGTATGTCGGTTACAAAAGCCTCCCAGAGGCATGAAATGGAATATTGCTCGGATAGCAAATCCATTACGTGGAAAGTCCGAATCAAAAGCTCACTGTGTGAGCTTCATAAAAGGTGGAAAAAGTGTCCTAGTGGCATGAAATGGAATATTGCTTGGATAGCAAATCCATTACGTGGAAAGTCCGAATCAAAAGCTCACTGTGTGGGCTTCAAATAAGGTGGAAAAAGTGTCCTAGTGGCACGAAATGGAATATTGCTCGGATAGCAAATCCATTGCGCGGAAAGTCCGAGTCGAAAGCTCACTGTGTGGATGTCATCTGCACACTGCATTCTTCTGGTTTCCGGAAGAACAGCCTATGGTGAACAGAAGGCCCAATATACGGAAGTGAGGCTAAGCAGCCATGTGCAGGACGTGACGATTCCTTGGGTGAGCCCAGTACCAGAGCGCTGTGTGTTGGCTCTGCAATTATGGAAGCCTCCTTGGATGGCGGGGAATGCCCATGGTCTGCCCCTGCCTTCCCTTGAGGGCTGACCAGGATGTCTTTGGCTGTTCTATATGGGCCAGCTAGGATGGGAGATAACACCACACCAGTGAGAGTCAAACGTCCTAAGAAACCCCCGGGAAGGTTAACCCGGTCTACAAATGCCCGCAGAAGTCGGATGTGTCGGCCTAACGGCGCAAGAACGCAGCTCTGCTGTAAACAGGCACAACGCAATCACATCCGGAAAAAAAAACTCCGGATGAACGAAGAATTACGTCACCAAAGAATTCATAACTCCGCTTAGAATTAACGTATACTCTCTGTTGAGATACCGTTGGATTCGTCTTGTCTAACTCCTATGATTTCATAAGTAAAAACCCAATTTTTAAATATTGACCAAAATGATGACGCTTCGCTTGCATGTGAGAAGGTAATAAAACGAACAGTGAGAGCGAAGAAGTAAATAAAAGCTTTGAGACATGTTCATCATTTTTACATATGAACATAATTTTTTACATAATGACGTTTTTTAAATTTTTACATAATAAAGCACCTTGTGTCCATCGTGAGAAAACATCCTCTTTCAACGACGAACCCGAACCCCAAAGCAACAATTTTACGTCTTTGACCATTGTGTGATCCATTTTAGCATATCCTTGGGATGCCATACAGCTTTAGGGAGAGTGGCGTCGCTTACCAATTTCTCAAATGTTACATCTACGTGAGGTAATTGCCCATAAAGAAAGGGACGTTGTTATTTAAACTAAATTACGCTATTTGATATTTGTATCCCACCATATTGTTTATTGACTACTTTAAATTGCGGAGTAGACATTGCAGCGGTTAAAAAATGTGTCAGTCGGCAGTCGTCAACCGAAACAATTCATTGAAGCCAAAGGAGCAACATTTTTTTTTTTTAAATTTTTATTTTCTCTTCATTGTTCTTATGTTTTTATCTTTTTATTTTTCTCATCCCGTCTTTGTGCCTTAATGTAGTCACCTAAGGGTTTTCTCCGTGACTATATTGTTGTGTTTTGTATATGTATTTATTTACTGATGAAGGCTAGTCGCAGCAACGTCCTGTATGTTTCGTAATTCTTTCTTTTTTTTTGGTAAGGCTGCATTACTTTGTGTTATGTTATATTGAAGCCAAAGAAGCCATAAACAGTCTCATCTCATCTCATCTCATCAGGTTCCTCTTGTACCTTGCGGTGTCGATGTGAAGTATAAACAGGTCGGCCTCTTCCTCTGCTTCCCTCTGGTCTGCACATCATTGCTTGTTGTGGTATACTGTTAGTTGGTAACCTACTTGCATGTCCAAACCATTTGACTTGCTGCCTTCTAATAAAATCTAGTGCAGCGATAACCCCCACTTTAGTCCTGATTTCTTCATTTCTGATCTTATCTCTTCTTGATACATTGAGTATTCTTCTCATTTCTGTTGTGATTTTTTTTTTCTCTCTCTTTTTCTGTCAATGTCCAGGTTTGACATTGGTAACATAGAGTTGGTAGTAAGATTGTGTTGTTACGTGCTTTCTTAGTTAGTAGTTATTGATACATGTTTGTTCTTTAGTATTGGTGCCATTTCTCCAATAAGTTGGTTTGCCATATTGCATCTATTTTCGATCTCGTCTCCTGATTTGCCATTTGATGATATTATACTTCCTAGGTATTTGAAACTCTTTACTTGTTTCAAAGGGATGTTCTTTTAGGTGAATCGTTGTTGCTTTTTCTTCTTTAGTTATAGTCAATACCTCTGTTTTACTTGTGCTAATTTTCATGTTATGTTTCCTACACATTTCGTTTAGACTATTCATATGGTCTTGTAATTCAGCTTCTGATTTTGCTATTAGTGCTTGGTCGTCCGTAAACAGGAGTTCTCTAATGGTTAGATTTGCTCATGGCTCTTTTTCTGTGTTCTTGTCATGCGGTGTTCTTGGTCTCTGTTTGGCTAGTTTCTTTACATATGTTGTCTATATATGTTATGAACAAGAGAGTGGACAGGACTCAACCTTGACGTACTCCGGATCTTATGGTGAAGGGTTCTGAGTGTCCTCCAGTAGCTCTCACTATGCATTAACTATTCTTGTATAAACTTCTACATAAGTTTGTTAGATGTGTACTCACTCCATATTGTTTAAGGATTTCCCACAGCTTGTTTCTATCTACTTTATCGAATGCCTTTTCTTGGTTGACAAAGGCTAAGTAGAGTGTTTCATTGAATTCGATTGATTTTTCTATAAGCTGTCTAAGAGCAAAAATGGCATCTGTGCATCCTTTGTTTTTCCTAAAACCAAGTTGCGTTTCACTTAGCTGGGGTTCTATAATAGTTCGTAATCTTTTCTCAAGAATTTTGCAAAATATTTTCCCAGTATGACTCAACAGTCAAATGCCTCTGTTTTGTGTGCAGTCTCTTTTGCTGCCTTTGTTTTTTTCCAAATTGGGGCAATTATGGCGTTTCCTCATCGCCTCCTTGAAATTTTTAATTAGAGTTTCTCCATACTCCTCCCAGTCTTTTTGTTTTTCTCTCTTTACTATTCTATTCACATGTCTTCTCGCTATTCTATATTCTATGTAATCGCATTCCTGTTTGCTCTTCGACCACTTTTTATATTTTTCCTTTTTGTCTTTCACAGCTTTCTTTACTTCTGCGTCCCACCAACTTGTTATTTTCTTTATCCGTGTTTTGCATTTTTTCGTAGTTCCGCGTGTTATCTTTACAGTATTTAAAATGCTTTTTCCAATTATTCTTCCACTGTCTTTCTTTCTATAGGTAATTTTATAAAGATTTCAGTTAGCTCTTTTTCATAATTTCCCCTCACTGCCTCGTCTTTGAGATTTTTTAAGTTTACTGTTTTGCATGGCATGTATTTTCCTGGTCTGTGCTTCTTTCTACTGATGGTTCTTATTGTGGCAACGACTGCTTTGTGGTCTGTGTTTATACCTAAATTGGGCACTGCCCTTGCATCTAATATATTTCTTTTTCAGTTATTTCTTGTTAATATAAAATCAACTTGTCTTTTAGTATCTAGATCGTTCCATTTATACTAGGTGTATATTTGTGAGTCTTTATGTTTATGGAATGTATTTGTTATATAGAGATCGTGTTGACTGCATAGCTCTATCAGTCTACTTCCTATCATTTCTTTCATTATGTTGGTCTCCAAATGCTCCAAGATGTTTTTCTATACCCGCTCTGTTGTGTCCTGTTCTTGCATTGAAGTCTCCCACAACTATGATGTTGTCCTGCTTATCTATTTATTTAGCACGTCATGGATGTCTTCGTAGAACTCCTCGCATCCTTGGTCATTATTGTTTGTATTACATGGTGCGTATATGTGTACATATGTTGTAATTGTTTGTTCTTTTATTCCCACTATTATGATTCTTTCTGATATATATATTTTATTTCTAGTATTCCTCTTGCTAGCCGTGGTTCAATGACTATTCCCACGCAGTCGCATACCGTAATTATTGCCTGACATCTTTCGCTGCTTACAGTCAGGTGCATACTGCCGAGTTAGATATCACAAGAAGACAATAAATTAATACTTTTCTTGCTGACATGGGATCTGTCTAATTCTTGTCCCCCCCCCCCCCCCCCCCCCCCACCCCCGCAGATTCTGGAAAGTTGTTTCATGTTAGTCTTTCCTTTCCAAGATCATTAAATCCCAGAAACAGAGTGGTCTAGCAATCTTGTAAATTGTCTGCATGTTGGTGGTCTCTACTAACTCTTTTATCCTGCATTGGTTGTTGACATGTATTATTTTCTAGTTTGTTTTTTTTTGTTTTTTTTTTTTGGCGCTTGCTCGCTTTGAACTCATGCATGGTCCATACACATTACTTCTAAAACATCACTCGACGCTCTATGGAGAAGCAGATCGCAATCTGACAGTGTAGAGGATGCCTCGCATTAAAAGTGCCGCGAAAAGAAACGCAGTGTATACTGCTAGGAATATAGAAGGCAGAGGCGAGGAAGGCTGCTGCGACTGCTGATCCTGTGGCGACACATAGCAATCCAACTCATACACCAGTTGAAGCTGTTCCCGTCACTGAACCAACGCCAGAGAGTACAACTGAAGCCAGCAGCAGCGGAAGTTCACAACCACACCAACGAAAAACTCTAAGCAGCTCACCAAAGACCTCCACACAGGAGGAAACCACAACCCAGGACCGGCAAAATCCTGCTGAAACAGACCAGCAATGGGGAGGCTAAACTCAGCGCTACCAATAGACAAAATAGTTAAATACTGAATTTGTTGGATAACGAGCTGGAAAGATACAGCATCGCCCAGCTGCGCAAGGCATCTGATGGAATAGTAGTCTCCATCAACAAGAACTCAGAGACCACCACACTAATGAAGAAGATATCACAACAAGAGAAAGCCGATATCAAGCCTCCCCCACGGCATATCAGTGGAAGCCACTCGACACAGCACGATCAAAAGGTGGGCCATCAAGCGAGTTAAGACCCATCTCACATATGATCAGATCAGGGAGATGCTGTCGAGAGAGAACTTGACATTAAACATTACCAGTGCAGAGTGGATTATCGGGAAGAACAACATCCCCTCCAAAGTCGTCATCATCACATCGGAGGACTGGATGATCCCTCCCACCATAAGATGGGACAGACGAGAACAAGCCCCAGAGCACTACATACCTCGAGTGCTGTAGTGTTCCGGGTACTAGAAGTTTTGGCACACCCGTGCCACTTGCAAAAGTGAGGTGGAGGTATGCAGGTACTGCTCAGGACCACACCCATACAGTCAGTGCCCTCAAGCTAAGATCGACACGAACTTCAAAAGGCCTAACCCAAACAAAAAATGCGCCAACAGCCTCGGCAATCACGGCGCCAGGTACCTCGGCTTCCCCTGCCACCAAGACAGCAAGTAAGCCATGATAATCGCCACCATAACCAATCTATCTCATAAAGAGGCTAGGAGGCAGTACAAGGTTACCACCCGCGTAACAAAAAGCGACAAGGCCCAATTGGAAGGCCAAACTGAAGGATCATGTTGGTAGACGGTGAGTCAAGTTAGGTAATTAGTGACCATCTCTTTACTCTAGCAGACAGATAAATCTACGCTTGATCTTAGCCAATGGCCGAGAAGACTTTTTGTTTGGGGGACAAGAAGCGGAGCACTGCAACAATCCGGGGCTTGCACTGTTTTGCCCCATGTGATATAAGGGATCACTCGGTCCTCCACTGTGATGATGACGACTACGGAGGGGGTGTTATGTTTGCCGAAGATCCGCTGAGTACCGGTGATCTTCAGTGTCGAGTTACTCTCGACAAGTACTCCTTGCTTGATCGCCGTGGGAAGCTTGATGTCGGCTTTCTCTCTCTGTGAGATTTTCTGTAACAATGAGGTGATCTTTGCTGTCTAGTTGATGGAGACCACTACTCCATCCGGTGTCTTACGCAGCTGAGCGATGCTGTGCCTGCCAAGCTCGTTCTCCGGTGAAGTCCTCGGTTGTGCTGTTCTCCTGTGCGGAGGCTTTTGGTTGAGCTGCTTGGCTGCTTCTCATTGGTGAGGTTGTGAATTTCACCAATGCTGCCGGCTTCAGTTGTGGTCTCTGGGGCCGGTTGTGTTTCGGGAACAGCTTCAGCTGGTATAGAAGTGGGACTGCTGTATGTTCTCACAGGATCAGCAGCCCTGGCAGTCTTCCTCGCCTCTGCCTTCCTTTCCCCGGCTGCATACATCTCATGTCTTTTAGAGGCGGCTTTAGTGCGAGCCTTCCTCTGCTTTGTCAGTTTGCGATTTTCTTCTCGATAGAGTGTCGAGTCAGAATGGAAATTATAAATGTACGGGCAGACTATCTATTGACTGCACTAATTATCCCATGTTAACCCTTTTTAGACATGTTATGACAAGAAATACATTGGAGAACTTGGTGACAATTGGCAAGATAGAGGGGAAGAGAACTAGGGGAAGACAGAGAAGTAAATAATAGATGGCCTGACCACGTGGCATGTTCGAGACAAGAACAGTGAGCTGATCCACTACTCTGATGATCGAGTGAAATGGCGAATCATGACCGCCCACGCTTACCGGCATGGCACATGATGGATGGATGGAATTATCCCATGTTTCGTGGTCTGCCCTCGTGGCTTTTATCTGATGACCCTGACAATTCGGCAAGTGTTACTGGCGCCAACTGGGAAACAAACTATACCCCTACAGTTTCCAGCCTGTAATTAACACCAGTGTTGTCAGGTCACCGGGTATCATGGAACGGTTGTTTATGTGCCCGGCTGAAACACTTGCGTCAGGTAAAATAACACCTTTAGCCTTGTGCGGAGATGTTGTCGTTGGATTCAGCAGTTTAACATTGAACAATAAAAGAGTGGTATTAGACCCGAAAAAGCAATGGAGATATAGTCAATACATTTCGAGTGAACGAACGAACAAGAAGAAGAAGAAGAAGAAGGAAGTCTAGAATCAAAACTGTGTATTATTAATCTGTTGATGTTATGTTCTCCGATGGCGAATCCTCTCGTGACTTTTTAATTGCCCATATGTTCACCGTATATGGGAAACGAAAAATAAAAGACAATATATATGCCTGTTGTACAGCTCTCTGCATTGGTTAACATCGTTACCATTTTTATAGCAGTATGTTGCTTCCAGTATATATTCTTTGCTTGTCTTATTACCAGTAAATTTTTAGATCAGCGAGCATCTTTATCATGTCGACGAGTCTTATTCTATTGAAAGCATGTGTGTGGTCAATGAAGAAAAGACATGGGTTTTTATGCGCTTCTATCGAACAATGTAAATATTCCCAGCAAATATACAGAATTTGTTGTACCTTTGTTTCTGCACACCCACACTGGTCTCCCATTATTTATGATTGTATTTTCTTCCTTATCCATTACATGGTGATTTTAAGAAAAGTCTTTGTAATGTGATTCTGTGATAGTTATTGAAATCAAGAGCTCCTGATTTCATTATTATCATCACCATGCGCCATGCACATAAGTAGGCGGTCATGTTTCGCCATCTAACTCGATCACCAGAGTCGTGGATCAGCTCAACGTTCTTGATTCGACCATGCCATGTGGCCAAGCCATCCAGGCATTTACTTCTTTGTCTTCCCCTTGTTCTCTTCCCCTCGATCTTGCCAGTTGTCAACAAGTTCTCCAATCTATTTATTCTCATAATGTGACCAAAAAAATGTGGCTGTCTACGTCTAATTTCTCTAATCAGTTTAGATTTTCATTTGTTTCTTGTAGGACTTGATCGTTGGTTTTTCTGTCTGTCCATGGCATTCTTTGCATTCTCCTCAAAAACCACATTTCCACAGCAATCAGGTGTTTTTCAGTCTGTTTGCTCGTTGTCCACGCTTCACATCCATACAAAAGCACAGGTTCTATAAAGCACCTCAACACTCTTTTTCTCGTTGCAAATTACATCTTTTTATTGGTCAGTATGTTTTCCATCTTGCAAAAGGCTACCTTCGCCATGGCGTTATTTGTTCTAATCTCTTCAAGGCATCTCCCATCAGATGTTATGACTGTACATTGTGGTATTTCCTTCTTCCTAGTGACGACCATAATCTGTGTCGTTGTACAATTTAATTCTAAACCTAGATGTTCACTGTGTGCAACAACCGCATCTAATAAATGTTGCACATCCTACTCATTGTTTGCAATCAATACTGTATCATCCGCATCTAATGTTATTGATGTTTTGTCCTCCAATGACGATTGCTTATATCTTCTACATTTCTGAAAATATTTTCACTTTACAGAGAATAAAGATTTAGAAACATTACACATCCCTGTCTCGCACCTCTCTTACTAGGCTGATATTGACCTACTTCATTACCAATCCTTATGGCAGCTTGTTGTTTCCAATATATGTTTTTTACAAGTCTAAGGTCTTTCCCATCAGTTTGTAGATCTTTGGACTTCCGGTCTCCAACATGGTGGTTAGACATTCATCCGTTAAGGCCTCTGGCATGTTTATGCTTGTGGCTACGGTTTGCATTCGCATTTTCCTCATGTTGGACTGGTAGTACATGGTTCAGTCGCCCAGCTACTGAGTGAGTGCCTGGCTCGTCAATGTGAGTTGTGCCGAATGCATTAACACCTGTCCGCTGTTGTTTGCATAGTGAACTGCATGTTAGGAACAATGGCCGGCTGTCGCTGAATGGACTGGTTTGCCTTTTCGGTTCACGAGTGCATTTTTAAGGAGACTCCTGGGAGTCGTCGCTGGAGTTACCAAGTTCATGCTTTGGGCGGGTCCCCCTGCAGAAGGAGACCAAGCCATGTGGGATAAAACCCGGGTCAATGAAGTCTTTCTGGTGACTTCCGATTTCATCGACGAACTGTTTTTTTTTTCGTGGAGGACTTTTGTGTCGGCATTCTGGCGACAGCATTATGCACAGTGTACCTGTGCGGGCTGTTGGCTTACCGAGACTCCTATCTGTTCCACTTTTCACATTGGTCAGTGGGGAGCATTTTGTGTGATATTCACTGGCACAGGAACGGAGCATAATGAGGACGACCCGTTGCCGTGAAGTTGGAACCGCGACTAACTAATTAACTAACTTGTAGATCTGTAAGCATCTTTATTATATTGACATGTCTTACTTTATCGAATGCCTTTGAGTAGTTAATAAAGCAAAGATGTATGTCTTTGTTTACTCCTATAGAACGTTCAATTGATGGTCTCAGCATATATATATATATATATATAGCATTTACTGTACCTTTTACTTCTACAAACCCACATTGTTCTTCTACTATTTCGGGTTGAATTTTCTTCCTAACTCTTTGCATGATAATTCTTAACAAAATATTCGTGGTGTGGCTTATTATACTAATTTTTCGACGTTGATCACATTCCATGGCTCATGATTTCTTCGAGATTGCAATAAATATAGAATTTCATTATTCAGGAGGCACATCTCCTGTATCATACGAGGGGAAGTCAATAAGTAAGTCACAAATGGCTGTAGAAAAATAACTAAATATGATAACAACTTGAAACCAGTTTATTTTAGTACATATTTGTCCCTTTATTTCTTAACATAATTTAAACCAACATTGATGCACTTATCTCATCGTTTTATCAGTCCTCCCAAATCGGCTGCATAGAGCTGCGTGCTCTGTTTTCTAAACCACGTTTTCACTTCACATTCAACTTCGGCGTCATTCGCAAAATGTCTCCCGCCAATGCGGGTTTCAGTGGACCAAAAATATGGAAATCGCTAGAGGATAAGTCGGGGCTATAAGGTGATTTTCCAGAACCTCCCACCGTAGCTGGTTAATTTTCTTCTGAGTTAATCGAGCCGTATGTGGTCTGGCATTGTCATGAAGAAGCAACACTCCTCTAGTCAGCAGTCCTGGACGTTTTCTTCAAATTGCATCATGAAGCATCGATAGAACTTCACTGTACGATTCAGAATTCACATTGTCACCTTTCTTCTTGAAATTGGTTAGAAGCACGCCTTGACATTCCCAGAACACTGTCAACATAACCTTCCCTGCTGATGGCGTAACCTTGCATTTTTTTGACACAAGGCGAAGAAGGATGTTTCCATTGAAGCAAGCTTTGATTCGGGCTAGTAGTGATGCACCCATGATTCGTTCCAGTAACAATCCTGTTCAGCATATCTTCCCCTTCATCTTCGTATCGACAGAGATGATGCAAGGACAGGCCAAATCGGTTCACTTTGTGTTCCTCCTTCAATTGTCTTGGTACCCACATTGAGCACACTTTCTTAAATTTCAATCGATCATGCAGTATGCTGTATGTTGAACCATGTAAGCACCCTTTTGCAGATGCTACAGAGTCTATCGTTACTCGCCTGTCACCTCTAATCATCTGCTCAACACGCTGCACGGATGCTTCTGTTGCAATCTCAACAGGACGACCAGATCGGATTTCATCAACAATTTTAGAGCGTCCTTGAGAAAATGTTTCTACCCAGCTAAGCACCGTTTTACGGGACAACGATTTGTCAGCATAAACATGAATCATTTCCTTATGAATGTCCTTTGCACGCAGTCCTTTTGCCCACAAATAATGCTCAACAGCACGTTGCTCTTTGGTTGTACACTCCGTAAGTACAGTCGCCATTTTGTTTATGCGCTGCGCATGCGCATGAGACACCTAGCGCTACCTGATGAACGGGAATATAAAGTTCGATGTTGCTTTCACTTAATGACACCTGTAGAAAACACCAACTACATTTACCTGCCATCCCACAGAACTGTGTGACTTACGTATTGACTCGCCCTCGTATATTGCGTTCAGCAAGCAGTCTGCAAGGTGTGGAATGCGCCTGACCCTGCAGCCAGCAGGGTTAGGATCGGCTAGCCTCTCCCAGGAGGGGTGAAGAGCAAAAATTAGTAGCCTGCCGATGACCCGTAGACTACACAAGTCAACCCCCATCTCCACGCGGTGCAGACCGGGCAACCATGTCCGTGAGGTCATGGGCTAACGGGGCTATGGCTCGCCATAGGGGATGGACTCCCTGTGGTCAGATTAGTGTCCTAAACCTGCTACTCTAATCTAAGAAGTATAAACGGACTGACCCAAATGGATATCGACCTGGTATGTTAATGGTCTACGAGATAGATCCGCGACTCAAAAAATAGGCACAATGAACGTCTGTGGTTTCAATAGTAAAGAAGAAGAGCTTATAGAAACAATGGAAGAGAGGAAAATTGGACTGATGGGAATAGCGGACACCAGAACAAAGGGGAAAGGATGCAAGGAGCTCCACCGCAGTTACACGTTTGTTTACTCTGGAGTAGAACAGCAAGAAAGGGACAAGACACGGTGTGGGAATAGTCATCGAACCACGGCTAGCAAGAGGAATACTAGAAATAAAATATATATCAGAAAGAATCATAACAGTGAGAATAAAAGAACAAACAATTACAACATATGTACAAATATACGCACCATGTAATGCAAACAATAATGAGCAAGAATGCGAGGACTTCTACAAAGACATACATGACTTGCTAAATAAAATAGATAAGCAGGACAACATCATAGTTGTGGGAGACTTCAATGCAATACTAGGAAATAACAGAGTGGGCATAGAAAAACATATGGGAGCATTTGGAGATCAGCATAATGAAAGGAATGATAACGGAAGTAGACTGATGGAGCTTTGCAGCCATCACTACCTCTATATAACAAACACATTCTATAAACATAAAGATTCACTAGTATACACCTGGTATAAATGGAACGATCTAGATACTAAAAGCCAAATTGATTTTATATTAACAAGAAATAACAGAAAGAGAAATATATTAGATGCAAGGGCAGTGCCCAATTTCAGTATAAACACAGATCATAAAGCAGTCGTTGCCACAATAAGAACCATCAGAAGAAGAAAACAAAGAGCAGGAAAATACATGCCATGCGAATCAGTAAACTTAAAAAAAAACCTTAACGACGAGTCAGTAAGGGAAAATTATGAGAAAGAACTAACTGAACTCTTTGTAAAATTACCTACAGAAAGAAAAACAGTGGAAGAAGAATGAGAGATGTTCAAAGCAAGCATTTTAAATACTGCAAAAATAACACGTGGAACCACGAAAAAACGCAAAACACGGATAAAGAAAATAACAAGTTGGTGGAACGCAGAAGTAAAGAAAGCAGTAAAAGCCAAAAAGGAAAAATATAAAAAGTGGTTGAAGAGCATACAGGAATGCGATTACATAGAATATAGAATAGCGAGAAGACATGTGAGTAGAATAGTAAAGAGGGGAAAACAAAAAGACTGAGCAGAGTATGGTGAAACCCTAAATAAAAACTACAAGGAGGCAACTAGAAACTTCTACAAAAAGATAAGTGCAATGCGAACCAGAGGAGAACCCTTTGACCCAACTGAAATAATTAACAGCGAATATGGAGAACCAATAAGTGAACAAAAACAAATCATAATACGATGGAAGCAGTATTTCGAACAACTTCTCAGCATCCCATCAGATGTCACAGGAATTAAAGAGACCTACAAAGATGTCACCGAAGAACTAGAACCAGACATATTAAAAGAATAAATTATAGAAGCCATCAGATTAGCCCCATTGAATAAATCAC
This sequence comes from Cepaea nemoralis, assembly GCA_014155875.1. Taxonomy (NCBI): domain Eukaryota; kingdom Metazoa; phylum Mollusca; class Gastropoda; order Stylommatophora; family Helicidae; genus Cepaea; species Cepaea nemoralis. The sequence continues at coordinate 161,419 of JACEFZ010027891.1, read as the reverse complement.
CGGGATAGGATGAAATACCAAATGAACTAATTAAAGCAGCAAGAGAAGTAGGAACAGCTTGGCTACATAGACTATTCAACCATGTTTGGGTAGAACAACAGACACCACGAGACCGTGGAAACGCCATAATTATCTCAATTTGGAAAAACAAAGGCAGCAAAAGAGACTGCACACAATACAGAGGCATTTCACTGTTGAGTCATACTGGGAAAATATTTTGCAAAATTCTTGAAAAAAGATTACGAACTACTTTAGATCCCCAGCTAAGTGAAACACAACTCGGATTTAGGAAAAACAAAGGCCGCACAGATGCCATATTTGCTCTTAGACAACTTATAGAAAAATCAATCGAATTCAATGAAACACTCTACTTGGCCTTTGTCGACCAAGAAAAGGTATTCGATAGAGTAGATAGAGACAAGCTTTGGGAAATTCTTAAACAATATGGAGTGAGTACACATCTAACAAACCTATGTAGAAGTTTATACAACAACAGTGAATGGCAGTGAATGCATAGTGAGAGCAACTGGAGGACACTCAGAACTCTTCACCGTAATATCTGGAGTACGACAAGGTTGTGTCCTATGTTAGTTAGTTAGTTAGTTAGTTAGTCGTGGTTCCAACTTCACGGCAACGGGTCGTCCCCATATTGCTCCGTTCCTGTGCCAGTGGATATCACATAAAATGCTCCTCACTGCCCAATGTGAACAATGGAGTAGACAGGAGTATCGGCAAGCCAACAGCCCGCACAGGTACACTGTGCATAATGCCGCTGCCAGAATGCCAACACAAAAGTCCTCCATGAAAAATACAGTTCATCGTCGATGGAAACGGCAGTCACCAGAAAGACTTCATTGACCTGGGTTTTATCCCATATGGCTTGGTCTCTTTCCGCAGGACGACCCACCGAAAGCGCCGCACAAAGCACGAACTCCGTAGCTCCAGCGGTGACTCCCAGGAGTCTCCTGAAAAATGCACCCGTGAGCCGAAAAGGCAAACCAGTCAATCCAGCAACAGCCGGCCGCCATCGTTCCAAACATGCAGTTCACACTACAACAACCACCGACAGATGTAAAAGCACTCCACGCGAAACTCTCAGCTCACAGTGTCGCGCCACGCACTCACTCAGTAGCAGGGCGACGGAACCATAGCCTCCTTAGTCGCCTCTTACGACATGCATGGTAGGCAACAGTGTTACTATTCTTTGCTTCCCCGTATGGGCCCCAGCAACACATGGGTGAGGTTGTGTCCTATACCCTCTCTTGCTCATAACATATATATACAACATATGTAAAGAAACCAGCCAAGCAGAGACAGCAAGAATACCGCATGACGAGAACACAGAAGAAGAACCATCTGCAAATCTAACCATTAGAGAACTCCTGTTTGCGGACGACCAGGCACTAATAGCAAAATCAGAAACTGAATTACAAGACCACATGAATAGTCTAAACGAAATGTGTAGGGAGCATAAAATGAAAATTAGCACAGAGGTAATGACTATAACTAAAGAAGAACAATCAACAACAATTCACCTAAACGAACATCCCTTGAAACAAGTAAAGAGTTTCAAGTACCTAGGAAGTATAATATCATCAAATGGCAGATCAGAAGACGAGATCGAAAATAGGTGCAATAAGGCAAATCAACTCATTGGACAAATGACACCAATACTAAAGAACAAACACGTACCAATGACTACTAAGAAAGCACTTTACAACACAATCTTCCTACCAACTCTATGCTACCAATGCCAAACCTGGACAATGACAGAAAAGGAGAACAGAAAATCACAACATAAATGAGGTTCGTGAGAAGAATACTCAACGTATCAAGAAGAGATAAGATCAGAAATGAAGAAATCAGTACTAAAGTGGGGGTTAAAGCAGCACTAGATTTTATTAGAAAGCAGCAAGTCAAATGGTTTGGCTATGCAAGTAGGTTACCAGTCAACAGCATACCACAACAAGCAATGATGTACAGACCAGATGGGAAAAGACGAAGAGGCCGACCACGTAAACGTTGGACGGAGGGAATAACAGAATCCATGGGAATATCGATATATGAAGCCCATAATCGGGCACTCTCACGATGTTTATACTTCACCTCGACACAGCAAGGTACAAGAGGAACATGATGAGATGACATGAGATGAGATGAGATGCAGGTGATACAGTATTGATTGCAGACAATGAGCAGGATCTGCAACAATTAGTAGATGCGGTTGTTGCACACAGTGAACACCTGGGTTTAGAATTAAATTGTAAAAAGACGACTAGGAAGAACGAAATACCACAATGTAAATGGAAATACTCTTCAACGAGTTAATCGGTGCAATTATCTCGGAACAGTCATAAAATCTGATGGGAAATGCTTTTAAGAAATTAGAACAAGAATCGCCATAGCGAAAGTAGCTGTCACTTGTCGTCTCTGGGGGGACAGTAGAATCAACAAGCACACTTCAAAATTCCCTTTTTCCAGTTTTGGGTCTATTGCCGAACCTTTGTATAAACACCCCCCTTCCAGTCATTTATTCACTATCTCTCTATCTCTTACCCCAAGACCATACCCCTCTTCACTTTCCTCCAGAACATACCCACACAACACTGTCCTCCAATAAATACTGAAATTATTTAATGAATAAAATGTATCATGTGTGCGTATAGTGAAGATGTAAAGATGTCTGTGGTGTGTTCTATCGTGTAGGTGAGACAAGATTGACAGTCTAAGATCCACATCACAGTTCTCATCACGCAACGGCCATATATTATCACCACAGCACAGAACTGGAATACGCTCACCCAGTGTAGTGTCTCTCTGAATGATGTCTCCACATTATTTCTTGAAAAACTTTTGAACGAAACTATGTTCATCATGGCGTGTTTTTTGTAGGTAGTGTCTTTCAGTTTTATATATCCAATAAAATGAAAGTTATTATAGTCCTGGTACTGTCTACACATCCGATACACTTGAATGTACTATCGTCTGTAGATATATCACCGACACACGGTTGTCTGTTACTCAAAAGAACTGTTCAGGTAAACAGGGAAAATGTTCATGATTTAGAATTGTCTTTCACTTTATATCCTTCTTAGAGCGAACATTATGGTTATCCTTCCTTGTTTGCTTGTAAGTCTTTATTTAATGAGTCTCTCTTATATTGACTCTTCTTTTATATTCAACTAGCTCATAACTTGTCAGACCTTATTGGCGACACAGGGTTTAAACTTGTTGTCCGTTATCACTGCACCAGAGTATTTCCATTTTTTCTTCTTATCAGAGTTGGAGGTATTTTCACGGTCAAGTTGAACCTGTCGAATAGACAACGCTCTGTGATATCAACCTGACTCAGACTCCGTATAAGTGAGTGTAGGCCTAAGGCCGTACTCAGATAGTTACCATAGTGATCCACATAGAACCACACTGGTATAAGACAGAATATTACATCACCTTACCTAAGACATGGTATGAGAAAGACAGACCATATGAAAGACACAGAAACTCCAGTAGACTCTCCTACAAAAATAACCTACGTCAGTTGTCTTACCCTACCGAGTTAAACGATATCCCGCGTCATAGCTTACATTATACATCCGTCTACTTCTGCATCCCTCTATCCTAATGTACACAACGCAATTACCTATGATCAATTCCTAGTCTATATTCCTATAATCACCTTATAAACTATTGTGATCCTGAATTGGAATACATATGCACACTAGTACAAATGTCCGGCGCCTCTAAGCCTCCTAGGACATCGTAATTCCTTTTCGAATAAGGACCGATAACAATTAAACACTTCCTCTTGGGTTAAACCTCGGTAACACTACTGAATTTAAACATATTTTCATGTCAACTTATAATTTGCCTGTACGACGTCACTGGTTTTCCCGTCGACCAAGTAACCCCCTGCTCTTTTCTCGTCTTTTGATCTTCATACAACAACATGCTAACCATCTTCTTTGATGTAGACATTTCTAGTTGAGATCGTTTCTTCCTTTGCTCCGTGAACTCCGTTCCCCGTCTTTCACAGAGATACGAGCGTGTTTGATCGGCCTCCGCCTTCGTATTCAATCGTTCCTATCTTGTCCGATCGGGGCACCCGCTCTCACAATCAAACAAAATTGTAGCGGTGTAAACAGACGATCTCTGTCTTTGATCGCCGATCTCTGTTCTTTGATTTTAGGATCAACAACCTTCCATCACCTCGCGACTGAGGTGATCTCTGTTTTATTTTTATCGTAGGGTCGATCACCTTCCAGTATTCTGTGACAGTAGCCTTTAGCAAGATGAAGAAGATACTGACCAATAACAAGATGTCAATTGAAACGAGAAAAAGAGTGTTGAGATGCTATATAGACCCTGTTCTTTTGTATGGATGTGAAACTTTGACAATGCGCAGTCAAGCTGAAAAACATCTGATGGCTGCAGAAATATGGTTTCTGAGGAGAATGCAAAGAATACCATGGACAGATAGAAAAACCAATGACCAAGTACTACAGGAGACAAATGAAAATCATAAATTGATTAGAGAAATTAGACGTAGACAGTCAAAATTTTTAGGACATGTTATGAGAAGAAATGAATTGGAGAACTTGGTGACAACTGGCAAGATCGAAGGGAACAGACCAAGGGGAAGACCTAGAAGTAAATACCTGGATGGCTAGGCCACATGGCATGGTCGAGACAGGAACACTGAGCTGATCCATGACTCTGGTGATCGAGTGAAATGGCGAGTCATGACCGTCCACGCTTTGCGGCATGGTACATGATTGATTGGTTGATTAGTCGTAACTAGAATTGCTACAGACGCTGTAGGCTAAAAGTTAGGGGAGGGTCTTGGCTGAGAGATTACAGTGTCAGCCTTAGGGTCAGAATGTACAGGGTTCGATTCCAGTATAGTAATGGAAATTTTCCAAGAACCATCGATATCTAATGTTATCACACACTCCCCGATCTTCTTGGTAGTCAGATCAGACACCTACCCTTCACGGATAGTGGCGACCAAAATAAGGTCCCGTGTGCAAGTTGTGCACATTAAAAATCTAACAGCAGTTAGACATTGCAAAGAGTAAGCCGTAAAGCGGCAGCCTTGAGAAAATTATTAGGAAAGAAACCATTCCCAGGGGTAAATAGAGCCTGTTACCATTGGTGGAATCTTTCTAGAGGAAGCAAATCTTATACAAATGCATGCTGAAGTCGGACACGCTGACCATGGAGGTGTATAACTAGGAGTGACACACTCCCTTCGAAAGAGGAACTAATAAGTAAACAGAAGAAGTAGTACAAGCCAAGATAGTGGCCGATTCAGATAATGGTTCTCCTGCTTGTCTTTTTTTTTTCTCGCTTGTCCGATTGTTTTGTTTCTGACGTAAATGAATTCTGTCTGTTTATACCAAAGCCGCGATACGGGAGCTTTGGCCAACACATTTGAACCGGAATGTGTTTCCCATAGCCATTCTAAATGCAGTTTCTTTCCTCCTGTCTGTTATTCATGTTTAGAACGTTTCCATCGCTGGCAAATTCTTAAGAACAATTGACAATTAAAAATACCCCTTCTGTGACCAGAAACTTGACGTCGCCAACATTGACAGGACGTTAGAATTTATACGCTATTGCTTACTAATGCAAAATGCCTGGATGGCTTGGCCACATGGCATGGTCGAGACAGGAACACGGAGCTGATCCACGACTCTGGTGATCGAGTGAGATGGCAAAATATGACCGCCCACTCTTACCGGCGTGGCACATGATGGATGGATGGATGGGCTTACTAATGTTTGTGATAAACTGTCTTTGTGTCTTAACCTCTTTCAACGCATTTGGATTACTCATTATAGCTGACCTGTAGGTATTAATATTGAACGCAGTCTGCACAAAGCAATTTGCCATACGTTCCTCAGTGTGACATAAACAACCCTGCATATTCTTTCCAGGACGTTGCAATCAACTCCATGTTGATTGTCTAGGCAATTTCACCTTCAGCAATTTGCCATAATCGGCTCCGTGGCGAAGAAGTTACGGATGCAGCTCGTAATCCCGCATACCGCGTTTGAAACACAGATGTGTTGATTTTTATGAAATGGTATGTATGCCGGTCGTTCAAAAAGCAATAGAAAACTACTGAACGTAATCTTGCCCAGGAATCACGAACAGCCAAAAAATGCTGTGGTTGAATGCTACGTCCGTAAAGGATATACAACTAAATAAGAAGAAGTTTGCCATTGTCTCTGATCGAGAAGTCAACGGTGTGAAAAAGCAGTCAAAGTTGAAGTTGAAATGACCGGTGTGTGGACAGAACTTACTACTCCGTCGTAAGTACGCAGGGAGTTTAAGCGCGATTAGATCTCTGGACTAAGCTGACCTCTTCTTTCACATTTAAAAAAAGTTGCATATCCCTTACAGGACGTTTCAGTCAACACCAGCATTTTACTGCCGTTGTTGTCTTGCCAATTTTTACGTTCAGTAGTTTGCCATTGATTTCTAAACGATCGGCTCCCATACCAACACGTTAAAACCAGCGCGACACGGTCTGCTGCCAAATCGGTCACCGCTGTGTTTCGAACGCGGGTAAGCGGCATTACGAATCGCCATCGGCACGGAGACAGGCTTCACATAGCAAGTCTAAATGCGGTTGTTCTTCCCTCATGTATGTTATTCATGGTTAGAACGTTTCCAAAGCTGATAAACTCTTGAGGACAATCGACAGGTAAAAATCTATCAGACCCTTCTGTAACAAGGAACTTGATATAGCCAACACCGAACGCTCGTTCGAAATTATACGCTATTGATGAACTTGCACTGAAAGACTACCCCATGAGATTTTGTGAGATCTTGTGATCAGGTGTCAGAAGAGAACGTTTCATGGTTAGCCACGCCCCTAAAATTGTAACATCACCTGAGACCATCCGTTTACCTCATGGTATTAAAGAAAAGGAAGATCATAAAAGTGTTATATGAGAATGTCAAGAATATAAAATAACATTAAGTAATGCAACTTTCAGGACACAATTACGGAAAACGTAGAACGTTGCGGCGACTAGCCTTCGTCAGCACACAAATACACAAAACAACATATAAGCACGAGGAAGCCTCTACAGTTGACTACATTAAGTTATAATTACCGAATGAGAAGAATTAGTTAGTTAGTTAGTTAGTTAGTTAGTTAGTCTTTCCTCTTGAGCCCAAGGCGGCGCATAGGGCAGAAATCATGGCTCTCCATGCTTGGCGGTTCGCTGTTACCTGTTGTAGATTTTGGATGTTTACTTGGCCGTTGAATGAGCCTTCTCCAACGGCGTCTTTAAAAAAAAAAAATAAAATTGGATACTGTATCTTGTTTAGTCTCGTCTTATTTACTGGATGTTTAGAATTCTTCTAAGACATGAGTTCTCAAAATTATCTAATTTTTTTAAAAATCTAAAGCTACTGTTGATTTCCAACTTTCACATCCATACGTTAACACCGGAATTACACAAGAGTTTAAGATTTTAAGTTTCGTGTGTTTGCTGAGTGTCTTTCACTTCCAGATGTTTGACAGTTTATTGAAGGCACCAGATGCTAGTGCTATTCTAGATTATATTTCTAGTGTTGAGTCCCCAGTAGATGTCATTTTGCTTCATAGGTATGTGAAGCTGTTGACTTTTTCAAGAACGTAGTTGTTTAATTTGGTGTCGTCTGAACTGTTGGTACGATCGATAGTTTTTGTTTTTGTGGTGTTAATTTGGAGACCAGTTTGTCCTGAAACATTTTGGAGATGGTTTATTTTCTCTTGGGCATCTGGGTGTGTTGAACTCAAAAGCACTATGTCGTCGGCAAAGTCCAGGTCTTCTAGAATTTTGTCAACCCAATGGATACCCATGGAAAGAAGAAAACAATAAGAATAATGAAAAGAAAATGAAAAACTGAAGGAAAAAAAAAAGTGCTACTTATTGTAATGGTAGGCTTAATGTACAAGTTCTGGACCTTGACATCAGCCAGGTCGGTCTAATGATAGGTCTAAAGTGCAAGTTCTGGGCCTTGACTTCTGCCTAGTCTATCTTATGATATGTGTAAAGTGCAAGTTATGGGCCTTGACGTCTGACTAGTCTATCGGATGGTAGGTCTAAAGTTCTAAAGTATAAGCTCTGGGCCTTGATGTCTGCCAGGCTGGACTGATTTTAGATGTAAACTAAAACTACCTTATCTGCTCTATGTTTTATATTTTTATTTAGAAGGGTTTCGAAGCAAAGATTATTGTTGCCATGTACGCGTATTTTTCACAGACTGTTCAGCTGCAACTACATTAAAAAAAGGTACAGGTAATCCCATAACTGATGATACCTTTGGATTTTGAAATATTAGGTATTCACATATTCAAGGCCATGGCATAATGAGGTAGTGTTGCCAGCTCCATTCCTTGCCACCTTTCATATCTAGACAATTTTCAGAAAATTCTGAAAATTATCTAGTGTCCATTCTTATGAGGCTGGATCGACCCCAGAACAGTACTGGTCCAAAAAATAATCTTGCCTCTGCTTGGGATAGAACCAGAACACTATCGTGACAGGTAAGCTCATTAACCAGTAGGCCACACCGGATCCGGGATAGAAGTACTCCAGGAAATCAATGAGGTACACGTATATACCATAGTTAACATACATACTACAAGATTACAGACACCATCTAGACTTCTATGACGACAATATAGTTAATTTACTTCCACGCTCGTATGGTGACAAGATATCATATTTGGAGAGATATTTTAACTGCGTATTAGCGGAGACGTAATAGGTGGGAGCTGTCAGGACACAATCATGGCCGAATCATAAACGCGCGTTCATAAACATCCGATGTGCTGATGCCAAGTAGTGGGTTCAACACCTACAGCGATCAGATGGACTAAAATGTTGACTTTCTCGTTCTTGACGTGGAACATAAATCGCAAGCAACCCAGAATGTGGAGTGGTTTCGCCCGATAGCGAGGAACATTGGTAGTATGGAAAGCTAATCCACACTCAAAATTCATTCAGTACTACTAGAACTAGCATGGTTTCAAAGCGAGCGAACGCTCACCAAAAAAAAAAAAACAATAAAAAAAAACAACTCAGAAGTTACGCATCAGTTGAATGCCTTGCAAAATATTCAGTAGCACAATCCTTGCAGAACTTAGCTCCATAACAACCCTCCGGAAACTTCTCGTTCATAAGCAAAATGTCCCGCATCCGATACACCCATCTGTAGATCATCTGCCACATCCTGTACCCCATTTTCTCTTTGGACTTCCTCTTTCGCCTCTACCCGGTCATACACGACTCCATGATTGTTCTCTCGAAACTTTCATGACATTTCAAGTGACCAAGTTTATGTGTTGTATCGTCTTTAGTAGCCAACTTTCTTCAATATTCAGTTCTTGTCGTGTGTGTTGCATTTATTCTTTCTGTATCCAAAATATTCTTAGAAACCCGTCTATAACATTTACATTCAAAGGCAATTATGCGCTGTTCAGCTTTTTTAGTGATGTTTAGGTTTCACCGGCGTATGTTGCCATGGAAAAGATGCATGCGCTTAAAAATCTAAATTGTGTAGTCCAGTCTGTTCCACTCCACAATTTATTCAGTTGTTTTAGTTTTTGAAGAGCAATAGATATTCGTGTTTTTTTTTTTTTAAATGTCCTTCATAGTGTCGCTATTGTTGGTAATTAGGGACCCACGATATTAAAATTCTCCCACCACCTCCAATTTCTCCATATTAACATATATTTCTGTCTTCATATAGTTTTAGCTATATGAATTATGTTTGTTTGTGCTATATTAAGATATAAATTCACCTGTCTCAGTGGCATTGTTAAAAGGGGGGTTTCCCTAAAGAAAAAAAGGGTTGGCCCCACGCCCTTTTGGGGGGGCCCCCCAGTTTAGTGTGTGTTCCCCAACTGGACGGAAAGATAGAATTATGTGTCCTGTAATGAAAGAAATATCCTCCCTTATAATGGGATAAAGTGCTTGGATGCGGATAAATTTCGATTCGTGGATTTACATTAATTCTATATAGGAACATAGATGTGTTATAAGGTATATTACAATATATTTTTAGAATAGGAATATAGATGAGCGTGTATTACCTTTATCATTACCTATTATTAGTAGGTGTTTTAGACTGAGGTGAATTCTTATGTCTTATGCGGATGGTGACTTCGAAAGCCTTGTCATTATGGCTGGAGAAGGACACTTGCATAAGTTAGGAGTAAGGGGCGGACGCTTACCACTCGACTTGTTATATTCATCCACAGGTTCCCAGTTTCTAGGGACATTAGAGAAGAAAGAAAAAACTACTCTACGTGAACAATAAAGTACATACTTAGATCCAGAAAGAACCTAAACAGTTTGTTCAGATGAACAAATACTAACATCAAGTAAAATACAGAAGACTGTATGCTAACACGCATATACCACTGGGGCTCCTAAACAGAAAGAGAGGTTAAGGTGGGGCAAGCAGAGACTTCAACCTACATACGACTTGCATACATAGGGTAGAAGGAAATAGACCAAAGACAATAGTGATAATCATAATAGACAATAGGAAGAACATTGACAATGTGGTGTTTTCTTTTTTGATGATGGATACTTAATATCATGAAACCGATTTGGGCACAGTCATAAACTTACGGGACTTTTATAGCAATACGGTGACTAAATGGTGAACAGTTTGTTTTCATTTCACTAACGGATTTACCATCAGATTCAAGCCTACGGATCATCCCGGGTGAGCTCTGTCCTGTTTGATGTGATGTCCTGTAATCGTGAAGAATGACTGGCGAGGAAGATACAGCTGATAGACATTCTGAGTTCATTCTGTCCACAACCATAGAATACAATAGCAACTACTCAGACAATATCCATACACACACCGGACATAGTTTTCTTTATTAATAAATCTTTTATTATATGTTGAAAGGAAATGTTGTCGGAGTATGTGTTGAGAGAATAAGAGAGAGAGTGACAGAAGTAGATATATGGAAGGGAAGACAGAAGAGAGGAGTGTAGACCCAAGTCAGGCAATAACCCCAACAGATAATCAGTTTTATAGATGTGCTTGTTGAGTCCAACCTTCTCTCTGGAATTTAAACAAGTGACAGTATTCACATATTCAAGGCCATGGCATAATGAGGTAGTGTTGCCAGCTCCCTTCCTTGCCACCTTTCATATCTAGACAATTTTCAAAAAATTCTGAAAATTATCTAGTGTCCATTCTTATGAGGCTGGATCGACCCCAGAACAGTACTGGTCCAAAAAATAATCTTGCCTCTGCTTGGGATAGAACCAGAACACTATCGTGACAGGTAAGCTCATTAACCAGTAGGCCACACCGGATCCGGGATAGAAGTACTCCAGGAAATCAATGAGGTACACGTATATACCATAGTTAACATACATACTACAAGATTACAGACACCATCTAGACTTCTATGACAATATAGTTAATTTACTTCCACGCTCGTATGGTGACAAGATATCATATTTGGAGAGATATTTTAACTGCGTATTAGCGGAGACGTAATAGGTGGGAGCTGTCAGGACACAATCATGGCCGAATCATAAACGCGCGTTCATAAACATCCGATGTGCTGATGCCAAAGTAGTGGGTTCAACACCTACAGCGGTCAGATGGACTAAAATGTTGACTTCTCGTTCTTGACGTGGGAACATAAATCGCAAGCACCCCAGAATGTGGAGTGGTTTCGCCCGATAGCGAGGAACATTGGTAGTATGGAAAGCTAATCCACACTCAAAATTCATCAGTACTACTAGAACTAGCATGGTTTCAAAGCGAGCGAACGCACACAAAAAAAAAAAACAATTAAAAAAAACAACTCAGAAGTTACGCATCAGTTGAATGCCTTGCAAAATATTCAGTAGCACAATCCTTGCAGAACTTAGCTCCCATAACAACCCTCCGGAAAACTTCTCGTTCATAAGCAAAATGTCCCGCATCCGATACACCCATCTGTAGATCATCTGCCACATCCTGTACCCATTTTCTCTTTGGACTTCCTCTTCGCCTCTACCCGGTCACACACGACTCCATGATTGTTCTCTCGAAACTTTCATGACATTTCAAGTGACCAAGTTTATGTGTTGTATCGTCTTTAGTAGCCAACTTTCTTCAATATTCAGTTCTTGTCGTCTGTATGCATTTATTCTTTTCTGTATCCAAAATATTCTTAGAACCCGTCTATAACATTTACATTCAAAGGCAATTATGCGCTGTTCAGCTTGTTTAGTGATGTTTAGGTTTCACCGGCGTATGTTGCCATGGAAAAGATGCATGCGCTTAAAAATCTAAATTGTGTAGTCCAGTCTGTTCCACTCCACAATTTATTCAGTTGTTTTAGTTTTTGAAGAGCAATAGATATTCGTGTTTTTTTTTTTTTAAATGTCCTTCATAGTGTCGCTATTGTTGGTAATTAGGGACCCACGATATTAAAATTCTCCCACCACCTCCAATTTCTCCACATTAACGTATATTTCTGTCTCCATATTAGTTTTATCTATATGAATTATGTTTGTTTTGTGCTATATTAAGATATAAATTCACCTGTCTCAGTGGCATTGTTTAACGTGTCTGTAAGTTTCCCGAAATATTCGTTTTTGTCTTCATCGCTGTAATTTTCGTTACATGAAGCGTATGTCTATATAATAGTTGTTTTACTGCCTTATTTAATCTTTATTAGTATTATTCTTTCTTATATAAATTTAGTGTTGATAATGGCTTGCGCTTTTTCGGGGTGTAATTTAAAAAAAAAAAAAAACCACTCCATGCTTAGTCTTTGTTCGCCGATCGACACCACTTCTTACTAGAACGTAATTTTCATGTATTCGTTTTGTGTTCTGCCTCTTTTTGCCTCGTATTTGCGAGTCCTAATATTTGAATTTTTATGTTTTCATAAACTCTACTATTGTTGGGTCTTTATCTCCTAGACCACTAACATTTCAAGTCCCGAATATTCCCTTTCTGTTTCGTACTTTAACTGTTGTTGTTCGCTTGTTCAGTGTGTTTCTGATGTGGGCGCTGAGTCACGATTCTCTTTCAATTTTCCCCATAATTCTTGAGCAAAAGTACGTGAACAAGTAAATTCCTTACCGGTTTGCTGGACCTGCCGAAGGTTCATCCTTATTTGAACACACTGATCTTAGAAACCCACACGAAGCAAATACTTATTTCTCCAGACCGCAACGAACACTGTTTACTCCTCCACCTTGAAGTAAGTAATCAGTCTTGTTCACTGCTTCCTACAATTTGAATGTGTAACCTCTCAAGCTCATCACAAACTATGTTGAGCTTTCTGTCACACATACTTCTCACATTCCACGTTCCGAGTCTCTTAATCTGACACATGGGATTTCCTTGGTAATACAATCAGGATTATCTCCGTCATCACAATTACTAGTACTGACCCCTGCGTCACACGCTTCTCCAGTCTTATCTGATCTGACTGGCCTGGGGGTCTCACCACCAGATGTCTTTCTTATTATGTTTTCTTTTTCATGGTTTTAGGTTTCTTGGTAACACACGTTTTGCAGAAGGTAGTCTCAAATGACAGCAAGCAAGCACGCACACACGCGCGCGCGCGCGCACACACACACAGAGAGAGAGAGAGAGAGAGAGAGAGAGAGAGAGAGAGAGAGAGAGAGAGAGAGAGAGAGAGACCCAAAATCAATGTAGCATGTCCTTTGCAGGTCAACCCGAACTGCTAGGTTCAACTGCTAAACAAATGTACATTCGGTAGTTTACAATAGCTGTCTGAACGAGAAAGTCAACTTTTAAGTCCAACTAACCGGTGTAGGGGTACTACCCGACCATCAGCAAACTGGAAGTTTAATTGCAAGCACATAAGGCCACGCTAACTCATGCAGACCGGCACACTCACAAGATGATGACATTATACACACAAATCATGCTCACTGGCCAACACGGTTAGATAGACTGCGATGTCAGCACGGCAGATAGAACCGGCCAGACAGACATTCGCCGGACACATTGCTGTTTACAGTTGAAAGAGCAGGCGTCGCAAAAGCTAACTCAACTGATGCCGTCGCTGATAAGGAGATGACATTGGTAAAATAAGTGGGGGGTACCCCTTGTCAGTTAAACATTCGCATTTCTAGTATAACACCGTTACAAGTTCGCTTAAAGTCGCTTAAAAGTAGACAGGTTCGACTTAATTGCATCGGGTTTTTATCCCATATGGAACACCGTAACAAACAGGCAGCTAACAATGTTAATAAATAAACTTAACAGTTTAGTGACAAGTGGTAGGCATGATGGGGATAAAGCAAGAGAAAGACAGACTGCGCCTGGCCACATGACATAATGCGGACAAGAACAAGGATCTGATCCTAGAATCTCGTGATCGTATGTGATGGCGAATCATGACCGCCCACTCTCATCGTCATGGCAAATGTTGATGAATTTTGGTTGGACTCAAAGAAGAGGAAAAAAGGCATGTGTGAAAACACTTTCATTTGCTTGATCGTCTGGTGTATCTAGTAATCTCAACCCCCTCCCCCCCCCCCCCTACTTTTATGAGTTCCAGTCAATACCTGTGAATTAATTACCTAGAATCTTAGACTTTTTTTTGTTGTTTAAGAATCTTAGACTACATGAGAAAAATTAGGATATACCGCTGCATCATCTTCAATAAAGGATACACTTCTGAGACAATCCATAACAACTAGGACACCTATCAACACTACTCATGTTTATGATGTGATAAAACCGAGGAATGTAAACAGCCTAGGCTATTATTGCAGCGCCTTTTATTAATTAAAGTTATGTAAGTAATGCTCGGGCTGTCTCTTCACACTAAAACACGTATTGTGTGTTTTCTATAGCCTGTGCGTTATCTATCTGTCTACCCATCCGTCGATCGGTGAGTTATAGGTCTGTTTATCAGACTGCCTGTCTCACTGCTTGCGTGTGAAAGTATTACAAAAGTTCAGAAGTTCACACGTGGTGTTCATCTGACTCGGTTAGCGCAGTAGGTAGCGAGTCGGTCTCATAATCACGTGGTGCTAGCTTTCCGTGTTAACTTTCCCGTATACGTTGAACTTACCCATTAGAACAGCTTTGTGAAAGTAATAAAATCTGTGCTCCGTTTCTGATGACTGGTGTTCGACTTTGGCGCTGGAAGCCTTAAGGATATTTTCTCTACTCTATCAGGTAATACTTAATTTATTCATACATCTTTTAACTTATTTAATGTTAGCGTCATTTCGAAGCTCTTGCTTAATCATTGCAATCACCGTCATAAATATGCATTGCCATATGGCTAAGGCTAAGGCGTTCGAGTCTCTCCACAGATCACGGTCACTTGTGTTTATTGATGATAATCTTCCATAACACTGCCCTAGACCAGCATCGGTTTTTCTCGGCTGTCTCTTCTACCGCTAACCATTGAGACATAGGTCATCAATCATTAATACCAAGATGTTCTATCTTATGCTTGCGTCACCTCTTGATTCACTTATATTTGTTTATGCTTTTCCTGAGCTCCACATTTTTTATTCAGACATACTTTAGGCTTAGGTGCGTCTTTTGTGCCCAGACACCAATTAATTAATATTAATATTAGTAGTTTATTATTATGCCGGCTCCCTGGTCTAGAGGTTACACGACTTTCTCCGTAATCCCGTATACTCTCGTGAGTAACGTGACACTGCGTGAGAATCGGTAGGGTTCTTTCCGCGTCGGTAACTTACGGGGTATGTGAGCCGGTCGCTCAGAAAGCAGTGGCAAACTACTGAGCGTAATCTTGCCAAGAAATCAACAATCAGCTGAAAGATGCTGATGTTGACAGCGATGTCCTGTAAAGGATATGCGAATTATTATTAAACAATCATGTTCTAGTAAAGCTCACCGATTCTACTTCTCGTTGTGTGTGTGGCGTGTGTGTGTGCGTGTGTTTGTGTGTAATTCATTCATTATTACGTGACAGTCGCGTTTGTAGTCATGACTTTCCCTTTGTTTCACACCGTTAACAAACCATACAAGTGTAGTATAGAGAGGATAAGATTCCATGACACTTGGTGGTTTCAAATCCTCCCGTTCTTCTCCATAATCTCTTCTTCTTCTTCTTCTTCTTCTTCTTCTTCTTCTTCTTCTTCTTCTTCTTCTTCTTCTTCTTCTTCTTCTTCTTCTTCTTCTGTTTCCCTATAACCTGATCTGTAGGTTGGGCGTTTACATGATCATCATAATGATCATCATGTGCCATGCTGATAAGCATGGCCGGTCATGCTTGGCCATCTCATTCGATCACCAGAGTCGTGGATCAGCTCAGTTTTCCTGTCTCAATCTGCCACATGGCCAAGCCATCCATGTATTTACTTCTCCGCCTTCCCCTTGTTCTCTTCCCATCGATCTTGCCTGTTGTACCAAGTTCTCAAATATATCTCTTCTCATAACGTGACCATAAAATGTTGACTGTCTACATCTAATTTCTCTAACCAGTTTACGATTTTCATTTGTTTCTTGTAGGACTTGATCATGGGCTTTTCTGTCTGTCCATGGTATTCTTTACATTTTTTTCAGAAACCAAATTTCCACAGCCATCAGATGATTTTCAGCCTGTTTGCTCATCGTCCGCGCTTCACATCTATACAAAAGCACAGGATCTATAAGTAGCAACTAAACTGGGTTTTTTTTCCGTTGCAAATGACATCATTTTATTGGTCAGTATGTTTCCCATTGTGACATGTTAAATAGAAATGGGAGATAGATATCTCAATTCTCAGTTGCCGACTACTAAATGAAAACCTTAGTACTGGAACATACACATATGGTAAGACTCCACTAAGGTATTATGTCAGGTTTTCCAGTAGAATGCCAAGAGAGCACAAGGACATTTTTGCCCTCAGAAGAGGAGAATGCTCACGCTGGTTAGAACTCTGGTTAGTCTGAAAGCGAGTTTTATCCTTGCCACCTGCTCTCTAGATTTTGTTGTCAAATGAAGTAGTAGCTCTGTCACTCTATATTTGAACACAGTAATGCACACGTACTTTGATGAAATTAAATAACACAGTAGACGAAGATTATATTGTAATTAATAGATGGGGTGTGGGTGGGGGGGGGGGGGGGGTAGGGGTATGCTCCATGGGCATTACAGTGTTACATAACAAAAATTATACACAAGATATCTTTATTCCTATCTATCTAAAATGTGATTCTCGGAAAACTCCGGAACACCAGGAAAAGTTCTAGCATAATAAATTAAGTATTATTGTCCGTGTGTCCTTGGTTAATTTAAGGGCTGCCAACAATAGTTCATATTCATGAGTTCATTCTTGTTCGTCTTCTTTTTAATCTTGCTAACTGTAGCTCCAAGTTTTGTCTAACTGTTGGCCTCTGGTCGTATATGAGGATACATGGGTTTATCATGCCACTTATCTTCATTCTTGAGTGAAATTGGGCAGTTATGAGTGCTAAAGCCGATGAACTGTCCTCTGCTCTTCAAGGTTAAGGCAAAGACTCATCCCTCGCGGATGAATTCAACACTCCCAGTCCTGGAGCACCATATGCAAGCCCGAGGTCACCACCCACATCTGTTAACATAATACGTACTGTGAGGTTTTTTGTGGGTTTATAGAGAATTACAGAAGTTCCAATGAGTGAAGTTCTATAAAGTATATCTCTCTATAAAAGATACAGGTTAGTAACAGCAAGTGTTGTCTAGAGGTATTGATATTTATTCTCGCATAACCCTTGTAGAGAAACCGTTCAGAATTTTGGCTCATCGAGTACCCCCACTGTGAGAAATTAGACCTAAGTTAAGTTCTACACAGAATTATTTATAGATGATTTCTCTTCTAGGCCCTATATATATATATATATATATATATATATATATATATATATATATATATATATATATATATATAGATCTTGGCAGTTAGCCACAGTAACCAATGAAAGCAGTTCTCTCATCTTCCAGCTGACTGTGCTCTGGTCGCCAACCTCATGTTTGATCTCATTAAGTATTTCAAGTGACACAAGACACTTGGACAAATGATCACATTGACAATTGTACCATTGTAGTGAACATAAACAACAACAACTGTATTTTACACTGGTTGAACAAGACATCAACATGAGAAGATCTTGACAACAGTTGGACAAACATTCACAAAGGAATGATCACACCAACAGATTAGACAAGTCATACATCATGGAAGATACTTGACAACAACCACACAGAACTTCCACAATATCTGTAACAAGCTTTATTAATGACCCATGTGTCAAGTGAAGACTCAGGCTTCATATTGTCAACATTCACATTTCAAAATATTAGTTTATATGTAATCTCATTGACATAATTATGAGCCTAAATACAACACCCAATCCCCACAGAAACATTAATCTAAATAAACCCTCCTCCTTCACATCTCTACACCATAGGTTATCCTACACCACAACACTTTAATCATGCTATCACTTTTCCAACCGTCAAATGAGGAAAACACATGATAAACCTATAGCCGGGCACAAGTATAGGGAGACACTGCTATACTGATCCGTGTACCGTCTTTTAGCACCTATGAAGGTGTTGGGAATGTCTCAGGTTTCAGCTTTCCCCATAATGTTTTTCCAGTTCAGGCTATTCCCTACTTTGACTAGTCCGAAGCAAGTGACAAACATGTCCTTCCGAAGGGTGAGTAGACTGTTCGCAAAGTTGATAATTTGGGATTAGTTTTACTTTTCAGTAGATGAAGATCTAAAAACTATTATGTCCCATCATTCTTCTCTGCCAGTCTATCTCCCACAAAAGGTTCTGATGTAACTGAATCACCACACCTAATTATCACTAATCCATTTTGAGAATTTGCTCTATTTATTAACTTCTGCTCCTTTAGCTTTCAGCCAATATTAATAATAAGCTGTGATATAGTCAGCTCCAAGTGCACCTTTAATGTCCACTCTTAGCCAGTAGTGACATGCTGAAAACCAGGTAATCTCTCCTCTTAAGGTTTCTTCTTGAATTTATCTTGAAGATATAGCCTGGGGCTTTTACAAAATTGGAGAGTATCCCTGTTTTAGGCTTCTCATCAAAGACTATTTCTTCAGTGCCAATCTGTATAGGCCAGAATTAGTGGATTCAGGCTGAACACTTGCAACTTGTTGTTCATGTGGTACTTTTTGGAGTTTGACTTTTCAGCTGGAGTTGAAGACTAGAGCTCAGGACTTCCCTGGAGTTGTCCTGGTAATTGAAAGGCCTCCCCCATCTTCCTCATTCTCTGTTAATAAACAAAGGCGCAACATGTGTTTTACATCTGTTTAACATGGTCATAGTTATACAGTACTATCACAGATTCAGAGAGGAATGGGAGGGGAAAAGGAGTGTGATATTCGAACACCCGCCTCTCACTGATGATGAAGTGCAATTTTATTTGGGGGTTTGGGGTGATATCCTTTCTCCAGGTTCATCCCCAAAACCGTGAAGTCATAGGCACATACTCCTAATCAGAGGCAGCTTCACACAATTATCTTGTAAATTCTCACAATGAGTAGATCACAGGGACCGGTGTACCATGAGAACAGACAGTGTGATTAAGCACCAAGAAGTAGGCATTGTGTGGCAGAAATCATGCACTAGAAATTGCTTTCACATGTGGAATACACATAATGAAAGAAAACATGAATTTTCCCTGACAAATAGCATGAGCCTTCCCATGTATTCAGCTGACTAGACACTGTAGGTTATGCCACATATTGCTCCTCATTGGAATGTAGCTCATATAAACCTAAACTATTGTTGCAAAGGACCAGTGCATAACGTCAAAGAGAAATTGCATCCCAGGCAACTCTTTATGAATGCTTTTGACAATTTTCTTGATCGTAATACAGTCACCAGACATTACATGGACTTTGTAATTTCTACAGTGCAATGCAGTCCTGCAAACATGGATTAATAAGCGTCTTTACTTTTACAAATATGAGAAGTTAATTATATAATTACCATCTCATTCACTCAAACATTCTCAGCCATTATAAGGGAGAAATTACATGCAGTATATAGCATCACACATTCTGAAACAGAACTGCCAAAGGTAACTCTCAAGAGCAAGGTACAGTTTGGTTAAGAATGGTCATGATAGGCACTCAACGAATGTTCAGAGCGCACAAAGGTTTTGCAATATGCATTGAGCGTAGTTTACAGTCATAAGCATATGCAAATCATCAAATCAGACAGACAATAGACATGGTAAGAATGTTTCACTGCGGTAGACATGACAGGTTTTGAGCGGCAGTTTTAGAGTCACTGTACAACGAAGTTCTGTCTTCATTTCACATTTTCTCTAGAAAATACTCGGCCATTCGTCTCTCTCTCACTTCATCAGGTTTACACATAACATATTAAATGATTTAGGTACCTGAAGTGCAGATGACCACATCTTAAAGAATGCTTTTGGGCAAGTTTTACCACTGCATCTTGAACACGTTCTTACGGGATGGAATCAAGGCTTCGACTGGCGGGCTAATTATGTATTAAGGAGCGTTACCAGCCCAAGGGTTACCCAATCAAATTGAGTCCCCACCATTCATCTTCCTTCCCCTAAACTAGAATCTTCGATTCTATTTTTAGTTAGGGTATCAAGACGGCTTACTGTGGTTAACTACTAAGTATTGAGAAATGTAAATGGACTGGGGATGCGAACGTCTGAAGACATCATGCTACACGTACAACACCATTTTATTCATCCTCACAATGTTTCGGGGAAAAGGAAAAGGAGTACATACTAAGACACAACTGTAAGTCAGGCAGACTGTCTTTACTATATGTTGCCACCCCCATGATCTCACGTGACCAATTTCGCACTCATAACCACTTGACATAGGCAATCATCATTTCATGTCTACAAGACATATCTCATCCCTTCCGTGCAACGAGCATCATATTCCGTTGCACCTTCAATTACCCATTGGTCTATTGTACTGGTATGACTCCGACTATGAGTGATATATTATTCACAAAAGTATAATGAGCATGGACATTAAGAAGACAGACAGACAGACAGACAAACAGACAGACAGACAGACAGACAGACAGGCAGGCATCTTGGTACATCCACCTACCAACAATTAGCATACATATATAAATGAAGACTATAAAGGGGCATTTATTGTCTCTGATTATACAGATCATTGCATTAAATGCTAGTCATAATCAAAGAGAGACAACCGATATCTTTCATAAGAAAATGGAGATAATCCCTAATGGATCTTCAGTATATGTCTTCCTGTGAGACATAATCTACTCTATTCCACATAGAGAATGGGTTCAAATCCCTCCTACAAGACCGTCCACTGATAATAAATTGGGTATTCATAAGCGTTCACTAACCTGTGTTAACAGGAATCCATCTATAGTATCCTTAAAATAGGAATGATATTCATAAAACAGGAACTCGAATTACCAAACACCTTGTCTGAATCAAATTTTCATGTTGATTGCACTAAAACAGCTATCTTGCTTGACCTTCGATCGATCAATTCCACCATTACCCCTACCCCGTTCAACCTTAAGGAGAAGTTATATTAGGGCCCATCACCGGCTCAGAATGATAGTCCTGTAACTAGACAGCCACCAAAGTAGATGAATATGGTTTTACCCTCACAGTCCTATCAATCCGAAGGTGATTATTGTCCACATGGGGTAAATCATGTAAACCCTTGTAACTTACAAAACGTCCATTACCAAGGTGGAGGTTTTCAAGAGGCCAAAAAGGCAAAATGGGAATGTTTCATGAAGAAAATTGGAGGTGATAACACACTGCGACAATTCTGGAAACTGCACAGGCAAACGCATATAAAAGATCGGCCTATGACAGTGGGAACAATTTATAGAGATGATGGTGTGCGCGTGACAACAGACAAAGAGAAAGGGGAGGCGTTTCGCCAGAGATTTTTAGAGCAGACCAATCATAATGATGCGGACACCAGGGATGCAGTTAGAGAGGAGTTATCTGGCACCACGAAAGAATATGCAGTATGAAGACGTCATACGGGTGAAAGATGTTACACACATTTTGAAAAAGGCAAAAGACACGGCACCAGGTACCGATGGGGTCAGGTATGGCCATATGAAGGGTTTGAGCGATGCAGACCTGGAGGAGATGACCGATGCTTTAACCAGAGCATTAGGACAGCATCAGTACCGCAGGATTGGATGCACAGCTGTCTCATCCCTTTCCCAATACTATTCAAGGATCATTCAAAGCTTAGCGGCTTTAGATTCATCACCCTTCAAAATACATTTGGGAAGGTGCTAGAGAAGATAGTCGCTGTCAAGCTGCAAGAGTTTTTGGAAAAGGGGGAAGCTTCTTCCAAGAGGCCTAGGGAGCTACAGGCCAGGAAAAGATACCTGGTCAAATGCAGCCACTTTTGCCTTTGACGTTTATGAGGGGTTCCAGAGTAGACAGGAAACGATGGCGGCAGCGTTTGATCTCGAGGATGCGTACAATAGAGTTCGATATGATATTTTGATGACCGCACTGATGGAGAAGGAGGTCAATCCCTGGTTGGTGAACAGGATAGCAGCCGTCCTGAATTCTCGTCGGGTTGCTCTCCGTCTGGCTGCATGGACCTCAGAGCCACATATTTTAACCCCGGGACTACCACGGGAATCTGCAGTCTCACCGGTGCACTTTAACGTGTATACGAGCAAGATTGCAAACCTAGAAGCACCAGGGGTTGGAAGAATACTAACATTTGCAGATGATATTCTTGCATATAGGCAGGGGAGAGATAGGGAGCAAACAGCACAGGAGCTTATACGCGACAGTAGATAAAGTGATTGACTAGTGCACTGAAATGAGTGCTGTCATCCACCCGGAAAAGGCGGCTGTTTTGTGGTGCTCTCTGGACAACAGGATTATGAGAGCTGATGTCCCAAGCCTCGCGATAGATGATAGAAATGTCAGCAGAGATTCCAAACTGAAGTATCTGGGGATCACATTTGACAGGAGCCTATCCTTCAAGGACCACGTGGAGACGGTTGTGACAAGATCTCAAAGGGGATTCAGTGCACTTAAAACTATGTCTGCAATGGACACAGAGCAGAGAATGCTTTTCACACTATACCAGCACTTGATCCTCTCAGTAATTCATTACGGATTAGGACTGCTCACTGTCTCAGAGAGTCACTTGGTGAAGTTAGAGCGCATACAGAACGAACCTATGCGGGTCATTCTGGGATACACCAGAGACACCCCTAGTAGTGTGTATGCGTTACATCCTTGGTCTGCCGACTGTTGCTGGTAGGCTCAAGGTGATGCAGGCGAAGGCATACCTCAGAGTAGCTGCAGACACAGACCACCCACTGCATGAGGCGTTGGACGCAGTTAAGGGTCAGTGACTGATAAGAGGGAAATCATGGATGGCTCAGGCGGAGGATACGATCAGACAGCTGTGCCCCTTGGAAAACATTAGGCGAGGAGAGGAGTGGGTCAGAGTGCCAGTGGAGCTGTCAGACTTGTTCAGAGTTATAATCACATTAAGCCGGGAGTGCATGGAGTGGCCAGCAGGGGCCACGGAAGTGGAAATCCAGCAACTAATTCAGGACAATGCTCACACCGGTGATGTGATTATCTACACAGATGGTTCGGTGTCAAGAGGTAAGAGAAGTGGCTGGGGGTTCATAGCCAAAGCTAATGGTCGACGTTTGGTGCAGGAGAGCCTGGCATATGATACCACAACATCCAGCTTAAGAATGGAGGTGAAGGCAGTCACTGCGGCTCTCCGCTGGATGGAGAAACCACACACACACACACACACACACATCGTGATTGTAACTGACTCAGAAAGCATGCTGACGAGGGTGAGGATGGGCAGGCTTCGTGCGGAGTGGCTTGCTTCGCTTCGGAGGTCACGGGTGACAAGCATCGCCTGGATCTTTTCTCAGGGGCATGCCGGTGTGCTGGAAAATGAACAGGCGGACAGATTGGCTGGCTCTGCAGAACTTGGTGGAGTATTGATACATGACAAGGCAGACTTGGTTGCGGCCTTGTGGGAGCACGTGTACACCTCGTAGGAGCAAATGGATTACCATGGTCTGGCAAGAATGAGGCAGCGAGGAGTGACGAGGGGATCTGGCCGACGCTCAACGCTCAGAGGAAAGGCGAGACGGACATATAATCTGATTGCTACTGGTGCTATTGGTGTTGGAACTCTTCGCTGGCTGCTGAGGATGGGGACGGAGCGCTTATGGGAATGCCCCGAATGCTGTGATGTCGATTCCTAAATCATTCAATCAATCATTATTGTAGAAAGTATCCCTTACAGGGCCTCAGGTGATTATGCTCGTTCCGGGGCGATGGAGATGAGAGCAGACAGATGGGACATACACATTGTAAGACGAATAGCACAAGGTATGGTTATACACTTTGACGACAGTGAGGGCCCTCTGTGCCCAGAAATATTTAATGCATCAATCGATCGGTCTAGCAGTCCACCACACACTCAGCCGTAAGTGATCGACAACACATTCAATTATACGATTCTTTATTTCATTCTCAGTTTTATACATTTAATATTTTAAAAAAATATATTTTATCACCTTATGAGGCCGTGTAAGGGATACTTTTTACAATAAATAATTTGAGACCGTTATTTGGAAGATTGCCAAAATCTTGGACCTGGTTCAACTGGTTGTTTTCTTCTTCTTCTTCTTCTTCTTCTTCTTCTTCTTCTTCTTCTTCTTCTTCTTCTTCTTCTTCTTCTTCTTCTTCTTCTTCTTCTTCTTCTTCTTCTTCTTCTTCTTCTTCTTCTTCTTCTTCTTCTTCTTCTTCTTCTTCTTCTTCTTCTTCTTCTTCTTCTTGTTCTTCTTCTCCGTCGTCGTCGTCGTTCATCAGGAGTGATATTTTCAGACGTAATTGCGGTGTGTCTGGTTAGGCACCCTTGGGCCAAAACCCTTAAGCCAATACACGCGACTTAACTGATTCAGTGTCTAACAAAAAGTGGGTTTGGCCCAAGCAGAAATTGATGGCAGAAAATGGGAAGTAGGGGTGTCTCATAATAATTATCTAAAAATTGTTAAAATGGTGGCAAATATATTGTATTATATATCAAATTAAAGGAAATTGCACAAGGAACACGTTGGTATTGCTACTGTTGCTGTAAGTTAGAAATATAATAATAATATTAGCAGATGTTGTAAAAAAAATTGAATAATAACCTTGTGACACATAGAATGGGTGTTTTGTTACATCTAGAAAAAACTAAAGCCATTATCAACACTAAATTTATATCGGAAAGAATATTACTAGTACGGATTAAAGAAAGAAATAGAACAACAACTTTTATACAAACATACACCCCATGTAACGACACTTACAGCGACGAAGACAAAGACGCGTATTTTGAAAAACTTGCAGACACGTTAAATAATGTGAGGGAGACAGATGATCTAATTGTGATGGGTGATTTCAACAGACGATTAGGCACACGAAGAACACTGTGGGATGAATGCATGGGGCCATTTAGCAACACAGAGACTGAATGTAATGGCAATGGTCAACACCATATGTTCCGAACACGGAGTAATAATAGCAAATAGTTTTTTCCAACATCGTCGTAGCCACATCAAAACCTGGTATAAATGGAATGACATAAATTAAGCATCTCAAATCTACTTTATTCTACTTAGGAAATCAGACAGAAGACTACTATTGGATTGAAGTGCACTCCCAAATATTGACGTTGATACTGATCACAAACCAGTCATAATAAAAAAGATTTCAACATACAGGAAAATAAGAAACACATGTCATCAATTATAGGAGGCTTCATGAAAATACGGTTAAAGACGAATTCAATCAAGAAATAGAAATAAAAAACTACATAAGAACATCCCGGATGACTACTCAAGCGTAGATAAGGGATGAACAATTTTCAAGGCTACCATGCTCGACACACTGGAAAATAAATGTGGAACAAAGAAAGTAGTACAGGACTAAAGATTAAGTAAAGCTTGATGGAACAACGAAGTTAAGGATAGCATATTAAAAAAACAAGGTAGCGTTCAAAAAATGGATCACAAATAAATATGAACAAGACTATGTTAATTATAGAATAGCACGACGAAGTGTCAAACGAACAATTAGAGCAACTAAAGATGAATCCTGGAGAATATACGGTGAACAGATGGCGATACTTAACAAAGACTACCCAAGAGAATTTTATAAACGTATCAATACAATGAGAAACAGAGGTGCATGCTACAACCCAACTACCATCATAAACAGCAAAACGGGTATACCAATATTTAATCCACATCAAAGACTAGCAAGGTGGGCAGAATACTGTCAAGAACTATTTAACCCCACACATAATAACATAAAAACTCACTTTTGCACCTAAAAGCCATGGATGGACTACAAGAACCAAATTTCAGCCCTGCAGAAAACAAATCACCGGGTTCAGATGGAATAACCACAGAAGCTATTCGGGTCTGTGGGGAAACAGAAATTAAATGGCTAACAAGACTTTTTAATATAGCATAGGAAGAAAGAAAAGTCTCAGATGATTGACAACAGGCAATAATAGTACCAATATGGGAAAAGAAAGGCAGTATGAGTATGAGAGAGTGCGAAATATATGCGAAAGTATATCACTCCTGAGCCATATAGGGAAAATGTACGCAAAACTATTGGAAGAAAGCTAGACCCATAGTTGAACAACAGTTAAGGAAAGTACAATTCGGTTTTCAGAATGGTAAAAGTTGCACTGATGCACTATTTACACTTAGACAAATATGTGGAAAAAAAACTATCGAATATAGTGACCAGCAGAATACTGTGTTTGTAGATCAGGAAAAGGCTTTCGATAGAGTAGACAGATACAAATTATGGACCATTCTTGAAGACTATGGGATACAAGGACAATTGCTAGAAAACATCATAGCCATGTACCACTCTAGCCGAAGTGCAGTAAGAACACAAGAAGGTATATATGAATAAATATGTATAAATGAACTTCTATTTGCAGACGACCAGTGCTTGTTTTACAGCAATGAGGGCATACTACAAAATTATATTAATAATCTGAGTTCAACAGGCAGCAGATACAATATGAATATAAATACAGCAAAACCGAAGAACTGCAAGTTAACATATCGCCTGGACCAAGTATACAGATAAATAGCACAACTCTGACACAAGTTAAAGAATTCAGATATCTTGGAAGTATGATCACAGTAGATGGCAGATTGGACAGATAATCTAAATCAGATGTCAAAAAGCTAGTGCACTTACATATCAACTATCACCCATACTGAAACATCCAAACATACCCATGTCCGCAAAAAGACAGATAATAAACAACATATTCACACCAACCCTATGCTACCAATCTCAAACTTGGACTTTATCCAAATCACACTTTCGCAAAATCAACACCTGCGAGATGAGATGCCTGAGGAGAGTTGCCAAGTTAACAATCCGAGACCTAGTAAGAAATGCTGTTATCAGACAGTGGGAGCAACACCTTGTGCCACATTTATTGAAAGACAGAAGATCAAGTGGTTTGGCCATGTCGTTAGAACGCAGTACTATCAACTACCATCACTGGCCTTACATCAAAGATCATCTGCGACGAGACCAAGAGGACGTTCAAAAAGAAAATGGATTGACGACAAAGACATTGTACAGTCACACGGAATTACACTATCCAGTGTCGCCCATTGGGCGCTGGAGCGCAAATTATTCCTCCCCACGATGCTTGACGGCAGAAGTGGATGATGATGATGATGATGATGATGATGATGATGATGATGATAATGATGATGATTCTTTCCTTGTCTTTCTTGATATTATCTAATTTCCCATTCCGACTAATTGTTCCATCATTCCATGTACCAACATTTAGTGTATTTTTAACCGTTAATTTCCATACACTTGCTTGGCGACGATTGGGTATTTAAAATTTCTGTAAAATACATGTAAATCTAACAAATCAGGCCCCCCCCACCCCCTGGTGATCTGTGCTGTTGAAGCGTGGTAGAGACTGGCTTATGGATATCCAGCAGGTGATGGCGGAATCTCTGTGTTATCTCCTGCGTTGTTCGCTTCAATACACATGGTCAGCCATCCATGAAGTAGCTCAGTGTCAGTTTTTTTTTTAAACCGTGAATCTGACCTAAATGTATACACGCGGTGAGATTCCTATCTCATTTATCGGTTACATGTTCAGGGCGCAGACATTGTGTATCAAGAACATGTGTGACCATTATTAGCATACTGTTTGGTTTCCATTGCCAAACGATTTGCGTCCATCCTTTGGTCCAAATGACTTTAATTTACATGCACTTCTTCTTCTTCTTCTTCTTCTTCTTCTTCTTCTTCTTCTTCTTCTTCTTCTTCTTCTTCGTTCACACGGAGTCCTTTTTCGAATGTGATTGGGCGGTGCCTGTTTACAGCGAGTTGCGATACTGCGCCTTTAGGCCAACACATCCGACTTCTGCGGGCGTTTATTGACCGGGTTAACCTTCCAGTGGATCCTGATTTTTCCACGTAATGGATTTGCTACCCAAGCAATATTCCATTTCGTGCCACTGGGACACGTTTTTCACCTGTGATGACGCCCACATAATGAACTTTTGATACTGAATTTCCACGTAATGGATTTGCTAGATTTGCATGCATTTTAAAGATATTTTAAATACCCGATCGTCGCCAAGCATCTGTATGGAAATTAACGGTTAAAAATACACTAAATGTTGGTACATGGAGTGATGGAACACTTAGTCACCTCGGGAAGGTTAACCCGGTCAACAAATGCCCGCAGAAGTCGGATGTGTCGGCCTGACGGCGCAAGAACGCAGCTCTGCTGTAAACAGGCACAACGCAGTCACATCCGGAAAAAAAAATCCGGATGAACGCAGCAGAAGAAGAAGAAGAAGAAGAAGAAGAAGAAGAAGAAGAAGAAGAAGAAGAAGAAGAAGAAGAAGAAGAAGAACACTTATTCAGAATGGAAAATTAGATAATATCAAGAAAGCCATGGAAAGAATAAAGATAAATATATTAGGGATTAGGGAAATGTGATGGCCAGATGCTAGGGAAAAATATTTAGATAGGTATAGAATTACACCTGGCATAACTTTAGATCAATTGAATGCTGGGACAGTTAAAGAATTTTAGACAATCTGAGATAGAGTATTATTAGTGAAACTCGTGTCAAACCTCTGTATATTAACATAATACAAGTATATGCGCCAACAGCAGACTGTAAAGAAGAAAGTATATATATATATGTAACAGTAAGGGAGGAGTACTGGGGTATTATTAGAATCTAGTGGGAAACGGATACAGCACGATTGAGCATCGAGAGTGAAAGGGAGAGAGATGC
Source organism: Cepaea nemoralis (assembly GCA_014155875.1). NCBI lineage: Eukaryota > Metazoa > Mollusca > Gastropoda > Stylommatophora > Helicidae > Cepaea > Cepaea nemoralis. The sequence continues at coordinate 132,046 of JACEFZ010027891.1, read as the reverse complement.
TCAATCGTGACGTATTGGGTTGGCAAGGGCAGTTAAGATCCGGCCTTTGTATTGAGTGGAGTAGAACATCAAACCTTTGTCATCTTATACCAATAAAAGTTATATCAACAAGAAAACAACATGCCTTCGTGTTCTTATACACTGGTATAGGATGCGAATTGCTGCCACTTGACCAGGATACTGAATTGGGCCGTCCCGGCTACCACGCGAAGTACTAAGAAACCTTCAAAGAATGCCTAAACCAGAAGGTATTTAACATTTTCTCAAATCGGTTTTATCAAGGTCGGGAGACGCTTGTTGTTGTTCCAGTGAAGGGATGTCCAGTAAAATTCTGTAATCAGTTCAGTAATCAGCAAATAAAGAGGCTCGAAGGCTGTGATAACCCTGAGCAAATAATTTCTCAATCATATAAAATTATAGAAATTTAACGTCATCAAAGGGCCTCCCAGAGCCGTTGACTGAACTTTAACGTCATCAAAGAGCCTCCCAGAGCCGTTGACTGAACTTTAACGTCATCAAAGGGCCTCCCAGAGCCGTTGACTGAACTTTAACGTCATCAAAGGGCCTCCCAGAGCCGTTCTCTGAACTTTAACGTCATCAAGGGGCTGGCTGGTAATGGCCGTTAACTGAACTTCAGCCTTCAACGTTATAAAAAGGGCTTCCCATAGCCGCGATCTGAACTCTAGAGTTTCAAAAAGCTTACAATAACCTGAGTTTTGATAATTTCAAATCGCCAGCCACTTACGTTATCGATATCTCAAGACGTCGATGATGTACACCACCCGGGGTGAAAACAAAGGTTACAAGATTCAGATGGGACCCAACCAGGGGTTGAAGATAATCCCGGCAGCCCTAGAGAAGTGACGTAATTACCTGGGAGAAGAGACAGACTACCTGAACTCCGCGACGACTGATTTTTCAGCTGAGATGGGCTCCTGGCGATCGAACGAAATTTGAGGCTGAGGCGAGGAAGGTACGGGCTTGAGCCAGAAACTAACTGTGCATTTCTATAATAAGTGAGTGTATTACTTAAATTGAGAAGTTAAAATTGTGTGGTTCTCAACCCCAGAAACTAACTGATTTTCCAAAACAAGTATTCCTTAAATTAAGAAGTTGAAATTTTGTGGTTCTTTGCTTGCCTTGTTTCAGTATTTTTCAGCATGGCAGAACAGGACACCTTAGCACAAGTTTTGACGTTAAATTAAGAAATTACAAAAATGAAATTGGTTACTTGTATAAATATTTCAGCTTAGAAGACTCAGCACAGCACATATTTCAGCTGAACTCAGGACAAGTTTTTTTTCTCCAGGTACCAAAGAAATATACAGAAGAAGAAGTAGAAAGGTTGTTTCAAGTTGATAAATATTTAAAAAGGAAATGAATATGAATTTCTTGTGTGGGGAATTACAGCGTGTTAGTATATGGTTGGGGGAATTAAAGGTGTCAATTACGGAGGTAGAGAATTTTCTGAAAACGTTGAAGAACAAAACAACTAGACAGGACCCTTATAGAATTATGGTAGACAGTAATAGAGTAGGAAAGAATAACAGGAGACAGACATTGCTTAATAAAGACAGAAGACAATATGGTTATGACGAACCAAGGCCTGATCTATATAGAGTAAAAGACAGTGAGAACAGACGAAATAGTGAAAGGTCGGACTGGTATAGTAGTTATAAATACAAAAATGGGCGTGAGAGAAACATTTCAAGGAAATCATGGGACTGGCCCTCTCACAGTGCAACTGCTAGAAAAAGACGTGACGACTGGTTAGAGAAAAGACAAAGACAATATTTAAACTCAGCTGTAAGAGACAGAGTTGAACCTGTAAATAAAATACAGACTAATCCTAAAATGGTTGCGAATGTAACTAGTGGACAGGAAAAGAAGACGACGTTATTAGTAAAGAAAAGAAACCGAGAGACACAGACGCAGACAAGTAATACGGTAGAAAGTAGTACGCAGACTCAGATACAACCAGTCAGCAAGATAACAAAGGGAACTCAAACTGATGTAATAGAGACTCAGTCAAAACCAACTCATTTGACTAAGAGAGACAAGGTGGAAGTTAGGAAAGATGGACAGACAAGGACCAAGGACGAAAGGAAGTCAATGAAGAAAAGTGTTAGTATGATTGTAAATAGAGGTAGTGCCATGTCAAGTTCTTCAGCTATAGACAAGAAACTAGTTCCCAAATGGTGTAGGAATATTAGCTGTCAGAATTCAAGTTACGGAGAAGATATTCCTACAGCCGAATATTATAGTGATGCTGAAACAGATATTATTACCGATGATTCGGAGAATGAGAGTGTTGCACTACGAGCAGATCCTGAATTGAGGAGTGTTGTTCCCTCATACGGAATAGTGACTGGTGGACAGACAGACAGAGTTTTGGTTAGTGACTATGTAGGGAAGGCTAAGGGACGAAGACCGAGAAAGAGAAAGAAAGTCAGACGTTTTAAAGATGACTATGAGAATAGGGCCGACGTGTTTGCAGTAAACTATAACGAGTCTGATGATGGAACTATTATTAGTGTGTCATCTGAAGACGAGATGGGAAGGTATAAACGTTACGTAAGGTATACAGGAAACAGTGAACAGACTGACGCAAATAAAGGAAATAGAAAGAACTCATTTAAGAAAAAGAATAGTGGTAGACAGTTAGCGGGAATTTATTCAACGACAGAAAGTGACTTAAGTAAAATAGAAGACCTCAGAACCTTAAGACCTGAGTACTTTAATAAGTTGACAACAGATAGTGAAGATGACATTATAAGTGAAAGACGGGTTAATGTATTGAAAGACAGTGAAGTGTTTAATTTGGACACACTATATAACGGTTAAAATTCCTTGGATGAATTTTTTGGGGTAGCATGGTACAGGGTAGCTGATAGTGGTGTTGAGGATAAGGAAGTACGGCAAATGATATTCCACGTAGATTACGTAATACAGGATATCTACTATTTGGTTACGATGTAGGGAGAGTATATTAAGTAAAATAGGGTAGATTCAGGACAGAATTAGTAGAGGGTGAGAGATAAATTAAGTATGAATGTTCGTGTTAGAAATAGTTTGACTCAGAGCTATGACGTGATGTCCGAGATAGTTTTGTTTGTTGGTTTGGGAAGAAAGAATAGTATTGTTGATAGGTGAACCGAGACTGGCTGGTGAGGAGATATAGATTGAGGAAGTACTGAGTATCCTGTGTGTAAAGTAGACAGTTGAACGTGAGAATTAAGACTGTAGTAGTTACGTCGTGCTTGCGGAGAAAGAAGAAAGTTGTTGTGTGTGGAGAAGTATAGAATGATAGTTACGAGATTAATGATCTGTTGGAATGAAGTTTGTTTTGAAGAGATAGTAAATAGTGCTGTGAGTGATTGAGTAAAGTAGAGATATAAGAAAGCAGTGAATTGAGAAAGTCCTCTGGAATAATTCGTTTGGTTGTGCGTTGTTCATACGTGAGTATAAATGTCAGACAGGTGTTCGTCGCGATGACGAGAGAGACGTGTGGTGACGTCGCCTAAGTGAAGTACATAGATAAAATGTAAGAGTGGCGTTGATATGTCTTGTGTCAATGTGTGTAGAGGAGATCAATACGTGTAGATATGTGGTGAATGATTGCTGGAATGTTGAGGTGGCGTCTAAAGTGCTTTTTGTAGTAATAGAAGGGACATGTTAGATTGTCGTGATGCAAAATAGTCGTGAGATGAGAGCGAGGTTGTGTATCATTGTCCGTGTGAATATGAGAAGAGTGCTTGATAAGTCCAGAGAATTGAATAGCCTTGTTACACCTGTTGTCAATATCAATTGTTGCGTTTCGTTTAGCTGAATTGTTGTTGGTTGTTCTTCTTTAGTTATAGTCGTCGCCTCTGTTTTTGTTTGTGCTAAAGGGTGATATCTTTTGTTTGGAATGTGTGATCTTGGAAGGAAATTATGGAAGTCCAAAAACAGGTTGACGGTAAGAGAGTTAATATTCTGACTGACGTTTCATAAAACATCTTTAGTATTCTTGACAGGAACATGTCGAAGCAGGAGTGCCTAATACGGAAAAATGAGAAAAATGAGGTCCGTTGTATATACTGACGTGAGTTGCTGTTCTGAAAGAATCCCGATAAATAGGAGTGAAAGATACGAAGGTAAACAAGATGAGGTAAATGAATGTTAGAAAAGGTGTTCCGATAAGAGTGATTGGTTTGATTATAGTCACGATATGAAAAGGGTAGGAGAGATTTGAGGTAATGGTGGTGAGATACAGAAAGTACTGATGCAGGAGAATGAAATTAGAAGTAGAATTAGTTGTTTTGGTGAGATGTCTATAGTAAATGACAAGTTCTTTTGATGGGAGTAGCGTGGTGGAGACACTGTAGTTAACAGTAGTGATGTTTGGTAACAAAGCCATGGGAAACAATTGGTGTACCGAGACACAGGTTAAGTAATAAGTACAAGATGGCTGGTACATTGAATAGATGTTGAAATAATCGCCACATTGGCAATAGATTTAGTGAGTGACCTGTAGTTTACAGACATTGCTTAAGGTATTTGTGGTGTATTAGGAGTTAGGCTGGAAAAATGTTCGGTTTCCAGAAAAAGGAACGGTCATTTGTTGAGTAGTAATTTTGGTTGAACAAGTATTGTTCAGCGTTATAATGATCTGTAGATAACAGAAATAGATATATATATGTATATGTATATAAGTGTTTTGGCATTAATGCTTGACATTGAATGGTTTTGTTTTATAACAAAATAGGTATGAATTGTAGGAAGAAATATCTGTTACAGTGATTAATATGGGAGGCCAAGGTTGATGGGCCACTATACGTAGTAATTTGAAGGGAGTTGTATTTTTTGAAAACCTTCTCTTTAGCGAGAAGACAGTTGTGTTTATTGAAATTGAGCTTTCAATGCCTCATATGTAAATTTTTTTTTTGTGCTTGATTTGGTCCTGTAAAATGATTATTATTATTTTAGAATAGGGTTATTGTGTTCGTAGACCTTTATGTGTAAACTACTGGTCCGTAAAAGAGACCAGTAGTAGTAGGTAAAAATAGATTAGGATGTATGTTGTATTATTTTAATCATCGTCACCATCATCATCACTATCATCATCATACTTTTAGTTGAGTTGCGGGGAAACATAAATGATTGTTACAAAAATTTGGGGGGGATTTGATGTCCTGTTGTGATTTTATTTCACTGTTTTGTGTGTTAAATAGTAGTTAATTAAGTTATGTTTAATTTACAAGGTTTTTGTCTAGAATAAAGACAATACAGGGGGCTTTAATTAGGACCCTTCGTTCAGAAAAAAAAAAAGCTACGGAGAACTAATAAAGAGACACATTCTCTTTGTGAAGAAGAAGTATTTTGTGCTGTGATAATCAGCATAATGAGGTTGATATAGTTATGAAGTGCTGGAAGCATAAGACGAGCTTACTACACAAGTAAAATGGTTATGGGTAACTTTAGAGATACACTAAAGTAAGCATTAATTAGAAATATATGGGATTAGAAGCCACATGGGAGAAGAAAAGATTAATGAGTATATTCAGTGGGGTAAAACTGAGAAAAGTTTTGAACATAATTTCCGGGGGGGGGGGGGGGGGGTCAGAAGAGCCATGATATACACGAGATTGCTGGGTTATAGAAGAATAAGAAAATTACCCCAGATGAAGAGTAAACATGAATTGGATCCATGTTTGACTAGACACCGTGGATAACAGTACAATAATAAAGGGGTGTAGGTGTGTTAATGAGAAATGAATATAGGGGAGACATAGTGACATGGGGTGTTTGTGGGTCCGTAATAAAGGGACTGAGATAAAGTTGATTGCAAGCAGTCACAGACATGAGTGGTTATTTTTGCTGCTGTAGATTACGGCATGAATTATGAATTGAGAGGTGGAAGATTTTAGAGAGGCATTGGGTTACATGGCCTGGGTAGGATGTAAATGTTTATCCCTTTGGGTGTATTAAGCTTCAAAGATAGAATAATAAGTGGGTTGCTAGAGTAATGTATATAGTGGTGTTGTGTTTGTGTTGGTTAACATTTAAGGGGAGATTTCAAGGTTACTAGGTTGCTGTTGATAACGGTATAAGTGGAGCATTTTAGTAGATATGCCCATAAGAAATGGACATTAAGAGAGAACCTGAGATATTGGAGAAGATTAGTTATACGAGATGATGAGGTTAGGTGAGGTGTTATGTATAATGTTGGAGGAGGTCTTAAGGGATAATAGACCTTTTTAATTGTATCTTCGGGATGTGTTTTGTGGTTTACATTACAATGTGAGGTTGAGGTAAGGTAGTGTCTGTTATATAGACACTTAGAAGTGAAGAATATTTTTGGATGATGGTTGGTATTTGATGCTGTAGATAGCAGCGTAAACTGTTACCATAATGAGTGGTACTATGGGAGATATAATTGGTATAGACTTTATTACATAAAGTCTCAAAGAACAAAGGGGTATAAAGGGGTGTGTGGTTTAGGTGAATGTTGTTAGTTTTTGAAAGAGTTCTATTTCTTCCGGTGGCCACCGATTCTTTGTCTTTCTATCGTGTGAAAGTAATTTCAGCTTAGTTGAAAGTGGGGGATTAGTAGCATTGGTGATAAAAATAAGGGAGTTGGTGTTAGCGTTTGAAATTTTAAGCAGATGGCTTATGAAGTGAAGAAGGAGTATTTAAGCAGACGTGTTATGATGTTATGATGTAAAGTTGAGATTGAATTGTTATTAAAGATATGTAAATATGTTATGGTTGGTTGAAGGGCCAGAAACGAAGAAGAAGTGGGTTGATATAAAGCAGGAGAAAGAGTTAAAGTTATATTATTTACTCAAACTTGAGCTGATTTTAGGGAAGATTAGAGGAAAAAGAGGGAATAGAGTAGGGGGATTGGGAGTAAAGAGTTTTCCTTTATAAGGAAAATTCTTTATTCAACATGGGGAGGTGTAACAGTAAGGGAGGAGTACTGGGGTATTATTAGAATCTAGTGGGAAACGGATACAGCACGATTGAGCATCGAGAGTGAAAGGGAGAGAGATGCTCAATCGTGACGTATTGGGTTGGCAAGGGCAGTTAAGATCCGGCCTTTGTCTTGAGTGGAGGAGAACATCAAACCTTTGTCATCTTATACCAATAAAAGTTATATCAACAAGAAAACAACATGCCTTCGTGTTCTTATACACTGGTATATATATATATATATATATATATATATATATATATATATATATATATATATATATATATATATATATATATATCCCCCGATGGTGTTTCCACCTTGTCGTGGTGGTGGTGGGGGGGGGGGGGGCTTGAGTTTCTCAATGACCCTGAGAGCTATGCCGGCGGTAGCGTAGCTACAAGCAGGGCCTCCCAAGCCGGACAGGTGAAAGGGTAGAGAACAGACAAAGAGAAACACTCTGGTCCTCCAGGTTGGGGGTTGAAGCGTGGGGTTAACATCCCCACCATTGTAAAAACCATTTTGTTACGAAACAGATACATGAGCCTCGAATTCGGACATCGACCTTGGAACGTTAAAGGACTCTTGAGATTTGGAACATGGAATGTACGGGCACTATATCGAGCTTGAGCGGCCGAAGAATTAACCCGGGAGTTGCTTGAGTATAAAATGGATATAACAGCAATTCAAGAAATTAGGTGGCCAGGAGAGGGTACTTTAGAGCAAAATGGAATTATTATAATATATGGAGGAAACACCCAAAAATAAACATGAATTAGGAACAGGATTTGTCATCAAAAAAGAGTTATGGGGGAACGTTCTAAAATTTAAAGCTGTTAATGATAGGATTAGTAAATTACGAATAAAAGGTAAATGGAAAAATATAACGATGATTAATGTACATGCACCTACTGAAGAGAAAGAAGATGATATTAAAGAAGACTTTTATAATGATCTGGAAGATGTCATAGAAGAAACCCCCAAGCATGACACCCTGATTGTGCTGGTAGACTTCAACGCAAAAATAGGTAGAGAGCAAACGCATAAAAAAAGTGCCCGGTATGGCAAGCCTACATACAACTTCAAATGATAATGGATGGAGAGTCATCAACCCAGCAGAAGCAAAAGGACTGCAGATCAGCAGTACCAGACTGCACAGAAAGGATATACATAAACAGACTTGGAAATCATGTGACAAGAGAACCTATAAAAATAGATCACATTTTAATTAACAACAAAAATGCATCAAACATACAACAAGTTAGAAGCTATAGTGGAGCTGAGTGCCACAGCGACCACTTCTTCGTTGGGGCAAAATTTAAAATACAACTTAAGAGAGCTTTCTATGCTAAACTACAAAGGTTACACCCAACATAAAACAGAGAAAAACTACAAGAAATTATAGTCAAAGAGAAATTTACAGATGAAATAAAATTTAAACTTGAAATTCTACAAAACCCGTTGGAGGAAAGCGTTGACCAAACTTGGTTGAACATCAAGAATACAATTCAATCTACCGCAGAAGAATGTCACGGTGTGTTAACTACTGTTAACCACCCATAGAAAGAACAGATGGTTCAATCCAAAATGTGAAGAAGCAGTCATTAGGAAAAAGAATGCCAGACAGCAATGGCTAAATGACATCAACAACATCCAAAAGGAAGAGCAATATAGAAATGAATGTAAAGAGGCTACAAAAATTGTTCGACAGCAGAAGCGAGAATATATGAGTAATATAATCAAAGATATGGAAACTAATCACCAGAAAAACGAATCCAGAAAGTTTTTTTTAAAGAACTTAAGTCAATGAAACGAGGGCACCAACACAAAACATATGGTTTAAAAGACAAAAATGGGAATATGATAAATACCAATGAGGAAATGTGCAACACATGGAAAGAATACTTTGTTGAATTACTAAATTGTGAAGCTCCAAGTAACACTTTCCCACAGGAAGAGGTTCTAACGTGTGAACCACAAATTGAAGAACCTGCATTTGAAGAAATCCTATATGTAATCACACGACTTAAAAACAATAAGGCAACTGGGGCTGATGGAATTGCTGCTGAATTTATAAAGGCGGGTGGCCATGCATTACATCTAAAGCTATACGAATTAATAATAAAAATCTGGAGGACTGAAGAATTATCCCATGGCTGGAAAGAGTCATTATTGATACCTATCTTTAAGAAAGGAGACAAGTTCCAACATGAAAATTATAGAGGAATATCACTACTGTCCATAAGCTATAAGATACTATCCGCAGTACTACTAAATAGACTAAAACCATATTCAGAATACATATTAGGTGACTACCAGGCGGGTTTTAGACAAAACAGATCAACAATAGATCAGATATTTATCTTACGACAAATAGCCGAGAAAAATTGGGAATATAAAAGAGATCTCCATAACATTTTTGTGGATTTTAAAAAGGCTTATGATAGTGTCCATAGGAATAGTCTATGGAATGCTATGCGGGAATTTGGAATAAGAAGCAAGTTAATCAACATGACCAGACTATGCATGGAAGATACTTATAATATAGTAACATATAAAGGCAGGAAATCAGACCCTTTCCAAATAACATCTGGCTTGAAACAGGGTGATGCACTATCGCCGCTACTCTTCAATCTGGCTCTAGAGAAAGTTGTAAGGAAGGTAAAGGAGGAATGTGATATTGGAGGAACATCCAAGCTGCTTGGTTATGCAGATGATATAGATATTATAGGGGAAAATGAACAGAAGACATTGGAAATATTGACTCACTTAAAGGAAAAAGCCCAACAGATGGGGCTGGTTATCAACCAAGATAAGACAGAATATATGGTAATTTCAAGAGAAGGAATGGCTAAAACCTCTGGTCACATACAAATAGATAATATGACCATTAAAAGAACGGAAACATACAAATACCTGGGTAAAATCTTCAACTGCTCCAACATCATAAGGGGAGAAATACAAACTAGAATTAATTCTGGAAATAAGATATACTATGCACTACAACATCTACTAAAATCAAAGGCGCTATCTTGTAACACCAAGATCACAATATACAAAACACTGATCAGACCAGATGTGCTGTATGGTTCTGCTGGAGTACAACGAAAGGAGACGAAGCCTTGCTACAAACCTTTGAGAACAAAGTTTTAAGACGCATCTTTGGATCCATTAGGGATACACAAAGTGGAGGGTGGAAAAGAAGAAGTAACAAAGACATTTATTATCTGTTTCCGCTAATCGCTGGTATCATGAAGGGTAATAGACTACAATGGCTGGGGCATATAGAAAGAATGGCCCAGGATTGCTAACCTGGTCAAAAATGCACGCTAAAAGTCGGATGTGTTGGCCTGAGGGTTTCGACCCGAGGGTGCCTAACCAGACACACCGCAATCACATCTGAAAAAATCACTCCGGATGAACGCAAAGAAGAAGAAGAAGAAGAAGAAAGAATGGAAGATAATAGGGAAACAAAACTCGCTTACACTCAGGAAATAAATGACCGTAGACCAAGAAGACGGTGGAGAGATAATATATATATATACATACCTACAAGCACTTGGAATCAACAACTGGCAAGAGAAGGTCAACCAGAGAGACGAATGGAGACGGATTGTATCTGCAGCAAAGAACATAAAGAAGAAGAAGAAGAAGAAGAAGAAGAAGAAGAAGAAGAAGAAGGAGAAGAAGAAGAAGAAGAAGAATATATATATATATATATATATATATATATATATATATATATATATATATATACACACACACTAGCTGACCAGGCCCGGCTTCGCCCAGGCCCTGGCGGGAATCTGTCTGTCTGTCTGACCCGGCCCGGCTTCACCCAGCACCTGGTGGGGAGCATCTCATTTAATTCATATAAGTAGTCATATAAGCTCCCGTTCCCGACTAAATGTCTGTCTGTCTGTTTGTCTGTCTGTCTGACCCGGCCCGGCTTCACCCAGACCCTGGTGGGGAGCATCTCATTTATTTAATTCATATAAGTAGTCAAATAAGCTCCCGTTCCCGACTATCTGTCTGTCTGTCTATCTGTCTGTCTGTCTGTCTATCTGTCTGTCTGTCTATCTGTCTGTCCGACCCGACCCGGCTTCGCCCAGATCCTGACGGGGATCTATCTGTCTGTCTGTCTGTCTGACCCGGCCCGGCTTCACCCAGTCCCTGGTGTGGAGCATCTCATTTAATTCATATATATAGAAATTATAACGTAAATTGAAATATTAAATTATAGTAAGTAAATAGCTGGAAAAAAAAAAAAAAAAAAACTTTGACAGTTGCCTGCACGGAAATGAAAAGAATACATGTAGAAAAAGTGGGAAAAGTTTGAAATGACTGTCATACTCGGGGATTTCAAAGCCAAAGTAGGCAACGAAAAGGTGAGCTGTGTGACTGGTGGTTATGGCCTAGGAGAGAGGTGATAGATTAATAGCAATAAGCAGAATAACATGATTTAGAAATAGGTAATACCTGGTTTAAACTATATCCTCGACGATTATATGCGTGGAAAAGCCATGGAGATAATATTCGCAAACAAATTGACTACATATTGATTCCAAAAGAATCATAAGCAGTTTAGAAGGAGAAAAATAGGCCAGGAGCATACGGACATAGTGACCATGTGTCAGTTATAGGAAAGATGAGGTTAAAACTGAAAAACCATACAGAAAACCCTAAAGAACATCAAGTTAGATTAGCATTAACTAAACCAAAGAAATTAGAGAAAGGTACACATTTACTATAAAGAACGTATAGAATGCCACGGAGATAATATAGACCATTGGTGAACAATGGGATATGTTGCAGGAATAAATCATTCCACCTAAACATAAAAAGTGCTTTGCATATCCTTTACAGGACATCGCTTTCAACATCAGCATATTTCAGCTGATTGTTGATTTCTTGGCAAGATTACGCTCAGTAGTTTGCCATTCTGAGCGACTGGCTCCATACTCTCATAAGTCACTGGTGCGACTCGAACCACTTCCAATTCTCGTGCGCTCACGTCAACCGCGAAAGTATACGGGGTTACGGAGAAAGCTGCTAACTCCTCGGCCAGGGAGACCGGGGCCACCTAAATATAGAATTGCAAAAAAGAAACAGGTCACAGATGAAATTATACGACTGACGCTAACCATATAGTAGTATCTGGTTTCTCATGGCGACTCTTATGACTTGGCCTAATTATTGTTATTATGCAGTAGTAGTAACTCGAGTTGCAACGGAGGCGGATATCTGGGGCCGCTCCAAATTTGTGACGTCATATTTTACTATATGAAGAGTATGGCTCCAGGTCCGGGACATCTTCTTCTGCGTTCATCCGGATTTGTTTCTTCCGGATGTGACTGCGTTGTGCCTGTGTACAGCAGAGCTGCGTTCTTGCGCCGTTAGGCCGACACATCCGACTTCTGCGGGCATTTGTTGACCGGGTTAACCTTCCCGGGGGTTTCTTAGGACGTTTGAATCTCACTGTTGTGGTGTTATCCCCCGTCCTAGCTGGCCCATATAGAACAGCCAAAGACATCCTGGTCAACCCTCAAGGGAAGGCAGGGGCAGACCATGGACATTCCCCGTCATCCAAGGAGGCTTCCATACTTGAAGAGCTGACACACAGCGCTCTGGTACTGGGCTCACCCAAGGAATCGTCACGCCCTGCAAATGGCTGCTTAGCCTCACTTCCGTATATTGGGCCTTCCGTTCAGCATAGGCTGTTTTTCAGGAAACCAGAGGAATGAAGTCTGCAGATGACATCCACACAGTGAGCTTTAGATTCGGACTTTCCACGTAATGGATTTGCTATCCAAGCAATATTCCATTTTGTGCCACTAGGACACTTTTCCCACCTTTTATGAAACCCACACAGTGAGCTTTTGATTCAGACTTTCCACGTAACATCTTAAACCGACTCCATATTTTTCAAAAATTGGCGATTTTTTGGGGTACTTCCGGTGTCACTTCCGGTTGTCATTGGTACTTCCGGTTGACTACTTCCGGTTCATGGATGGAAGATGTGTGTATTCGTCCCCACCCCATGGGCCTCCGTCGGTCGCCTGCTCTCCGGCCCGACAGCCCCTGGACCGCTCGAATACAGCGAGTCAAACCACGAACATCTGGAATACTAATATGCATAAGTAGACCAAATAGCACAGGCACGGCGGTCTACAGATATATACGTGTGTGTGTGTACGGGGTAGGCCAACGTGGGGCGCAAGGGAATGGGCCCCTAACACTGCTATTAGCCTTTGCCCCCAGAGAGGGCCATCAAACCCACACCGAAATGCGAAGTTTGACGATCAGTGAGACCTCTGGCCAGACCAAGTGCAGTAAATACTATACTTTTGATTTGAGCCAAAAGGACCATAGACAGTGTCAATGTATAATTAGGGAATTTTGAACTTAAGAAAAAAGACTGAAGCGAAATTATATTTATTAAATCTATTATATAGATTACCACACACACTCAAACATGCTTAATAACATATAAAATTGCTATATTTCTACTTGGCTTAACATTAACTACTTATCTCATTCGTATACAATCAATTGAAATAACATAATTAATGAATTTTGCAAAATAGTAATTAAAATACTTTAAAAAAAATAATGCGAGTTATTTTCCTTGGCTCCATGTCTTGCGAGGCAAGCCTCGGGCATGTCTCTAAAATACACTAAAATTAGGGTAACTCGTAGTAGAATTAACGGAGGATAGTGAAATTTGGAATATAGCGGTTACAAATTATGCTGAATATCGTAAGCACATTGCCGAAGGTGTAAACAAAAATTCTAAGGCACTTTGCTTGGTACAAATGAAGTAATCACATGAAAACTTTGGGTAAATGTGAACTCATAACTATAATTTATGTCAGGAATGATACGTCTCGAAAGTCAAAACCTGTGGGTATGCGTGGATGTCGACAAATCTGCTTTAGTTTGCAGTAATCACGCAAAAGCGTTAACAAAAGTTATCCAGCCGATAATGATAAAAGAGACTTACTATAAGACATCAATGTTATCACAATTCCCGGGTATCTTGTAAAGTAACACGAAGTCTAACTACCTTTAATCACATGTGCGTGATTCCATTCCAAGAGTTTGACATAAATATCATATATGTGTGAAAGCTAGTAGCATGAAAGGGTGCTATCGAGTTGTATTTATGGATCACCTCTGAACCCGAAATACTTTCTTATATCGCTTATGTGTCGACACAACAAGCATTAAGAAGCTGAATTTTCAAATCTTATGAGGTAGGATACATAACTACTCCGGTTTTGTGTAGTTAAAAACGTAAAACTTTAATTAATAAAAGTAATATTTAAAAAAAAATTTATTTGTATGTGTAAAGTGAAAAGTTAAGCTGGCGGTATGGGTAGGATGTCTACCACTAACAATTTCATTGCATATTTACGGAGCCGATCGTCAGAAGTCCTTGGCTTTTCCGCAATATTTATTGTAAAGTAACCGATTATATATTATAATAGCGTTTATTACTTTCAGTAGTGGATGGGACTTAAACACTGTCATCAGACCAATGGCGAAGTGGTAGAGACACAAGACTCGTCCATGGGTTGTGTGATGGTGTACAACCAGTCACCGGGGCACGTATCTAAAGAATACATCCGATCACACGTGGTTAATGGCAAATCCAGACGACGGGCTCACTGGCTAAAACTGGTCAAAGATGGCGCTGCATCCGGTCGCATGTGTAATGGCTACAACTAGACCACGTGCGCACTGGCTAAAATCGGACACATATGGCGCTGCATTCGATCACACGTGGGTAATGGTCACATCCAATCAAATATGGCCCTGCTTCCAGTCGCATGTGTAATAGCTACAGCTTAATTGCTCAACTGGTCAAAGATGGCACTGCATCCGGTCACATGTCTAAGAGATACACGTGGAACACGTGGCTAATGACTCAACTGATCAAAACATGACACTGCACCCGGACACATGTCTAAGGGATACAGCTGAAACCGTGGCTAAAGCCGGTCAAAGATGGCGATGCATCCGGTCATATGTATAAGGGTACAGCAGAGACACGTGGATAAGAAGGATACTACAGTAAAGGGTGTCATGTCGGGTGAAGAATCACGGGAAATAACTCAGGATGAAAATACCACAAGCGACTATATCGAGGTGATAGGCCACGACCTTAGCACGTGATTGTATCTAATTCAAACATGTCCAGACAGTGCATAATATTCTGCAGAGTCATTATTCTATGTCAGCAAATTTTTTTCTAAAATTTGTATATCCTTTTACAGGACATCGCTTTCAACAGCAGCATTTTCAGCTGTCTGATGATTTCTTGGCAAGATTGCGCTCAGTAGTTTGCCATTGCTTTCTGAGCAGCCGGCTCAGTTATCCCGCAAGTCACCAGCGGGGGACGAACCACTCCGAGTTCTCGCCCTCTACGAGACTCTGCGTGATGAACGGGATTACGGAGAAAGTGGTGTAACACCTCGGCCAGAGAGGCCGGCACGTCAGCAAATAGCGTGTATAAAACGACCAACATTCGCCGTATAGAAGTACCTTTCTCTGTTAGCAGGACCCAGATCAACATGTGGCAAGTCGCTAATAGTAAGTTGGCTTTTTGATAAATCTTTCACATTTTCGTTGTGTTTCTCCAAGTAGTCATATGGATAACCTAACAATACTAGTATAATGCTAGACACATATAACTGAAGAGACAAGACATTTCGTAATATATCATGATTGACTGGGTCGACTTTGAATAGAGCTGGCATTCGAACTTTGGAACACAACGATATGGTGGCACCGTAATAATATAAGTAGTAGTGTGTATTCGTAGGTGAAGGTGAAAGTGTATTGCGGGGTCTACATACACATTATAGATAGTGATATATGACTGTGTAACAGAGGGTAGATGTCAGATACAGAGCTGTTATTTATAATATGTATTTCTATGACGATGCGTCAGTACCTTATTCTTATCTGTTTTACAGATACCGGTGCCCACGAAAAACTAATCAGGGAACTGGATCATACTAAGAGCGTAACCATACAGATATTGCATTGTATGTCTTAATGTCCCACCCAATCAAGAAGCTGAGAATCCATTCATTCATTCTTGTGATTATGGTGAGGGTGGTAGTTTTACGGACCTAGTAACGGTTCGATTGCAGGATATACTACAACAGAACTTCGTCAAAGAGGAAATAATCATATTAAGTCTCAGTAGAATTGAGGAGTGCATCCTCTATAATCGCCAACAGGATACTACGGTACCATCCCCACCCAACGTCGAGCGATCGTCGTGACCGACAACCTTAACCCTTAATCAATCCACACTAGCGGATGAGTATTAAAACACCTACTTAAAAAGATGGCTGTAATATACTTACAGTCATGTTTTCAATAGCTGACCAGTCCTCAATATGAAGAAAACTGCGGTGAGTGTGAGGAGGCTATATGTATATCATTGTTTATCTGGCTTCACAGACTGTAGCTCACAGTGACTACAATGCAAGTGACACTGCGCCCTCTACACTATCTATTTCATCATGTTTAGAGGTCATGTGGCGAGCATGACCCGCCTTCGCCAACCCAGCTCAAACATACAATGGATCACCGAGCTTGTTGTAGAGCGCTTTGTCACGCCATATGGACAGCTAAGTCAGCGTAATCTGAGACGCTTGACCTAAGAAACTGGCTTAAACCGGTTTTATGCGTGGCTCAAAAACTAGTATATAAACCCGAGGCTGGTAACAGTCGCGCATTGTGATCCGAAGATGACTAAAGACCTCAAAACTTGCCTACTAACTGGGTCTACATGATTCGTAGTGGTGAGACTATTAGACCAGTGAACGCTTGGATAAGGCCGTGATTGTTTCATCCTACAGAGGAACGAGCACGTTACACATCCGACGATTCTTTGGTGAGTCCGACTACCACTTATATAGTTACCACTTAGATGGGTATGACACTTACTCGTCAAGAATATGATTCTTTATTGTTTCAAATTTGAATGTTTCATGTGGACATTTAGTTGTTATATTTTGTACAATTTTATTGTTGAAATTTTTTTCTTCATTCAACGGTAGTGACTTATTGCATAAGATACTTTTAATTTTCTTTAATACAGTTGTTGTTTGCATAGGGGACAGACGATTTTCTCTAGTAGGTCGGAAATTTCCCCAGTCAGCAGAAACCCGGTGTCGGTGTAATCAAAGAGAATGTTTGTGTTAAATGAAACATTGAAAGTCGGTTAGAAGATGAGGAAGATGGTATTCAAGGGGTCAATAACGCAGCCGTGGTTTTAAGAAAAGGTCGACTTCATAACAGACACTGCTGGTTGGTTGGAGACTTGAAGCTATGTCGGAGTGAAATGACAACGTGAGATATTGTTTCTCATTTGGTTAAGAAATTTTCCTGCTTTTTATAAGTTTATATGGGATATTTGAAAATTTGGTTGAGCTATTTCTATATTTGGCCAACGTTTTCTTTTCCTTTGGTCAACATATTTTCCTACATTTTATATGCTTAGCTACTATATGCTTAAGTTTGGTTAAACGGCCAAAATTTTTCACATATGGTTAACAAAGTTTCCTACTTTTTAGAAGGTTGGTTGAAATTTGACCAAACTTTTCACATTTGGTTAAAAAATTTTCCCACTTTTTCATAGATTTGGCTGAGCTCTTTATAAGTTTTGTTGAAATTTACCTACGATTTGTCACTTTGGGTAACAAAGTGTCCTACATTTTATAAGTTTGGTTGAAATTTGGCCAAACTTTCACATTTGGTTAACAAAGTGTCCTTTTTTTTTTTTTTTTTTTTTTATAAATTTGGTTGAAATTTAGCCAAATTGTTCACATTGTGGTTATAAAATGTTCCTACTTTTCATAAGTTTGACTGAGATTTTTATTAGTGTGGTTGAAATGTCGCCAAACTTTATCAAGTTGGTTAACATAAGAAAGTTTCCTTTTTAAAATAAATTTGGTTTAAATTTGGCCAAACTTTTCATATTTAGTTAACAAATGTTCCCACTTTTTATAAGTTTGGTTGTGATATGTTTGAATGTGGTTGAAATGTGGCCAAAATATTTTACTTTGGTTAAAAATTGTTCCTAGTTTTCATAAGTTTGGTTGAGATATTTATAAGTTTGGTTGACATTTGGCCACAGTGTTTCATATTTGATTAACAAAGTTTCCTACCTTTTATAAGTTTGGCTGCACTATGTTTAAGTGTTGATGAAATTTGGTTAAGATTTGTCACTTTGGTTAACAAAGTGTCCTAATTTTTATAAGTTTCGTTCAGATAATTATTAGTTTGGTTGAAATTTGGCCAAAATATTTCATCTTTGGTTTACAAATGTTCCTCCTTTTAATAAGTTTGATATATTTATAAGTTTGGTTGAGATATTTCAGACTTTGGTCAACAATTTTCCTACTTTGGTTAAGCCGTTTCCTTTGTTTTGTTGAAATATTTCTTGAATTTGTCATCAATATACATCATTCTCTCACCATATGACAACTTTATATACCGTAAATACTAAAAGAAAATATCAACAACCAAGACGTGGTTATAATATATAGCTGTTTATTTACAGTATTTCAGTACATTTTACAAGAATAAAAAAGCATAATGTCATTATACGAAATGGATGATGCAATATGAGCTGGTATACATTGTATGATAACAACATTTTATTTTCACATACAGATCTATACACATTTTATGTTGTTTCTGGTTTTCATCACACTGTTGTCTGAGTAGGTTTGTTCTTCCGGCTGTTAGATTGGTATGTATATGTCACTTAATGTGTAGTCATACGAATGGTCTTATGCGTGATGGGCTGATATCTGACTATTGTAGGCAATGGGTGCATCAAACATCTGAGTGTCAGGCACGCCAAACACCTGGGTGTCGGACACATCATTCATCTGGCTATTGGACTCATCACACATCTGTTTGCTGGGGTCATTACACATCTTTCTGTAGCTTCGTTGAAAACCGGTGGTATAATATGCGTCTACTTCGTGGCTTCGTTTAGTTCCCTGTTTGACTTGATCACTGCTTTGAGTGTTCTGGGCTTGTTTGCTTCGGTTAGTGTCCTGTTTGACATGAGCACTGACTTGATTGTTTTGGGTAACGACTTGCTTGCCTCTGTTAGTGCCTTGTTTGTCTTCGTTACTGACTTGGTTAACTTTATTGAGTACTGTCAAAATCAGCTAGGATATAGCACTGCATAGCTATCATCTGTTCATATTCTTGACGAGTAAGTGCCATACCCATCTTAGTTTGGAACTTCTTGTCGGACTCACCAAAGTATTGTCGGATGTTTAACGTGCTCGTTCCTCTGTAGGATGAAATAAACACGGCCTTATCACAAGCGCCCACTGGTCTAATAATCTCACCACTACAAGACATTTAGACCCAGTTAGCATGCACAGTCTTTAGGTCTGTAGTCATCTTCGGATCACAATGCACGACTGTTACCAGTCTCGGGTTTATATACTAGTTTTTGAGTCACGAATTAAACCGGATTCAGCCAGTTTCTTAGGTCAAGCGACTCAGATTACGCTGACGTGGCTGTCCGTATGGCGTGGCAAAGAACTCTACTTCCGCTCGGTGATCCAATTGTATGTTTAAGCTGGTTTGGGGAATGCGTGCCATGCTCGCCTCATGACCTCTCAACTTGATGAAATAGATAGCGCAGAGGGCACAGTGTTACTTGCATTGTAGTCACTGTGAGCTACAGTCTGTTAAGCCAGAATAACAATGATATACATATATTGTCTCCTCACACCCACCGCAGTTTTCTTCGTATTGAGGGCTGGTCAGCTATTGAAGACATGACTGTAAGTATCCTACAACCATCATGTTTTTAAGTAGGTGTTTGTATACTCATCCGCAAGTGTTGATTGACTAAAGGTTAAGGATGTCGGTGACGATGATCGCTTGATGTTGGGTGCCGGATGGTTCCGGAGTATCCTGTTGGCGATTATAGAGGATGCACTCCTCAATTCTACTGAGACTTAATATGATTATTTCCTCTTTGGTGAAGTTCTGTTGTAGTATATCCTGCTATCGAACTGGTACTATGTCCGCAAAACTACCACCCTCACCATTATCACAAGAATGAATAAATGAATTATCGGCTTCTTGATTGGGTGGGACATTAACACATGCCATGCAATAGCTGTATGGTTCCGCTCTTAGTATGATCCACAGTTCCCTGATTAGTTTTTCGTGGGCATCGGTATCTGTAAACCAGATAAGAATATGGTACTTTAACAGCGTTATAGAAATACATATTATAAATAACAGCTCTGTATCTGACATGAACCCTCTGTTACACAGTCATATATTACAATCGATAATGGGTATGTAGACCCCGCAAGACACTTTCACCTTCACCTACGAATACACACTACTACCTATATTATTACGGTGCCACCATATCGCTGTGTTCAAAAGTTCGAATGTTACAAGCCGACCTAGTCTACCAAGATATATTACGAAATGTTTTGTCTCTTCAGTTATATGCGTCTAGCACCACATATCCCCTGTATTATACTAGTATTGTTAGGTTATCCTTATGCCTACTTTGAAAAACACAACGAAAATGTGAAAGATTTATCAAAAGGTCACCTTATCATTAGCGACTTGTCACATGTTGATCTGGTTGCTGCTAACAGAGAATGGTACTTCTATACGGCGAATGCTGGTCGTTTTATACACGCTATTTAATGACGCAGAATAATAACTCGGCGGAATATCATGCAATGTCTGGACATGTCTGAACTTGATACAATCACGTGCTGAGGTCGTGACCTATCACATCGATATAGTCGCTTGTGCAATTTTCATCCCAAATTAGGTGCCGTGATTCGACGCCCGATATGATACCCTTTTCTTTAGTTTCCCTTGTATCCACGTGTCTCAGCTGTACCCTTATACATATGACTGGATGCTTCATCTTCTACCGGCTTTAGCCACGTGTTTCATCTGTATTCTTTAGACATGTGACCGGATGCAGCGCCATCTTTTGATCAGATGAGTCATTAGCCACGTGTTCCACGTGTATCTCTTAGACATGTGACCGGATGGAGTGACATCTTTGACCGGTTGAGCCATTAGCCATGTGTTTAAGCTGTAGCCATTACACATGCGACTGGAAGCAGTATCATATTTTATCGGATGTGACCATTACCCACGTGTGATCGGATGCAGCGCCATCTGTGTCCGATTTTAGCCAATGAGCACGTGGTCTAGTTGTAGCCATTACACATGCGACCGGATGCAGCGCCATATTTGACCGGCTTTAGCCAGTGAGCACGTGGTCTGGTTTTGCCATTAAACACGTGTGATTGGATGTATTCCTTACATACGTGCCCCTAAGACTGGTTGTACACCATCACACAACCCAACGACGAGTCTTAAATCTCTACAAATTCGCCATTGGTCTGACGATAGTGTTTAAATCCCATCCACTACTGACAGTAATAATCCCCATTACAATATATAATCGATTACTTCAAAATAGATATAGCTGGAAAAAGCCAAGGACTTCTGACGATCGGCTCCGTAAATATGCAATGAAATTGTTAGTGGTAGACCTCCTACCCGTGCCGCCATCTTTACTTTTCACTTTACACATCAAAATAGACTATCTTTTGTAAATATTACTTTTAATAATTACAGTTTTTAACTACAAAAACAACAACAACCGGAAGTAGTTATGTATCCTACCGCCTGAGATTTGAAAATTCAGCTTATTAACGCTTGTTGTGTCGACACATAAGCGATATAAGAAAGTATTTCGGGTTCAGAGGTGAAACATAAGTACAACCCGATAGCCCCGTTTCATACTACTAACATTCACACATAATGTGATATTTATGTCAAACTCTTGGAATAGAATCACACACATGTGATTAAAGGCACATCAGGCCTCTTTTTACTCTACAAGATACCCGGGTGTTGTGATAACATTGATGTCTGCGTAATAAGTATCTTTTGTCATTATCGGCTGCATCATTATTAACGCTTTCGCGAGATTACTGCAGACTAAAGCAGATTTGTCAACATCCAGGCATACCCACAGGTTTTGCCTTTCGAGACGTATCATTTCAGACATAAATTGTAGTTATGTGTTCACGATTACCCAACTTTTCCATTTGATCACTTCATTGGCACTGAAGCAGAGTACCTTAGAATATTAGTGTACATTTTCAGGCGATGTGCTCACGCTATTCAGCATCATTTATAACCGCTATATTCAAAATTTCACTATCGTCTGTTAATTCTACTGCCAGTTACCCTAAATTTAGAGTGTTTTTAGAGACATGGCCGGTGCTTGCCTCGCCAGACATGGAGCCAAGGGAAATTATTTTTAAAATATTTTTATGATTATTTTTAAAAATGCATTAATTATGTTATTTCAATTGATTGTATACTAATGAAAGTAGTTAATGTTAAGCTCAGTAGAAATACAGCAATATGTTATTAAGCATATGTGTATGTGTGGTAATCTAACAATATATAGATTTAATCAGCATAATCTTGCTTCAGTCATTTTCCTAAAGATGAAAATGCCCGAATTACACATTGACATTGTCTATGGTCCTTTTGGCTCAGGTCAAAGTGTAGTATTTACTGCACTTGGTCTGGCCAGAGGTCTCACTGATCATCAAACTTCACATCTTTGTGTGGGTTTGATGGCCCCTCTGGGGAAAAAGGCTAATAGAAAGGGTAGTGGCCCATTCCATCGCGCCCCACGTCGGCCTACCCCGTACACACACACACACACACACACACACACACACACACACACACACACACACACACACACACACACACACTCAGTCATGTATACATCTGTAGACCCCCGTGCCGGTTCATATGTGGTCTACTTATCCATATCAGTATTCCAAATGCCCGGGGCTTTCCTCGTTGTCTTCGAACGGTCCCGGAGTCAGTCGGGCCGGAGCGGAGGCGGCCGATAGAGGCACCTGGGGTCGGCGGGACACACATGCATCTGCCACCCATGGACCGGAAGTAGTCAACCTGAAGTACCAATGAAAACCGGAAGTGACACCAGAAGAGACACCAGAAGTATCCAAAAAATCCCGCCAATGTTTGAAAAATCTGGACTCGGTTTATGACGTCACGGATCTGGAGCTAAACTCTTCATATAGTAAAACTAGCTGACCCGGCCCGGCTTCGCCCAGTCCTTGGTGGGGAGCATCTCATTTAATTCATATAAGTAGTCATATAAGTTCCCGTTCCCGTTACCGACTGTCTGTCTGTCTGTCTGTCTGTCTGTCTGTCTGTCTGACCCGGCCCGGCATTGCCCAGCTTCTGGTGTGGAGCATCTCATTTAATTCATATAAGTAGTCATATAAGTTCCCGTTCCCGACTGTCTATCTGTCTGTCTATCTGTTTGTCTACCTGTCTGCCTGACCCTGCCCGGTTTCGCCCAGTCCCTGGTGGGGAGCATCTCATTTAATTCATATGAGTAGTCATATAAGTTCCCGTTCCCGACTGACTGTCTGTCTGTCTGTCTGTCTATCTGTCTGTCTGTCTGTCTGTCTGTCTAATCATTTATTGGTTGCAGTTAGAACAACCTTAGATAAACGAAGACCAACTTGGTAATATATTAACTTGGGTAAATGGAGCAGCGGCAGCAGCAGCAGAAGAAGAAGAAAAAGGAGGAGTAGGAGCTGGGAGGAGGAAGAGGGAGGAGGAGGGAGGAGGAGGAGAAAGAGAGAAGAGGAGGAGGGAGAGGGAGGAGGGGGAGGAGAAGAGGAAGAGGGTAGGAGGTGGAGGAGGGGAGAGGAGGAGGAGGAGGAATATAACGCATATGCCTGTAGATTTAATAATGGCTGAGGTTGTTCCATGTCTTCTTAGAGTTGGCGACAGTGTAAAGAAATATAAAATCTTCAAACTTGATAGAGATAAGGTAACTATTATGTATTCATTCTTTAAGCAAAAAAAAAGATGAGTTACAATGTTATGCATTATGCATTATTTTTATGAAAACTTTGAAAATGCCTTACAGATTGTATCATTATTTATTATAACTCATATGCCGGTACATAACTATGGACAAAGAGTTTATAAATCTTTGAAAACGATGCCACAATATGACTATAAGTTATACAGAGAAGTTATGCCCCTTGAAATAACTTTTACAGAGTTAAGTCCCCTGAGATATATGAAATTATAATGAAAAATGAAATAATTTTGGGTAAGCAGCCGATTTCATACTAAAAAAATATGACAGTGGGCTGCGCTGGAATGAAAGGAAGACGTGTAAAAAATTTCATCTCAATGGGATGGGCCGTTCGCGAGCGCATTAATGACATATAGACAGACAGACAGACGGACGGAGATCGCCTTTTATATATAAGATATACCCATCCATGTTGGGTTTTCCTCTTGTCCGCTTACTCATTAGGCCTCCCTCCATATACATCTTTTCCAGACTCTACACGCCCAAAGTATTTCATTTCCCTCACTTTCGTTTGTCTTAATAACCACATTTCTTTGACAATGAATCCCTGTTGAACGGTTCAGTGTGTTCTCTATTTCGCCCATGCAGGAGCAGGAGAGGGAGGAGGAGGGAGGAGGAGGAGAGAGTAGGAGGAGGGAGGAGGCGGAGGGAGAAGGAAGAGGGAGGAGGAAGAGGGAGAAGGAGGAGGGAGAAGGAGGAGGAGGAGGAGGAGGAAAGAGGAGAAGGGGAGGAGGAGGAGGAGGAATGTGAAGGGAGGAGGAGGGAGGAGGTAGAGGGAGGAGGAGGAGGAGGGAGGCGGAGAGAGGAGGAAGGAGGAGGAGGAAGAGGGAGGAGGAGGAATGTGAAGGGAGGAGGGGGGAGGAGGTAGAGGGAGGAGGAGGGAGGAGGAGGGAGGAGGAGGAGGAGGGAGGAGTAGGGTGGAGGAGGAGGCGAGGAGGAGGGAGGAGGAAGAGGGAGAAGGAGGGAGGAGGAGAACGCAGGAGGAGAAGGGAGCAGGAGGAGGATAAGGAGGAGGAGGGAGAGGGAGGAGGAGGGAGGAGGAGGAGAGAGTAGGAGGAGGGAGGAGGCGGAGGGAGAAGAAAGAGGGAGGAGGAAGAGGGAGAAGGAGTAGGGAGAAGGAGGAGAAGGAAGAGGGAGAAGGAGGAGGGAGAAGGAGGAGGAGAAGAAGGGGGAGGAGGAGGAGGGAAGAGGAGGAGGGGAGGAGGAGGAGGGAGGAGGAGGAATGTGAAGGGAGGAGGAGGGAGGAGGTAGAGGGAGGAGGAGGGGGAGGGAGGCGGAGAGAGGAGGAGGGAGGAGGAGGAAGAGGGAGGAGGAGGAATGTGAAGGGAGGAGGGGGGAGGAGGTAGAGGGAGGAGGAGGGAGGAGGAGGATGTAGAGGGAGGAGGAGGAGGGAGGAGGAGGAGGGAGGAGGCGGAGAGGGAGGAGGAGGAAGGAGGAGGGGGAGGAGGGCGGAAGAAGGAGGAGGAGGGAGGAGGAGTGATGAGGAGGAGGGAGGAGGAGGGAGGAGGAGGGAGGAGGAGGAAGAGGGAGGAGGAGGAATGTGAAGGGAGGAGGAGGGAGGAGGTAGAGGGAGGAGGAGGAGGGAGGAGGAGAGGGAGGAGGAGGAAGGAGGAGGGGAGGAGGGAGGAGGAGGAGGAGGGAGGAAGAAGGAGGAGGAGGGAGAAGGAGGGAGGAGGAGGGAGGAGGAGGAAGAGGGAGGAGGAGTAATGTGAAGGGAGGAGGAAGGTAGAGGGAGGAGGAGGAGGGAGGAGGAGAAGGGAGAGGAGGGATGAGGAGGAGGGAGGAGGAGGGATGAGGAGGAGGGAGGAGGAGGAAGAGGGAGAAGGAGGAATGTGAAGGGAGGAGGAGGGAGGAGGTAGAGGGAGGAGGAGGAGGGAGGAGGAGGAGTGAGGAGGAGGAGAGGGAGGAGGAGGAAGGAGGAGGGGGAAGAGGGAGGAGGAGGAGGGAGAAGAAGGAAGGAGGAGGAGGAAGGAGGGAGAGGAAGGAGGGAGAATGAGGAGGGGAGGAAGGAAAGAGAGGTGGAAGGGGAGGAGGAGGGAGGAGGAAAGAGGTAGGGGGAGGAGGAGGTAGAGGGAGGAGGAGGAGGAAGGAAAGGGAGGAGGAAGAGGAGGAGAAGGGAGGAGGAGGGTGGAGGGAGGAGGAAGAGGAGGGAGGAGGTAGGAGGAGGAAGAGGGAAGAGGGAGAAGAAGGGAGAAGGAGGAGGGAGGATGATGAGGGAGAAGGAGGCAGGAGGAGGAGGAGGGAGGCAGGAGGAGGAGGGATGAGGAGGGAGAGGGAGGAGGAGGAAAGAAGAGGGAGGAGGGGGAGGATGCGGAGGGAGTAGGAGGGAGGAAAATGGAGGAGGAGGGGAGAGGAAGAGGGAGAAGGAAGAGGGAGAAGGAGGAGGGAGGAGGGAGAGGGATGAGAGGGAGGAGGAAGAGGAGAAGGGTGGAGGGAGGAGGTAGAGGGAGGAGAAGAGAGGGGGAGAGAGTTCGCCATTCCGAATTCATACTCGTCTAGTTCTTCCCTTCTACACGACTGTAGATAACTTCCTTACACATAAAAAGATGAATTGTTATTGATATTGCCGTGGCATGGAGGAATATCAGCAGCAGAGTTGATCCAAAAAACCAAAGACTGAGATCTACGGAGAGCCATGAACGCCTACGCCAGCCGGCACGGCACTTGATGATGATGATTGCCGTGTGACGATTCTGTGTAGTCACGTCATTTTCTTCCCTTTCCCTAGCGTTTTGGTTCGGGGATTCTTTCATCATCATCATCATCATATATTTACGTACGTATTTTGGGAGGGGGAGGAGGGAGGAGGAGGAAGAAGAAAAAAAAACTATGACAGTTGACAGCTCTGGAATGAAAGGAAGGCGTGTAGAAAATTTCACCTCAATCGGATGGGCCGTTCGCGAACAAATAAAGGACATACATATTTACATACATACATATATACATACACACATATTTACATACATACACTTTGTTTTATAAATATAGATATAACGTCACCAGTCTGCAGCGGCTCCAGATTTCTGCCTCTATTGTAAATCGATGTACTACTTGCAGTGTTAAATCCCCCACCCTTGCTGTATAGTATCACCCTGTTACAAATCTGAGGAGCGCGAAGAATAATCACACACACACACACACACACACACACACACACACACACACACACACACACACACACACACACACACACACACACACACACCACACACACACACACACCACACACACAGACACACACACACCCACACACACACACACACACACACACACACACACACACACACACACACACACACACACACACACACACACACACACACACACACACACACACACACACACACACACACACACACACACACACACACACCACACACCCACACACACACACACACACACACACACACACACCACACACACACACACACACACCACACACACACACACACACACACACACACACACACCACACACACACACACACACACCACACACACACACACACACACACACACACACACCACACACACCACACACACACACACCACACACACACACACACACACACACACACACACACACACACACACACACACACACACACACACACACACACACACACCACACACACACACACACACACACCACACACACACACACACACACACACACACACACACACACACACACACACACACACACACACACACACACACACACACACACACACACACACACACACACACACACACACACACACACACACACACACACACACACACACACACACACACACACTTACTTACTTATAGAATGTGATGCAAATTAGTAAGTATGAATTGCAAACAATTAGGTATATTTAGCTCCTGCCAAAAGAAGAGACATACTAGTATTACTAGGCACAGACACAATGTACGTACCTTATAGAGAACTCCATCTTACACAGGTGAAAACAAAGTGCTGCTTGTTCTTTTGTTGCAAATTAGTAAACATGTACTTTTCATTTATTCATATTTTTTGTTTTAATGCCTGAAAAATGTGTTGCTCAAAGTTAAGTCAATTGCTCAGTAATGACATCCTAAAAATATAATTTTGGATAAACGCAAGTGCATTATAATTTATATTTAATTGAAAAGTAAGCGTCAAATTCGGCGTTTTTCTACCAGTTAGTTAAAGTTAGTTGTATATCATGAACACAACGTCGTAGTCAACACCAGCATTTTTTTTCTTCTGTTGAGATCTCTTGGCAAGTTTACGTTCGGTAGTTTGCCATTGCTTTCTAAAAGATCGGCACTCAAACCATTGTGTAAAAAAACTCAACGCAAGGCGATCTGCTGCAAAATCACCTGCATCTGTGTTTCGAACGCTGGTATGCGGAATTACGAACTGCGTACGTAGCCCCTTCGCCATGGGCTTTTTGACCAGCGAAAGCAGAAAACGAAGAAGAAAAAGACGGACAAGGAGGAGGAAGAGAAAGAAAAAGAAGATCTGGTAAAACTGCTGTCTACTGTACTGCTTGGGCAAGCAGCCTATCGTATCCCCTCGCCGGAGGACAATACCAGCAATGGTACTAAATCTTCGAATCTCAAACAACACAATAATAACCATTATTACGAAGAATTTCGCGTGAAATATTTGAAATAAATTATCAACATTATTTTTTTTTTTTTAAATCACTGTTTAACATTGTATCTATTGAGATATGCAAGTGTAACGTGGATTGAAAATGGTAATTCTCTGATATAATGAAAAGTAACGAACTATATTGAAAAATATGTACAGCTTAAATATTAACTAACGTCTACACGCTTTAATAATTGCATAGAAAGTGGCGATGTGGTCAAGCCATCTGACTCGGGCTCCGAAGGTTGTGGGTTCGATTCCTGGCCGCGTCCTTAAGTTCACGTGTGCAAATTTTTCGGAGACTCATGTGGGTTTTTCTGGAGCTGCGGAGTTCGTGCTTTGTGCGACGCTTTCAGCAATTCGCTGCGGAAAGAGAGTGAGCCATATGGGATAAAAACCTGGTGCAATTAAGTCGACCCTGTCGACTTTTAAGCGACTTTAAAAAAAAAAAAAAATAGAAAGTGGTTCTTTCGTCTTGAGTCTGTGACCAGGCGTGGCGTGTATACTGAGTAGAGAGAAAGATATTCCCAGTTAGAGGTTGCCTACTGCTATAGGGAAACCAGAAATGGCTCGGGAGACTCCTAAATGAACTGGACCAGACAGATCTTGAAGGTTTACACTAAAGAATCAAGGGCAGTTTCCATGTAGAAGGCTATGAGCGAGCACAGGACGGGTAGTGCCGTCAGAGAGGAGAATGGTCACTCTTATATGAAATTATCAATCTCCCATGTAGTGTTTGGCCACTACCACACTAATATGTAACACAGCGAGACATATGTTAAATTATAAAAGAGTAAATTAACTCTGATTTAAGAAGTTTGAATGATTATATTGGATGATTTAGATGATATGGAATGCCTCGTATCATACACGAATGTAATCTCTCATTCTACCATCAAGACGGACAAATAAAGGAGGAAGGGCAGAAGAATAAAATTATACTCTCAGCGCTTAAAACTATGACGTCAAATTGCACATCATTGTACTAAACGACCCGGCGGCATCTCTATCAAAGAGTGGGAAACTCGAATTCTACAACGAAAGTCTAATCACAAGGTGAACACATTTGACGTTCCACAACCCAGAAAAGGTGTGACAAGGTGTGAAATGGCATCTGGGGTCGGGGACACCTTAGACTACCTGGGGGGGGGGGGGGGGGGGGAATGGGGGGGGGGGGCATCCCTCAGATCAAATGTGCGTTCAGCCGATCAAACGTGTGAAATGACCACGTCGGGTCCAGGGTCCAGGAAAACTTTCAACCAAGACGAAGGTGTGAACTGGAATCTACGCTTAACACACGAAAATGCATAACACCTGGTAAACGCAGAGTGAGGTTCAAAGGGATCTGAAACAGACTAGCGAGACGCACAAGGTCAGATCAAAGGGTCGCAAGATAAGGGAATTCATATACAGAGTGTATTTTTAATGACTGCAGTTTTTGAAAATATTGCCGTTCCAAGTTTTGCATGTATTACTTATTATGTTGCATGAACTCCACAGAGAGCGAATACAAATCTTGGAACGTAATACTGTTTGTCTGTCTGACTTGTCTGTCTGTTTGTCTGTCCTCTTCATCTTCTTTTGTTCGCTTGAAATATGTCTATAACTGCAATGTTGTCTCCTGTATGAATTTAACTGCCTTTTTTAGTTCACTCAGCGGTCCATAGAGTTTTATCTTCCACTGTTGTCTCTCTAGACCAGAAGGTTTGCATAGACATGTTGTAATTTGGGCAGTCTTGGGGTATGTGCTCTGCTGTCTGCGACGCCAATCCACATGTGCACATGGCTGATTCACCAATCTTGAATTTTGTATACATGTGGTTGCGTAATTTATTGTGTCCTGTTCTGAGGCGCAGAATAATGACTTGTTCTGGTCTGTCCATAATGCGGTAGTCATCTTGAGCAGGTTTTGGCGGCTTTCTGACTGATTTGATCATTTTTTGTTTGTTTGTTTTGGTGATATGTAACGGGCACACCAGGCTGTTCTTCTTTTCCTCT
Organism: Cepaea nemoralis; assembly: GCA_014155875.1. Lineage (NCBI taxonomy): Eukaryota > Metazoa > Mollusca > Gastropoda > Stylommatophora > Helicidae > Cepaea > Cepaea nemoralis. The sequence goes on along the minus strand of JACEFZ010027891.1, from coordinate 101,471 downwards.
TTCATTAGTCAATCGATCAGCTCTGTCGTTTCCAGATATTCCACAATGGGATGGTATCCATTGCATGGTGACCTTATGCTGACTGCTAAGTTCAGAAAGTAGTTTCCTTAGTACCGGCAATTTCCCATACAGGAGCGCCTCGAGTACTGATTTTGCATCTGTCAATAGCACCAGAGGTTGTGTATCATGGCTGATATTTAGTAATGTCTCTGTTGCTATCTTGATTGCCTCAATTTCAGCATCATAGTTATGGCAATACTTTCCTGTTGATACTTTGACCATGTCCCTATTATTAATTGGATATTCTATGTACACTCCCGCTCCTCCATTTCGAACAGCATTTTGTGCTGACCCATCTGTGTAGACACGGATCCAGAGGTCCTGTGGGTATTCTTCATCAAGGAAGCTGAGAGTGGCTGTTCTTCGCTGCACACTGTTATGTTCTTCCTTGTCAAATACTCCTCTCAATTTTTTCTGGATTTATAGTGATAGACTATGTTAATCTTTCCATGGAGTTCGCTCTGGTATAGTTTTCAGGGTGATACCAACTGTGGGCAGATCGGTGGTTTCTCTGCAGAGTCGTTTGGCCTGGTGGATAAAACTGCTTCTTTTCAACCGCCCCATAGCTAAGTTTTCAAATCTGTTCTTCATAGGATGATCTGGCAAGCTGAGGAACTTTTCTGCTTGTATTAGCGTTTAATGTAATATACAAGTAAATGGGAATACTCTTCAACAAGTGAATAGGTACAATTATCTCGGAACAGTAATAACATCTGATGGGAGATGCCTTGAAGAGATTATAACAAGAATCCCCATGGCAAAAGTAGCCTTTAGCAAGATGAAAAACATACTGACCAATAAAAAGATGTCAACTGAAACGAGAAAAACAGTGTTTAGATGCTACATAGAACCTGTACTTTTATATGGATGTGAAGCTTGGACAATGAGCAGTCAGGCTGAAAAACATCTGATGGCTGTAGAAATGTGGTTTCTGAGGAAAATGCAAAGAAAACCATGGACAGCCAGAAAGACCAATTAACAAGTTCTTCAAGTAACAAATGAACATCGTAAACTGATTAGAGACATTAGACGTAGACAGTCACAATTTTTTGGGCATGTTATGAGAAGAAATGATTTAGAGAACTTGGTGACAACTGGTAAGATAGAGGGGATCAGATCAAGGGGAAGACCTAGAAGCAAGTACCTGGATGGCTTGGCCTTGTGGCACGGTCGAGACAGAAACACGGAGCTGATCCACAACTCTGGTGATCGAGTGAGATGGCAGAACATGATCGCCCACGCTTATCGGCATGGCACATGATGGATGGATGGATTAGCGTTTTCATATCTCTGCGCTCTCTCAGTGCTTGTGTCCTCCCCATCTTCTCCATCTCCACTATAGGGGTTGATCTCATCCCTCCTGTGGTGACTCTAAGTGCTTGATTTTGCACCTTGTCCAGCTCTTGTACTGTGGTTTTTGATGCTGAACACCACGCAGTTGACCCGTATTCCAGGTGTGGTCGTATGTTCTGTTGATAAACTTTCATAAGTATTTTCCCACTGGCTCTCCATGTGGTTCCACTTAGTTTTCTCAGGATGGCTATGTTCCTTCTAGCTTTTGCTACTGCTTTGTTGATGTGCTTTCTCCATGTCAGCCATCAAATGTTACTCCAAGGTATGTTGGTTCTTTATCTTCTCTTATGGGTATTCCATTTATCTGGATCATACCTGCCTTTTGTTTTGGAGAGAGGGTAAATAGCGTGGTGTTGCACTTGTCAGTGTTTATGCTAAACACACCATTTATTTGCCTATGCAACAAATGTATATACAGCTCTTTGTAGTGATCTGGTGGCCACTAATGCATGTTCTTTTGTGCTCCATAGAACCAGGTCATCAGCGTACATTGCCGCTTTAATTCCATGCGGTGGATTAGCAACAAGATCATTGATGAAGATTAGAAAAAGTGTGGGGGACAAAACTTCGCCCTGGGGAACACCGTGGCGCAGTAGTACTTTCTTGATCTTGAGTCCGCCTTTTTGGTCTCGGGCTCTTCTGTTGTGCAAGTATGCTTTGACCCATTTGTACATTCTTTCATTGACTTTACAATTTCTCAGTTTCTTCATCAGCCCTTCTTTCAAGACTTTGTCAAAGGCTTTCTTCAGATCTATCCATGCAGCAAGCACTAGCTTCTTCTCTTGGAATGCATCCTCAATTTCTTGAGAGAGGTAGGTTGTCTGATCTTCCGTAGAGTAGCACTGCCTAAAGCCAGCTTGCTGTGGCGCAAGGATGTTTTCACTTTCAATGCACCACTGCAGTCTGTGATTGATGATGAGCTCCAATGATTTGCAGAGACAGCTGGTGAGGCTAATTGGTCTGTAGCTGGAGGCAATGGAACTATCTTTCCCTGATTTTATGAGGGGTATCATGATTGCTTCTCTTAAGGTTGTGGAACACTGCCTATGGTCCAGCTGTTATTGAATATCTGCAACAGATTTGCTTTGGCCTCTGTTCCTGGGTTCCTGATCATTTCATTGGAGATACCATCAGCTCCTGGGGACTTTCTAATTTTAAGTTTTGATATGGCTAGCTCCAGTTCGCTGATTATGATAGGTGCCTCCAGAACCTCATGTAGTGTTTCATTCTGTCCTGTATGTTGCCATTTCTCTCGAATCTCTTGTTGTTTCTCTAGATTAATGTCGATATAGTTATCTTGTGCGAATGAGTCCGCAAAATGTTCAGCTGCTTGCTTTCCTGTTAAGATGTTTCCATCTTTATGTAGTGCAATTTTTTAGTTTCTCCCTGTGCCCTCATCGTTAAGTTGTTTTATTTTTTTTTAAATTATTTGTTGTTGTTGTTGCATATCCTTTACAGGACATCGCTGTCAATAACCAGCATCTTTCAGCTGCATGCTGATTTCTTGGCAAGATTACGCTCAGTAGTTTGCCATTCCTTTCTGAGCGACCGGCTCACATACCCCGTAAGTTACCGATGCGATTAGAACCACTGCTGATTCTCACCGTCATCATGTTACCGCCGAGAGTATACGAGATTACAGAGAAAAGTCATAACCTCTAAGCCACGAAGCCGGCTAGTTGTTTTATTAGCTTCCACAATTTCCTTGTGTCTCTTTCAAAGTTCAGCGACTCTGTTTTCTCCTGCCAGCTTTTCCGTCTAGCCTGCAGCTTGGCTCTTTGAATTTTGGCTTTTGCGTGCTGGTATTTATTGTGGTGCTCTTGGCTGGGTTTGTACTCTGCTTGATTTCTACACACTTTCACATCCGTTTCTCCGTGTGTTGCCGGGGCCCATAAGGGAAGTAAAGAATAGCAACACTGTAGCCTACCATGCATGTCGTAAGAGGCGACTAAGGAGGCTTCATGGTTCCGTTGCCCTGCTACTGAGTAAGTGCGTGGCGCGACGCTGTGAGCTGTGAGTTTCGTGTAAAATGCTTCTGAATCTGCCCGAGGTTTTTTGGAACGTGACTGCATGTTCGGAGCGATGGCAGCTGGCTATGTCACAGAATTGACCGGTTTTTGCCTTATGCAGAAATGCGTGGCTGCTGGGCTTCTGGTTGACTGCCACTGCCATCTACGATGAACTATTTTCGTGTACTGTGTTTGTGAACATCTAGGAAACATCCAGATGGGAAAATGACTGCCAATTCCATCAGAGATGAACTGGATGTTTTGTGGGGGACTATTGTGTTGACATTCTGGCGGCGGCATTATGCACAGTGTATCTGTGCGGGCTGTTGTTTGTCGAGACTCCTGTCTTTTCCACTTTTCACACTGGGCAGTTGGAGGCATTTTGTGTGATATTCACTGGCACAGGAACGGAGCATAATGGGGATGACCCGTTGCTGTGAAGTTGGAACCGCGACTAACTAACTGACTAACTAACTAACACTTCCACATCATTATGCGACTGCTCCAGTTCATTACTCCAGTAGGGTTTATAATGTTTACGGACTCCTTGGTACAGTTTCTCGTGCTGCCTGTAGTATGCATTTCCCAAACTCTTCAACTACTTTATTTATGTCTTTCTCAATGTTCAGGTTTCTAACCAGTATGCTGGTGCGATGCTTGTACATTGCCCAATCTGCTTTCTTGTAGTTCCACCTCGAGAGGGTGCTGCTTTCATTCACAAGCTCATTTTCTACAGTTAGAAAGACTGGCCAATGGTTACTGCTATAACAGGGTAGATATTACGCCCCATAATTAGCAGGTGGTCGAGGCGTGCAATACGAGCGGTGCAAAATATTTGCACTAAGAAGCACAGTATTGATGACGTGGGGGTAAGGATTTGGGTGGCATAACAACAACGCCGCCACACAGAACCTTACCATCAGGGCTGCGGATCGGACGCATGATGTATTTGTTAAAGGAGGGAACCATCTGGGAATGATTAAGCGATTTAACGACGAAATTTTATTCGAGGTAGAATATTTAAATGAAAGACGAAACCTCTTCGTACCTGAAGATGCAGAGTCACATATTGTTGCAATTTTGTATGAAACTCTAAAATGCACGATCGTTTTTGCATCTGTAAAAGAAACGCCTAAGTGTTAAGAAGGAACCACCAATAAATGAACTGCAGAACCCAACTCTGATCCTCAAATACGTTGTATAACAATCAACCTTACTGCCCCGAATTCATAGGGAACAGTATGAGTGAAGCCTCGTATTTGTAGACCGACCGACCCCGCATACATCAGGGGCGTGTCGTAGGCACTTTTCCCCTCTCTCTCTCTCTCTCTCTCTCTCTCTCTCTCTCTCTCTCTCCTCTCTCTCTCTCTCTCTCTCTCTCTCCTCTCTCTCTCTCTCTCTCTCTCTCTCTCCATCAGGCTTCTCTGTACCCACATATTCCAACTATATTGCCGTTGGTCTGATTTTAACACAACCACTGGAAGATTTGATCCTCAAATTCGTGGTATAGCAATTAACCTTACTGCCTCTATTCCATAGAGAACAGTAGGATTGAAGCCTCGCATTTGTAGACCTACCCACTCCGCAATCCTCATGCGGTATATCGCATGCAGTTTTCCTCTCTCTCTCTCTCTCTCTCTCTCTCTCTCTCTCTCTCTCTCTCTCTCTCTCTCTCTCTCTCTCCTTACATCTTGCTTCTCTGTGCCTACCTACTTCACTTGTATTACCAGTGGTTGGATCTCACACAGCCCCATCAACTCGTACACTGGACGAGTGGCTCCTGAAGTGTGCTTTGTAACAATCAACCATACTGACTATTTCATAGGGGACAGTACGAGGGAAACGTCGTACGTGTAGACTGACGCGCCCCACATGCCTCATGTGGTATATCACAGGCACTTCTCCTCTCTCTCCCTCTCTCTCTCTCTCTCTCTCTCTCTCTCTCTCTCTCTCTCTCTCTCTCTCTCTCTCTCTCCTTACATCTTGCTTCTCTGTGCCCACCCACTTCACTTGTATTACCAATGGTTATATCTCACACAGCCCTAACAACTCAAACACTGGGCGAGAGGCTCCTGAAGTGTACTGTGCAATAATCAACCATACTGACTATTTCATAGGGCACAGTACGAGGGAAACGTCGTACACGTAGACCGACGCGCCCCACACGCCTCATGTGGTATATCACATGCACTTTTCCTCTCTCTATCTCTCTCTTTCTCTCTCTCTCTCTTTCTCTCTCTCTCTCTCCCTCTCTCTCTTTCACCCTCTCGCTCTCTCCCTCTCTCTCTCGCTCTCCCCTCTCTCGCTCTCTCTCCTCCTCTCTCACTCCCTCTCTCTCGCTCTCTCTCTCCCTCTCTCACTCCCTCTCGCGGCTCTCTCTCCCTCCCTTGATCTCTCTCTTGCCCTCCCCCTCTCTCGCTCTCACCCTCCCTCACTCTCTCTCCTCCCTCTCTCTCCCCCCTCTCTCCCTCCCTCTCTCTCCTCTCTCTCCTCTCTCTCTTCCTCTCCCCCTCTCTCTCTCCCTTTCTCTCTATCTCTCTCCCTCTCTCTCTCCCTCCCTCTCCCCCTCTCTCTTCTCCCTCTCTCTCCCTCTCTCTCCCCCTCTCTCCCCCCTTTCGCGCTCTCTCTCTCACTCTCTCTCTCCCTCTCTCTCCTCTTACATCTGGCTTCTCTGTGCATACCTTCTTCACGTGCATTGCCAGTGGTTGGATCTTACACAACCCCAACAACTCTAGGACTGGGCGAGGGGCTCCTGAAGCGCGTTGTATGACTAGCAACCATACTGACTATTTCGTAGGTTACAATATACCCCATGTGGTAGGTCGCAGGCACTTTTCCTCTCTCTGTCTCTCTCTGTCTGTCTCTCTCTCGCTCCCCCCTCTCTCTCTCTCCCTCTCTCTCTTCTTGCATGTCCACATACACTAGCATTTTGTCTGTTGAAGTGTGTCTTTGAAAGTACGCGTGTTCCTGCACACCAGTCCACCCAGACCAACAACACAATGGGGTCGTGGTCAATTTTACACGCCTCCTACCCCGCCCCCTTCTTTCTATGTGCTCATTGTACCGTAACATCCAGCACCGTTATACAAATACACCCGAGACTTCCGTAGACATTCACAGGTCCGTACGTGAGGTGAGTATACAGTTTTTTTTCTCTATAAACAGTTTTTCTATTAAACATTTTCTTCGACTAACATTCTTTTCAATTAACATTTTGTCAATTCTCATTTTCTCTTCATTGCTTCCATTTTTCCATGCATTTGTTCCTCTCGTCCTGTCATCACCTTCTAATGTAGTCACAGGAGTTCTCCTTGACTGTATGTTGTGTTTGTGAATGTGTTTGTTTGCTGATGAAGGCTAACCGCCGCAACGTTCTGTATGTGTCGTAACTCTGTTATGTAAAGCTGCACTACTTTGTGTCATTATATATTGTGAAGATGATACAACGCTTAGTACAAACCACCAAGGACCACTTTTATGGTCATCCGGCCACTGAAGAGCCACTCCGTGGCGGCTGGGCGTAATGGGCGCCGAGGCTGTTACAGAGGGAGCATAATTGGTGCCGGTGACCAGCGATCTTGACCTTGGGTGTCGCGGAGCAGCTCTACGAAATTTTCAAATTTCAACTTTTACCTCAACGCCTGACAAGAGGCGGAGTGTTGCACATATTACGCTTTCCTCGACGCCTGCCAAGGGGCGAACTGTTGCACATTTTAAGCTTTTCTCGATGCCTGACCAGAGACGAACAGCTGCACATTTTTCGCTTTCCTCGACGCCTGCCCAGGGGCGAACTGCTGCACATTTTAAGCTTTTCTCGAAGCCTGCCCAGGGGCGAACTGTTGCACATTTTAAGCTTTTCTCGATGCCTGACCAGAGACGAACAGCTGGACATTATTCGTTTTCCTCGACGCCTGACCAGTTGCGGAATGCTGCTGACCATATAAGGTTCAGCCGGGCGCCTTGAAAGATATCATCTTAAGAAGTCTTATATGCACCCAAGCGAGTGCATTCGTGGAAATATGTCCAGTCTGGCGCCTTGGAAGATATCATCTTCAGAAGTCTTACATGCACCCAGTCGAGTGCATTCGTGGAAATATGTTCAGCCTGGTGCCTTGAAGGATATCGTCTTCAGAAGTTTTATATGCACTCAGTCGTGTGCATCAGCGGAACAAATCTCCGCCTAGCGCATAAAACAAAGTGTGTTTCGGAAATTCTTAAGTGCAAACTTGTGCATGCGGAATTGAACACAGTGCGATTGTATTTTGTGTGTATTACGTCACGGAAATAGGTGGATTGATAGACAGATGGAACGACAGAAGAACCTGAAGAAACAATACTACGTCTAACTGGGTAACTTTATTATAATTAATAAGATACATTAATATAATACTTGATTAATTGTTGTTAGTTAGCCATTAGATAAGCCATTTAGTTGTAGATATTGTTGAACTTGGTAAAATCGTAGCAAGTCGGGCGATTTGATGTAACCACGATCATAGAGATGCAGCGAGCAAACATGAAAACGTTACTTAGAGATTTAGGACGCTTGACGAAGTGGCTGGAGGAGCTGAAAGTGGCAGTCAGTGAGGTGGCAGGTTTTGTGAATTGGTTGCAGAGAAGGACGACTAGAGCAAGTGACCTATACATTTAACGTGGGGTATAATAGTTTGAGAAAGAATAACAGGGGACAGCCAGTAGATAAGGAAGATAGAAGGCGGTATAACCCTATGTATAAAAGTAATTATGTTGAAACAAGACAATATAATATATAATATGATTAGGGTAAGGGGTGACGAAAGGAGACGCAATCATGAAATATGGGGGAATGATAATTATCAAAAGTACAGAAATGTGCCCGAGAGAAACCTTCCCAAGAAACAGTGGAGTTGGCCCTCTTTAGTGCGACCGCTAGAGCGTTGCGTGATGATTGGTTTGAGAAAAGATAGAGGCGATATTTAAATGCAAGGAAGAGGGACAGAGATGAACACATAAACAGTATTCCGAATGCTCAAAAAGTTGCAACTGTTAGTGTTGGACAGAAACAGAAGACGTTATTGGTAGAGAAAATAGACCAGGGGACACAGACGCAGACAGTTAATCAATCAATCGCCATGCCGGAAAGCGTGGGCGGTCATGACTCGCCATTTCACTCGATCACCAGTGTCGTGGATCAGCTCAGTGTTCCTGTCTCGTCCATGCCATGTGGCCAAGCCATCCAGGTATTTTCCTCTCGGTCTTCTTCTTGGTATGTTCCCTTCGATCTTGCCAGTTGTCACTAAGTTCTCCAATCCATTTCTTCTCATAACATGTCCAAAAAATTTTGACTGTCTACGTCTAATTTCTCTAATCAGTTTACGATGTTCATTTGTCTCCTGTAGTACTTGGTCATTGGATTTTCTGTCTGTCCATTGTATTCTTTGCATTTTCCTCAGAAACCACATTTCTGCAGCCATCAGATGCTTTTCAGCTTGACTGCTCATTGTCCAAGTTTCACATCCATACAAAAGAACAGGCTCTATGTATCCCCTCAACACTCTTTTTCTCGTTTCAATTGACATCTTTGTATTGGTCAAAATGTTTTTCATATTGCTAAAGGCTACTTTCGCCATGGCGATTCTTGTTCTAATCTCTTCAAGGCATCTCCCATCAGATGTTATGACTGTTCCAAGATAATTGTACCGATTCACTTGTTGAAGAATATTTCCATTTACTTGTATATTACATTGTGGCACTTCTTCCTTCCTAGTGACGACCATAACCTGAGTCTTTTTACAATTTAATTCTAACCCCAGTTGCTCACTGTGTACAACAACCGCATCTACTAATTGTTGCAGGTCCTGCGCATTGTCTGCAATTAATACTGTATCATCTGCATATCTAATGTTATTGATGTTTCGTCCTCCAATGCTGATTCCATTTATATCCTCTACATTTCTGAAAATATTTTCACTGTATAGGGAAAAAAGATCTGGAGACATCACACATCCCTGCCTAACACCTCTCTTAATTGGCTGATACTGTCCCACTTCATTATCAATCCTTATTGCAGCTTGTTGTTTCCAATATATGTTTTTTATAAGTCTAATGTCTTTCCCATCAATTTGTAGATCTGCAAGCATATCCACCATGCTTGACATGTCTAACTCTATCAAAAGCCTTTGTATAGTCAATAAAGCAAAGATGTATATCCTTGTTTACTTCTATAGCACGTTCAATAACTGTTCGCAGCATATACACAGCATTTACTGTACCCTTTCCTTCTACAAACCCGCATTGTTCTTCCCCTATTTCAGGTTGTATCTTCTTCCTCACTCTTTGCATGATAATTCTTAGCAAAATCTTTGTGATGTGACTCATTATACTAATTGTTCTATGTTGATCACATTCCAAGGTTCCTGATTTCTTTGGGATTGCAATAAATACAGAGTTACATAATTCAGGAGGTATATCTCCAGTATCATATAATGTTTTCAGCAGTCTGGTGACTTGCTCTAGTCCAAATTCTTCTAAAGCTTTAATCATTTCTGTTGTGATGTTATCTGCACCGGGGGCCTTGCCAGCTTTCATATGCTTAAGAACATTTCGAACCTCCATCTCCAAAATTGGCGGTCCTTCATTATTAAATCTAATATCATACTGTTCGTCTCTGTTATCATCATAAAGGTGTTTCACATAATCTGTCCATACATGTAGAATCTGGTCTTTTTCTATTATGATTTTGCCATCTTCAGTTTTTAGACACCCTGTTGATGTACTTGTTCTTTTATTAGTAAGTTCCTGAATTCTTTTGTGCACTAATTTGGTATTTTGACTGTTGTGTTGGTTTTCAATTTCTAAGCACTTTTCCTCAAGCCATGCTTCTTTTGCCTCCTTACATAATATTCTGACTTGTCTGTGAATTTCTTCATATTTGACAGAATTATTTTTGTTGAGTCTTCTTGTTTCCATGAGGTGTAAAATTTCTTCAGTCATCCATTTCTTACGACCCACCTTCTTTAATTTTGGAATAGTTGTTTCTGCAGCCACATTGATTGAATTCTTCAACGTTTCCCATTGATCATCCACATCCTGGAATAGGATCTCTAGATCAGACAAAATTTCAAATCTGTTCTGTACTTCTATGTTGAATTTGTTTTGTATTTCCTTGTCATTACTCAATGTACACAAATCATATTTAGTGTTTCCTGTTATATACTTGACTTTCTTCAACTTTATCCTCAATGTTCCTGTGAGTAATCTGTGGTCACTATAACAATCAGCACTGGGAACTGTTTTTGCTATTGTTAATGCGTTTCTAAATCTTCTGCTAATCAGAATGTAGTCAATCTGGTTTCTAATCCTGCTATCAGGACTCCTCCATGTCCATAATCTTCTAGGGTGTTGCTTGAACCAGGTGTTTCCTACAATCATTTCCTGTTCTTTTGCCCACTCTACGAGTCTGTATCCTCTTTCATTTCTCTCTCCTAAACCATAGTTTCCTACTGTGTATCTATCCCCTTGATTTCCTACTTTTGCATTGAAGTCCCCTATTATGATGTTTATTTCTGAATTTTTACATTTCTTTAAGGCAGACTCTATGTCATTATAAAATTCTTCTACACTATCTTCACTGGATTCTCCTGTTGGGGCATATACTTGAATAATATTTATGCTAAAAGGTCTGCCACTTAATTTAACTAGTAGAACTCTGTCCGACACGGCCCAATATCCTTGAACAGATTTTGATGTTTTCCGGTCCAAAATAATTGCCACTCCCTATGACGATCTTCACCTCCAGAATAAATAATCTTGAAATCTTCCTCTATCTTGATGCCTGCTCCTGTCCATCTCGTTTCGCACATACCTAAAATATTAATTTTTTCCCTTTCAATTTCTTGTTTTATGTTCTCTAATGTTTCCGTCGTTGTTTAACGTCCTAACGTTCCAAGTTGCTAATTTTAACGTCTCTGTCCTTGTCTTGCGATGATCAGTCTTTAAGCGAATCATGATATACTAGGCACTTTTAAAGAGGTAGTTTGCCGTTGCTTTCCTCTATGGCAGTGACCTTACTGGTCGGAGACCGCAGCCATTGACTCAAGAAGAGTTCCTCTGCCTGCCGTCGTGAAGCTCGAGGCCATGACCCACAAATATCTGTCGGCTGCCCTCAAAATTTCATCCACCACCTGCCTTCCGTGGCTTCTTTTGAAAACTTCCAATAAAAGGAACACAAAATAACATCACATAATCCACAGGAAAACACTATTCACAGGAAATCCATAGGAAATCACACGAAATCCAAAGGAAAACACTGAATAGCGTCCCTCCGAAAAGTAACGCTTCATTTTGTCGCCAGACAGTTAATATAGTAGAAAATAATACTCAAACCCAAATAGATACAGTAGAAAAGAAAATCCAAGTACAGCCAACTAAGAAAATAGCACGAGGAAGTCAAACCAAGGTAGTAGAAATGTTAGAACCAGCTCAAGTGAAATTAGAAAAGGGTGATACAGTTAAATTTAAGGAGACCATCCATGCGGAGGATAAGCAGGTAAGAACCAGAGGACCCCAGAAACAAGAATAGAAAAGTGCTAAGGCTAGGTCCTGAAACAAGTTTGCTTGTAAATATAGGAGATAATTCGACCGACTTATCAGAACTCGAAATAGAATATATCCCTGGACCGGAGCATGAAAGTACTAGTAGAAACAAGGAAGACATGAGGCGTGCAAGTTCCGCACTATAGAGAGGTTGTTTCCTCGTCTGGGATAATAGACAGTAAACAGGCTAACAAGATTTTATTTAGTGAATCATCGGAGGACGAAACGGGAAGATATAGGAGATATGGTGGACAGGCATACACGGTAAAGGGGCGAACAACAAAGGGAAGTATAAGAAAGAATACAAGTAAGGAGAAAGGTCCTGGTGAGATGGCAGTAATAGATTTCACCGCGGGCTGTACAGAGGACGACGCGCGCAAGATCAAAGAGTATATGATGTTGAGGCCGCATTTTTGTCCAGATAGCTACAAATACTGAAATGGTACAGGAGTAGGAAACAATTGGAGTACGGAAGAAACGAAGAAAATAGTTGATTTTGAAGAAACAAAGAGATGACATGGAAGGCAATTACATGGTTTGCCTTGGGAGTATATGGGGTAGATGATGCTGTGTCAATACAGTTGTGGAAATGGGTTTAAATAAAGTGGAGAGGGAGTTGTAATTCTGTATAACACAGACAGGTAAAATTGTCAATCACAGCAAGTAATACATGTGTGGGAGCTGGCATAGCTCAGGTTTTTATTGTTTTATATTGAAGAGAGAGAGAGAGAGAGAGAGAGAGAGAGAGAGAGAGAGATGATGAGAGAGAAGAGAGAGAGAGAGAGAGAGAGAGAGAGAGAGAGAGAGAGAGAGAGGAGGGGGGGGGGCCACACGTTGGTCCATGATTTAGGGATAAGGTGAGTAATCGCGCGATTATGGCTCGGGAATTCGCGTGAAAAGAGACTAGATGGAAGTGGTGGAGCATCGTGAGTGGCTGAGAGGTAGAGAAAATGAGACGATCTGAGTATAATAATTGCTGTTTGGCGATAGAACACGTTGAGAAATTCTGGGTCGTCCTGCCAAATGGGTGTGTGTATAGGATGAGTGAGTGCAGAGGGTATGGATTTAAATTGCTCGACAGGACAGTGCAAAGTGTTAAACTATTTATTTCGTGTGTTATTTGCGGGTTGGGGCGTGATGTTGGGGGAGAGTGAAAGAATTTAACACTCAGATTGTTTCGCATTTGAGTTGGCCCAGTTTTGCTCTTTGTTGATTGTGTTCTGGATTTATAGACATTTTATTGGTATTTGAATTCTGAGTGTCAAATTAATATGACTGCCAATTGAGGATTAATGAAGGAATGAACAGTTTGAAAGAGCTATGACTGAGAGTAAGATGAGAAATTACAAGAGAAGGGTACACAGAAATGACATCAATAACATCCAAAAGGAAGAGCATTATAGAAATGAATGTAAAGAGGCTACAAAAATAGTCAGACAGCAGAAGCGAGAATATATGAGTAATATAATCAAAGATATGGAACTAATCACCGAAAGTTTTTTAATATGGCCCCCCTTTAAAAAAAGGTCGGGTGTTGGGCCACCCCCAAGCCCGGAACAAATCTTCCCCCTTTTAAGGCGCCAAATTTAAAACCAAAAAAGTGGTTTTTTCGGAAATTCTTAAGTGCAAACTTGTGCATGCGGAATTGAACACAGTGCGATTGTATTTTGTGTGTATTACGTCACGGAAATAGGTGGATTGATAGACAGATGGAACGACAGAAGAACCTGAAGAAACAATACTACGTCTAACTGGGTAACTTTATTATAATTAATAAGATAAATTAATATAATACTTGATTAATTGTTGTTAGTTAGCCATTAGATAAGCCATTTAGTTGTAGATATTGTTGAACTTGGTAAAATCGTAGCAAGTCGGGCGATTTATGTAACCACGATCATAGAGATGCAGCGAGCAAACATAAAAACTTTACTTAGAGATTTAGGACGCTTGACGAAGTGGCTGGAGGAGCTAAAAGTGGCAGTCAGTGAGGTGGCAGGTTTTGTGAATTGGTTGCAGAGAAGGACGACTGAGCAAGTGACCTATACATTTAACGTGGGGTATAATAGTTTGAGAAAGAATAACAGGGGACAGCCAGTAGATAAGGAAGATAGAAGGCGGTAAAACCCCTTTATGTAAAAAGTAATTATGTTGAAACAAGACAATATAATATATAATATGATTAGGGTAAGGGGTGACGAAAGGAGACGCAATCATGAAATAGGGGGGAATGAAAATTATCAAAAGTACAGAAATGTGCCCGAGAGAAACCTTCCCAAGAAACAGTGGAGTTGGCCCTCTTTAGTGCGACCGCTTAGAGCGTTGCGTGATGATTGGTTTGAGAAAAGATAGAGGCGTTATTTAAATGCAAGGAAGAGGGACAGAGATGAACACATAAACGGTATTCCGAATGCTCAAAAAGTTGCAACTGTTAGTGTTGGACAGAAACAGAAGACGTTATTGATAGAGAAAATAGACCAGGGGACACAGACGCAGACAGTAATCAATCAATCGCCATGCCGGAAAGCGTGGGCGGTCATGACTCGCCATTTCACTCGATCACCAGTGTCGTGGATCAGCTCAGTGTTCCTGTCTCGTCCATGCCATGTGGCCAAGCCATCCAGGTATTTTCCTCTCGGTCTTCTTCTTGGTATGTTCCCTTCGATCTTGCCAGTTGTCACTAAGTTCTCCAATCCATTTCTTCTCATAACATGTCCAAAAAATTTTGACTGTCTACGTCTAATTTCTCTAATCAGTTTACGATGTTCATTTGTCTCCTGTAGTACTTGGTCATTGGATTTTCTGTCTGTCCATTGTATTCTTTGCATTTTCCTCAGAAACCACATTTCTGCAGCCATCAGATGCTTTTCAGCTTGACTGCTCATTGTCCAAGTTTCACATCCATACAAAAGAACAGGCTCTATGTATCCCCTCAACACTCTTTTTCTCGTTTCAATTGACATCTTTTTATTGGTCAGAATGTTTTTCATCTTGCTAAAGGCTACTTTCGCCATGGCGATTCTTGTTCTAATCTCCTCAAGGCATCTCCCATCAGATGTTATGACTGTTCCAAGATAATTGTACCGATTCACCTGTTGAAGAATATTTCCATTTACTTGTATATTACATTGTGGCACTTCTTCCTTCCTAGTGACGACCATAACCTGAGTCTTTTTACAATTTAATTCTAACCCCAGTTGCTCACTGTGTACAACAACCGCATCTACTAATTGTTGCAGGTCCTGCGCATTGTCTGCAATTAATACTGTATCATCTGCATATCTAATGTTATTGATGTTTCGTCCTCCAATGCTGATTCCATTTATATCCTCTACATTTCTGAAAATATTTTCACTGTATAGGGAAAAAAGATCTGGAGACATCACACATCCCTGCCTAACACCTCTCTTAATTGGCTGATACTGTCCCACTTCATTATCAATCCTTATTGCAGCTTGTTGTTTCCAATATATGTTTTTTATAAGTCTAATGTCTTTCCCATCAATTTGTAGATCTGCAAGCATATCCACCATGCTGACATGTCTAACTCTATCAAAAGCCTTTGTATAGTCAATAAAGCAAAGATGTATATCCTTGTTTACTTCTATAGCACGTTCAATAACTGTTCGCAGCATATACGCAGCATTTACTGTACCCTTTCCTTCTACAAACCCGCATTGTTCTTCCCCTATTTCAGGTTGTATCTTCTTCCTCACTCTTTGCATGATAATTCTTAGCAAAATCTTTGTGATGTGACTCATTATACTAATTGTTCTATGTTGATCACATTCCAAGGTTCCTGATTTCTTTGGGATTGCAATAAATACAGAGTTACATAATTCAGGAGGTATATCTCCAGTATCATATAATGTGTTCAGCAGTCTGGTGACTTGCTCTAGTCCAAATTCTTCTAAAGCTTTAATCATTTCTGTTGTGATGTTATCTGCACCGGGGGCCTTGCCAGCTTTCATATGCTTAAGAACATTTCGAACCTCCATCTCCAAAATTGGCGGTCCTTCATTATTAAATCTAATATCATACTGTTCGTCTCTGTTATCATCATAAAGGTGTTTCACATAATCTGTCCATACATGTAGAATCTGGTCTTTTTCTATTATGATTTTGCCATCTTCAGTTTTTAGACACCCTGTTGATGTACTTGTTCTTTTATTAGTAAGTTCCTGAATTCTTTTGTGCACTAATTTGGTATTTTGACTGTTGTGTTGTTTTCAATTTCTAAGCACTTTTCCTCAAGCCATGCTTCTTTTGCCTTCTTGCATAATATTCTGACTTGTCTGTGAATTTCTTCATGTTTGACAGAATTATTTTTGTTGAGTCTTCTTGTTTCCATGAGGTGTAAAATTTCTTCAGTCATCCATTTCTTACGACCCACCTTCTTTAATTTTGGAATAGTTGTTTCTGCAGCCACATTGATTGAATTCTTCAACGTTTCCCATTGATCATCCACATCCTGGAATAGGATATCTAGATCAGACAAAATTTCAAATCTGTTCTGTACTTCTATGTTGAATAAGTTTTGTATTTCCTTGTCATTACTCAATGTACACAAATCATATTTAGTGTTTCCTGTTATATACTTGACTTTCTTCAACTTTATCCTCAATGTTCCTGTGAGTAATCTGTGGTCACTATAACAATCAGCACTGGGAACTGTTTTTGCTATTGTTAATGCGTTTCTAAATCTTCTGCTAATCAGAATGTAGTCAATCTGGTTTCTAATCCTGCTATCAGGACTCCTCCATGTCCATAATCTCCTAGGGTATTGCTTGAACGAGGTGTTTCCTACAATCATTTCCTGTTCTTTTGCCCACTCTACGAGTCTGTATCCTCTTTCATTTCTCTCTCCTAAACCATAATTTCCTGCTGTGTATCTATCCCCTTGATTTCCTACTTTTGCATTGAAGTCCCCTATTATGATGTTTATTTCTGAATTTTTACATTTCTTTAAGGCAGACTCTATGTCAGTTATAAAATTCTTCTACACTATCTTCACTGGATTCTCCTGTTGGGGCATATACTTGAATAATATTTATGCTAAAAAGTCTGCCACTTAATTTAACTAGTAGAACTCTGTCCGACACGGCCCAATATCCTTGAACAGATTTTGATGTTTTCCGGTCCAAAATAATTGCCACTCCCCTATGATGATCTTCACCTCCAGAATAAATAATCTTGAAATCTTCTTCTATCTTGATGCCTGCTCCTGTCCATCTCGTTTCGCACATACCTAAAATATTAATTTTTTCCCTTTCAATTTCTTGTTTTATGTTCTCCAATGTTTCGTCGTTGTTTAACGTCCTAACGTTCCAAGTTGCTAATTTTAACGTCTCTGTCCTTGTCTTGCGATTATCAGTCTTTAAGCGAATCATGATATACTAGGCACTTTTAAAGAGGTAGTTTGCCGTTGCTTTCCTCTATGGCAGTGACCTTACTGGTCGGAGACCGCAGCCATTGACTCTCGAAGAGTTCCTCTGCCTGCCGTCGTGAAGCTCGAGGCCATGACCCACAAATATCTGCCGGCTGCCCTCAAAATTTCATCCACCACCTGCCTTCCGTGGCTTCTTTTGAAAACTTCCAATAAAAAGAACACAAAATAACATCATATAATCCACAGGAAAACACTATTCACAGGAAATCCATAGGAAATCACACGAAATCCAAAGGAAAACACTGAATAGCGTCCCTCCGAAAAGTAACGCTTCATTTTGTCGCCAGACAGTTAATATAGTAGAAAATAATACTCAAACCCAAATAGATACAGTAGAAAAGAAAATCCAAGTACAGCCAACTAAGAAAATAGCACGAGGAAGTCAAACCAAGGTAGTAGAAATGTTAGAACCAGCTCAAGTGAAATTAGAAAAGTGTGATACAGTTAAATTTAAGGAGACCATCCACGCGGAGGATAAGCAGGTAAGAACCAGAGACCCCAGAAACAAGAATAGAAAAAGTGCTAAGGCTAGGTCTGAAATAAGTTTGCTTGTAAATATAGGAGATAATTCGACCGACTTATCAGAACTCGAAATAGAATATATCCCTGGACCGGAGCATGAAAAGTACTAGTAGAAACAAGGAAGACATGAGGCGTGCAAGTTCCCACTATAGAGAGGTTGTTTCCTCGTCTGGGATAATAGACAGTAAACAGGCTAACAAGATTTTATTTAGTGAATCATCGGAGGACGAAACGGGAAGATATAGGAGATATGGTGGACAGGCAGACACGGTAAAGGGGCGAACAACAAAGGGAAGTATAAGAAAGAATACAAGTAAGGAGAAAGGTCCTGGTGAGATGGCAGTAATAGATTTCACCGCGGGCTGTACAGAGGACGACGCGCGCAAGATCAAAGAGTATATGATGTTGAGGCCGCATTTTTTTCCAGATAGCTACAATTACTGAAATGGCTACAGGAGTAGGAAACAATTGGAGTACGGAAGAAACGAAGAAAATAGTTGATTTTGAAGAAACAAAGAGATGACATGGAAGGCAATTACATGGTTTGCCTTGGGAGTATATGGGGTAGATGATGCTGTGTCAATACAGTTGTGGAAATAGGTTTAAATAAAGTGGAGAGGGAGTTGTAATTCTGTATAACACAGACAGGTAAAATTGTCAATCACAGCAAGTAATACATGTGTGGGAGCTGGTATAGCTCAGGTTTTTATTGTTTTATATTGGAGAGAGAGAGAGAGAGAGAGAGAGAGAGAGAGAGAGAGAGAGAGAGAGAGAGAGAGAGAGAGAGAGAGAGAGAGAGAGAGAGGCACACGTTGGTCCATGATTTAGGGATAAGGTGAGTAATCGCGCGATTATGGCTCGGGAATTCGCGTGAAAAGAGACTAGATGGAAGTGGTGGAGCATGTGAGTGGCTGAGAGGTAGAGAAAATGAGACGATCTGAGTATAATAATTGCTGTTTGGCGATAGAACACGTTGAGAAATTCTGGGTCGTCCTGCCAAATGGGTGGTGTGTATAGGATGAGTGAGTGCAGAGGGTGTGGATTTAAATTGCTCGACAGGACAGTGCAAAGTGTTAAACTATTTATTTCGTGTGTTATTTGCGGGTTGGGCGTGATGTTGGGGGAGAGTGAAAGAATTTAACACTCAGATTGTTCGCATTTGAGTTGGCCCAGTTTTGCTCTTTGTTGATTGTGTTCTGGATTTATAGACATTTTATTGGTATTTGAATTCTGAGTGTCAAATTAATATGACTGCCAATTGAGGATTAATGAAGGAATGAACAGTTTGAAAGAGCTATGACTGAGAGTAAGATGAGAAATTACAAGAGAAGGGTACACAGAAATGACATCAATAACATCCAAAAGGAAGAGCATTATAGAAATGAATGTAAAGAGGCTACAAAAATAGTCAGACAGCAGAAGCGAGAATATATGAGTAATATAATCAAAGATATGGAAACTAATCACCAGAAAAATGAATCCAGAAAGTTTTTTTAAAGAACTGAAGTCAATGAAACGAGGGCACCAACAAAACACATATGGTTTAAAAGACAAAAATGGGAATATGATAAATACCAATGAGGAAATGTGCAACACATGGAAAGAATATTTTATTGAATTACTAAATTGTGAAGCTCCAAGTAACATTTTCCCACAGGAAGAGGTTCTAACATGCGAACCACAAATTGAAGAACCTACATTTGAAGAAATCCTATATGTAATCACACGACTTAAAAACAATAAGGCAACTGGGACTGATGGAATTGCTGCTGAATTTATAAAGGCAGGTGGCCATGCATTACATCTAAAGCTATACGAACTAATAATAAAAATCTGGAGGACAGAAGAATTACCCCATGACTGGAAAGAGTCATTATTGATACCTATCTTTAAGAAAGGAGACAAGTTCCAATGTGGAAAATTATAGAGGAATATCACTACTGTCCACAAGCTATAAGATACTATCCGCAGTATTACTAAATAGACTAAAACCATATTCAGAAGACATATTAGGTGACTACCAGGCGGGTTTTAGACAAAACAGATCAACAATAGATCAGATATTTATCTTACGACAAATAGCCGAGAAACATTGGGAATATAAAAGAGATCTCCATAACATTTTTGTGGATTTTAAAAAGGCTTATGATAGTGTCCATAGGAATAGTCTATGGAATGCTATGCAGGAATTTGGAATACCAAGGAAGTTAATCAACATGACCAGACTATGCATGGAAGATACTTATAATATAGTAACATATAAAGGCAGGAAATCAGACCCCTTCCAAATAACATCTGGCTTGAAACAGGGTGATGCACTATCGCCGCTACTCTTCAATCTGGCTCTAGAGAAAGTTGTAAGGAAGATAAAGGAGGAATGTGATATTGGAGGAACATCCAAGCTGCTTGGTTATGCAGATGATATAGATATTATAGGGCAAAGTGAACAAAAGACATTGGAAATATTGACTCACTTAAAGGAAAAAGCCCAACAGATGGGGCTGGTTATCAACCAAGATAAGACAGAATATATGGTAATTTCAAGAGACGGAATGGCTAAAAACTCTGGCCACATACAAATAGATAATATGACCATTAAAAGAACGGAAACATACAAATACCTGGGTACAATCTTCAACTGCTCCAACATCATAAGGGAAGAAATACAAACTAGAATCAACTCTGGAAATAAGATATACTATGCACTACAACATCTACTAAAATCAAAGGCGCTATCTCGTAACACCAAAATCACAATATACAAAACACTGATCAGACCAGTTGTGCTGTATGGCTCTGAAACCTGGAGTACAACGAAAGGAGACGAAGCCTTGTTACAAACCTTTGAGAACAAAATTTTAAGACGCATCTTTGGGCCCATTAGGGATACACAAAGTGGAGAGTGGAAAAGAAGAAGTAACAAAGACATTTATGATCTGTTTAAGTCCCCGCTAATCACTGGTATCATGAAGGCTAATAGACTACAATGGTTGGGGCATATAGAAAGAATGGAAGATAATAGGGAAACAAAACTCGCTTACACTCTGGAAATAAATGACCGTAGACCCCGAGGTAGACCAAGAAGACGGTGGAGAGATAATACATGTACAGACCTACAAGCACTTGGAATCAACGACTGGCAAGAGAAGGTCCACCAGAGAGACGAATGGAGGCGGATTGTCTTTTCAGCAAAGAACCTCAATGGCTCGGAAAGCTGAAGAAGAAGAAGGGTACACGTGAGGACTGGAGTACTTTATATTGATTACGGTTGGAGTAATTCAAGGATTGATGTGAGTTACTGTCTAAAATAGACAGACAGAGATTATTTTGTGGTATCACAGTAAGTGGTATATGGTGTAGAGGGCTAGTATATAGCTCAATTGGTGTGTTTAGTGCGGAGAATATTAAAGAGTAAGGAAGAATCACAGCAGGTGATGTGTAATTTTGGGAGCTTATATAGCGACGTTTTGTGTTATATAAATTGTCCTTGGGTTTATAAATTGTCCTAGGGTGTTAGAAGAACGAGAGACGTTAAAGAATTAAATGAAGGTTGGTGTTGGCTTATGGAACGAAGTATTGTATAAGTTTGTTCATGGAACGATGTAATGAATAAGTTCGTATCATGTTTTCCCTTTGTTATGTGTTGGTGGCCACCGAGTCCTTGTGTCGTTTGTTTTTGAACTCGTTTGTTTTGTGAGTGTTTTGCATTTTTGGTTTTGTCTTTTTGGGTCGTTCCATGAACATACAGAGATAAGATGAGGTAATTGAATATTGAATGATATTATTGTGTAGTGGATGTAGGGGTATGTGATTGATTGTTGGATTAGCAGCGGTTCGCTAGATAATCCATAAATTATAGAATTCCTGAAGAAAGGAAGTTATTATTGTGTAGTGGCTGTAGGGGTATGTGATGGATTGTTGGATTGGCAGCAGTTGCTGTATACTGATCCCTAGGTTGTGGATTCCCTGAGACAAATAA
Organism: Cepaea nemoralis; assembly: GCA_014155875.1. Taxonomy (NCBI): domain Eukaryota; kingdom Metazoa; phylum Mollusca; class Gastropoda; order Stylommatophora; family Helicidae; genus Cepaea; species Cepaea nemoralis. The sequence continues at coordinate 79,525 of JACEFZ010027891.1, read as the reverse complement.
AGTATTATTGTGAATGGGTGTTTAATCCATGTTTGGATTGGCAGCGGATCGCTGGATACTAACCCATAGATTCTAGATTCACTGAGAAGATGAAGTTATTGTTAGAATAGTGTGTTCGGGTGATTATATGATTAGTGGCGGTTGCTGAATACTGGTCATGACTTCCCTGAAGTAAAGAGGACATTAATGTGAGGTTGTTGATGGAGGTACGAGCGGGTCTTGCGTCCTTAGACTCCCGTTAGAATGACGTATATATTTAATTATAATATAATCAGTAAACTAGATTGGTTACTGACCTTGTGTAAATGTAATATATTAAGTATTAAGGTGTACGAAGAGGTTTATGTTATAGTTAGAAAAGTATTTTTATATTGCTTGATGGGCACTTAGGAGTTACAATTTTAGAGAACAGTTGCGAGTTAAAGTGTTACTTGTGGAGTTTGATTTTGAACTAGAAAACATAGGGTTTAGGTTCTAAGACTTTTCCGAGGAAAAGTCTGTGTATAACAAAGGGGGGATATTTAACAGGGTAGATATTACGCCCCATAATTAGCAGGTGGTCGAGGCGTGCAATACGAGCGGTGCAAAATATTTGCACTAAGAAGCGCAGTATTGATGGCGTGGGGGTAAGGATTTGGGTGGCATAACAACTACGCCCAGTCAGAACCTTACCATCAGGGCTGCGGATCGGACGCATGATGTATTTGTTAAAGGAGGGAACCGTCTGGGAATGATTAAGCGATTTAACGATGAAATTTTATTCGAGGTAGAATATTTACATGAAAAACGAAACCTCTTCGTCTTTGAAGATGCAGCGTCACATATTGTTGCAATTTTGTATGAAACTCTAAAATGCACGATCGTTTTTGTATCTGTAAAAGAAACGCCTAAGTGTCAAGAAGGAACCACCAATAAATGAATTGCAGAACCCAACTCTGCCTGAGGTCATTATTTGATATTGAGCCACTAGTTCAAGGGTCGTTGTTTTGAATATCGTCCAGCCGTTTGTTCCACTTTGTGAAGATGATACAACGCTTAGTACAAACCACCAAGGTCCACTCTTATGGTCATGCGGCCACTGAAGAGCCTCTCCGTGGCGGCTGGGCGCCGAGGCTGTTACACTGCCACCAAGTTGTTTCCCGACAATTCGTGTAATGTTCCACTCCAGGTCTTGGCGAATGAAAAGCTAGGTCAGGTGTAGTTGTAACGTGCCATGATCTCGAGTAGAAAGTGTGTGGGTCGGACGGCTTGTTAATCAAGATGAATCTATTCTCGTCCTGCCAGTCTCTCCCCTCTCTGGTCCATGTGATCATAGCCCCAGCTCTGCGAGTGGCTGTTGAAATCGCCACACACAATATGTCTGTCTGTCTTATCTGTCTGTCTGTCTTCTTATCTGTCTGTCTGTCCGTCTATCCACATGCCTGCCTGTCTTCCTGTCTGACCATCTGACTACCTTACCTATCTACCTTATCTATCTACCTTATCAGCCAACTTTGCCTATTTCTAAAAAGTTTCCTGTCTTTAATCTATAAAGACACAATTAATCCTCGTCTTGGTTCTCCTAGGTAAACAGTCTGTGTCACGCCTTAAATATGTAATCTACGATCAAATTACAATTAAAGATGCGTTACTGGCTATTTTTTAAAAATTTTATTTTAGGTCGGGGAAAAAAAATACGGGACAAGGGATGGAACCCAAAGGGTTTTTTTATTCTAATCGTGAGTTTGGGGGATTCCCGTTACGAATCCAACCCGGGAGGGAAACCCAAATAACCCTTTTTTGGGTAAAATTTTTTTTACTGGCAAAATTTTTCCCGGGCAGGGGTTTTTTTGGGGAGTGGCCGGTGCAAGAAAATTCCTTTTAGCCAAGGGCCAACCGAATTAACTCCAAAGTTCAAAATCAAACAAAAAAAAAATCCCCCTTGAGCAATTCTGCCCCTTCCCCCAAAAGGGTGGCCCCCCCCAAAAGAAAAGGGGGCCGTCGACCCCTCCCCCCAGGATGGCCTTTGGTAAGCTTTTTGATTTCAACAAAACCAAGGGTTTGTTTAACCCTTTTCGAACCCTAAAAGGGCCCTTCGATTTATTTTCCCAGAGAAAAGGGGGGAAAATTTTTTCTTTAAAAAGGCCCTAAAAAACCCCGGGCCCCCCACCCCGGTTGAACCGGGGACCTTTCCGGAGAGGTTTTGGGAAAAAAGCAATTCGTTGGGGGAAATTTAGTTAAAAAAAAAAGGGGGAAAAAAAAAAAAAATTTTTCCCCGGGGTCAAAGTTAAAAAGGGAAACTGGGTTGTCAGGCCTGAAAAAGTTTTTTTCCATCGGGGCCCTAAGTTTTTAAAAAAGTCAAATTATCGTGGCCTTTTGGTGAAAAAACCGGGTAATTTTTTGGGGGGTTTTTTTTTTATAAATATCAAAAGACCCTCAATATTACCCCCCCGGGGTTTTTGGGCAAAGACTTTTTAAAACTTTTGGGCCCGGGCCCGGGGTTTCCAACTTATGGGTCGCCGCGGGAATCATCTTGGCACAAGCGAAGACTTCTATTGACCGCATCTGGAAAATGGATGCTGTTTTTATTGAGTATATTTGAGAGACACAGCAACTGAAAGCCCGCCAAGGGGTAGTTGTTGTGATTTCTCGGGCTGCTGAATTATCGAAATATAGTCCTCTGTGAAGGTCAAGAATCTGCTCAGTACTGCCTAACTAAGGTACCGATGTTCTGTGGCCATGCCTAAGTCATTGTTACACAGTGGCCTGATACTTGACGTACAGTGATTTTTGCTGAACTCGAAGCCAATCGGAGTCGCTTACTGCTGCTTCACGTCGTCACTCTTGGATGCCGCTGGTGGATACATCACCGAATCTTATAAACCTGGGGCGTTACTGTGAGAATTGTCTACCTGCAGCCGGATAATCAGGTCTAATCGGACAGCAAAGCCACGATAACGCTGAACCCCACTCAAGTTCAAACATTACCTCAGGCTAGTTAAAAATTTTGAGGTCACTCAAGCTCAACCGTTACCTCAGGCCAGTTAAAATTTTTGAGGTCATTCAAGTTCAGTCGTTACCCCAGGTCAGTAAAATTTTTGAGACCGCACAAGTTATCTCAAATCAGTAAAATTTTCCAGAATGGCGATTAATTTGAACCGGCCGTTTTATCGAATCTCATCCAAGGTGGAAGGAACTTGCAATTGAATGATGTTCAGCAATTTTTGATTTCACTGCAACTCAATCGCTTTAGTGAAGAGGGTTTACATCAACGGTCCACCGAGATTAGTTCATTACTGTGTCGATTGGGCCATCTCTTAGACGCTGTACTATACTTCGTGAGCCTTAACGTAATTTTCACCCAGTGTCGAAGGAACGTAGTACAGGCATATGGTCAACTGAGAAACGATTGAGCAGACAACAGTGTAACTGAGGAACTGAAGCAAGTATAATAATTAACTTATGAAACTGGTCAGTTTAGAATAACGACATCGATAACATTGCCAAATGAACTTAATAATTTAAATTGCTGAAAAGTTATAGAACTTGTGTAGTTTAAGATAATATTGTGTTAATATATATTATTATACTACATTGTGTCGTACTGGTATATTTTGTATTTCAGATTTTAATATGGAAGCCCAGGACCTTTCTTTAGGACAGGTGCTTGGTGGTGTAGGTAGGGCCATATCCAAGTTAGACACAATTTTGAAACAGCAAAGCGTAGCTGTTGACATCGATAAGTTTAGTGGGCAAGCGAAATATTTTAAGAAATAAGTTGTGTCCATTGAAAAACATGCTTATCTAGTGGACGCCACAGATGAGGATAAGAAAAATTTAGCTTATAGGACTAGTGCATCGCCTGTCTCAGATCATATTCGAAGAAAATTGGAAGCAGGAACAAATGAGACGTGGGAGCAATTTAAGGATGATCTAGCCCACAAGTATGCGGAGATCACAGATCCACAACATGCTTTCTCAGTATTAAGACAATCTAAGCAACATGATGGAGAAAGTGTTCAGCTGTTCAGTGACAGGCTGATTAATTTAGCTGAGGAAGCATTCATAGGGCAGAATGTTCAAGGCGAGGAAGTAGAGAGGATGCTGGTTGGAAATTTTGTTGACGGGATAAAGTCAGATGGACTTAAATTCAAACTTATGAGGGAAAATCCTGCGAGATTAACACAGGCTGTGGATATAGCTGTACAGGAAGAGAGTTTGAGAAGAAGATTTAGATTAAGGGTAGGACGGGAGATAGGAAGTAATAGAGAAGAGAGGATTTAGGAACCTATGGAGATAGGACAAGCGAGGTACGGATCGAGAAGACGGGGAGAAATACAGACACTACAGGGAAATAATAATCAAAATACTCATGATAGAGAAAGACAAACGAGAAACCCTATAAGAGAGACGGCAAATGGCACAAATATGGTTTGTTGGAGTTGTGGTCAGAAAGGACACGCTTTTAGATTTTGTGGTAACAGACGTGCCCAGGTTGGTGCACAGAATAGAGGTGGAAACGGTGGACCAACTAGAAATTATGAAGACAGACAGAGGAATTCTACAAGGCCAAGAATGCAGGAAAACTGGCGTCCCACTTACTGAATAGGACCTGCTGTAAGAGGGAGAATAAAAAGGTCCCAAGAATGGGTGAATATATTAATTACCCAAATAGCAAATATAGTAGGACAAATAGAAATAGAGAACGTAGAAAATGGCCTCAACTTGGAGAGATAAAACAGTTTTCAGTGAATATGATTGATCCCAGTTCATGCATTATAGAAATAGGTAAATTTAAAATTAGAACATTGATTGATTCAGGAGCGCAAGTCAGTGTGATTAAGGAAATTTTTTTATATCGTATATTAAAGAATTTCAAAATGTTTGGAAATCAAGATACCCTTCATTCGGTTACTGGACAAAAGACTGGAAGTAGTTGGACAAACAATGATAAACCTTAGGTTGGGAGGAATAAACGCGAGACACCTTTTTCATGTGGTTAAAGAGTTAAATAGGAACATGATCCTAGGTAGGGATTTCTTACTAAAAATGGTGTAAGGCTTTATTTTGATTTACGCAAGTTGAGATTTCAAGATGTATATGTGGACTTGGAGGAAGACATGCACGTATCGGCTTTGGTCAGAGTAAAAACATCTATGACCCTAAAACCACAGACAGTCAATCTGATACAAGCAAAAATTTTAAAAAATCCGTATTTTTCGACAGTACAAACCGTTACAGTAACAGAGTTAGAGAGAGAGAGAGAGAGAGAGAGAGAGAGAGAGAGAGAGAGAGAGAGAGAGAGAGAGAGAGAGAGAGACAGAGAGAGACAGAGAGAGAGAGAGAGAAAGAGAATAGATGAACCAGGGTTAGAAGTCACAGACGGAATAGTAACATTAGATAGACATTGCAGTTTTCCTGTAATGATTTTTAATAACACAGGGAAGGACATTACCTTGTATAGAGGGTGTGTGATTGCAAAAATAGCACCTGAGCTTAACAACATAGCAACAACAGCTAAAGAAGGATTGTCAATGAATAAATATCCAGAAGGCCCTATTAATAACCGAAATAGAAGTAGAGGAAGTTGAAAGGACGGAATGATGAATTTGATCCATTTTTCCCTTCAAGGAAAAATTTCCCAAAAATGGGTTCAAAAAAGACAAAACAACCCTCATTTTTTTTGAAAAGAAGGAACAAAAAAGGAGTTTTATTAAAAACCCCAATTTTGAAAGGCCCCCCCGCCCCAAGAAGGGGGAAAAAAAGAAGTTTTTTTTTTAGAAGGGAACTTTTAGGTAAAAAAAAAAATCAGGGATTTTTTTTTTGGCCTTAAATTTTAATGAAACTTGGAGTTTAGGGGTAAAGGACCCAAAGGGGCAGTTTTACCCTTTTTTGGGAAAAATTTTTAAAAACCAAAAGGAAAATCATCCAAAACCAAAAAATTAAGGGTTTGAAAACCCCAATTATAGAATTTTCCTTTTTAAGGGAAAAAAGGAGAGATTAGGGGAAAAAAAGGCCCAATAGAAGATTTGGTGGAAGGCCCGGGAATTTTTTTTAACAAGGGTTTTAAAGTGGGGAATTTTTGGGCCAAAACTCCGAATTTTGTTAAAAAGTGAAAAGAGAAAACGGGAAAGTTTCCAACCGGGCCCTTTTGGTTTTGAACTAAACAAAAGGGCCCTGGGGGAAAAAATACCAAGAACGGGGAAACCCCCTTTTTTCCATTCCGGTTTTTTAATTTGGGAAAATTTATTTTTGGGGCCCACTTAAAAAGGATTTCTACCCTTTTTTTTTTACTTAAACGGGTTAAAGGACCGCCCAAAAGGTTCCCCCCAAGGTCAGGGGGTTTTGGTTTTTCCCCCTTTTTCCCCAAAAAGTCGAGATTTTTCCCCCAGAAAAGAAAAGTTGGCTTTTTTGTAACTTTTTAAAAAGCCCGGTTCTTTATGAAATTTTTTTAAGAATTTTTTCCTTTTTTTGGGGGAAGGGGCGGCCCGCCTTTTCCCATTATTTTAAAAAAGTTTTATTTTAAAATTAAAATTCAAAAAAAAATTTAAAATTTGAAGGGGCCCCTTTTCAAAAAAGTTTCGGCCCCCTTAAAGCATTTTTTTTAATTTAAAAATTGAAAAAATTTTAATTTCCCTTTTTCAAAAAGGCCCCGGGGAAAAAACCGGGGAAAGAACCCCCCCCCCTGAAAAAACGTAAAGTTTTTTTTTTTTTGGTTTTGAAAAAAAGACTTTAAAATTAACCCACCGAACCGTTTTAAATTTTGGGGGAAAAATTTTAAAAGTAAATTTCGGGGAATTTCCTAAAAAACAAGGGAAAAAAATTTTTAAGGTTTTTTTTAAAAGGGGGGTTTTTTTCCCCTTTCCCCCTTTAATAGAGAAGGAATTAAACCAGATCAGGATAAAGTTAAAGTCATTAGAGAATTACCCTGCTCCAACCAATATAAGAGAAGTTCGGGCTTTTATCGGTATGGCCTGGGTATTATCGTCGTTTCGTTCCAAACTTCGCTGAGATAGCAGAACCCATTACAAACCTGACTTGTAAATACGCAAGATTTAAATGGACTGAAAATTGTCAGAAAGCATTTGATTTTTTAAAAAAAAGCTTAATAACAGTTCCACTTTTGGCACATCCAGACTTAAACAAACAATTAGTGTTATATACAGATGCTTCTGACAAAGCTATAGGGGCATGTTTAACGCAACCATATGAAGGTGAAAATTCAGGAATACCAGGGGTTAGAAATGAGAGACCAATCTACTTTCTGTCACACAAACTTAGCAAATCTCAGAAAAAAATGGTCGACAGTTGAGAAGGAGGCATATGCTATTCACTATGCTCTTCAAAAACTTGATTATTATTTACATAACGCAAATTTCATCATTAAAACTGATCACATGCCATTAAAATCTTTACTAGAAGCCCCAGTACAAAACAGAAAAATACAGACATGGGCGCTGAACTTACAAGGATACAACGCAAAAGTCGAATATATTTCCGGTAAAGAAAATACCTGTGCAGATTTATTGTCCAGAATTCCATACTCTGAGATATCTGAAGATAATGAGAATGAGGAAGAGCCGGAGATAGACGACCTAAACTGGCAGGTAAATATATTGGATTCGGCCATGTTGAATAGGGAAAATTTTGAAAGCTCACAGACAGAACAAGATCTTGAACAAATAGCGGAGGGTCCACAATTACCACATTTTGATATGAAGGAAGAACAAGAACTAGATCAGAAAGTAATACAAATTAAACAAAAGTTGAAATAAACACCCGAAAACACTTTTAAAAAGAATTTTATTGAATTGCAGCAAGATGGACAGCTATACTATATGAATGAAAAAAACTGAACAGGTAGAATTGAGGAAATACATTCCGAAACAGTTAGAAAACAAGGTATTAAGAGCATATCGTGATGAAAATGGACATCTTGGCCGTGATAAATTGTGCAAAGCTCTCAAGAAAAAGTATTATTGGCAAAATATGTTTAAGAGTATTTATAAGTACGTTGACGAATGTGAGAAATGCAGGTTAAGAAATATGAAAACGATCAAATGTCCCTTACAAGATACTGACATCCCTCAGTTTCCAATGCAGAAAGTGAGTTTAGATATTTCAGGTCCTCATCCAAAAACGTTATCGGGGAATATATATCTACTTCGTATTGTGGATTGCTATAGTTTATGGCCGGAAGTTTATGCAATTCCAGATAAGAGCGCTGATTCTGTTATTAATATTTTCTTAGAAGAATATATACGAAGATTTAGTTTCCCACAGACAGTACTCACAGATAATGGAAAGGAGTTTGTGAACAAGAAGTTTGAGAAATTATTACAAGATTTGAATATCGCCCACATAAAAACTTCTTATTATAGACCTTCCTCAAATGCGAAAAAATGAGAGACAACATCGGACATTATACAATATAATAGCAAAAATTGTAGAGGAGCACGATAGGGAATGGGACCTTTATCTGGGACCAGCACTGGGGGAAATACGAACACACCAAAATGAAGGGACAGGGTTTTCACCATTTTACCTGCTACACGGAAGAGAACCAATACTCCCAATTGACAATCTGTTAAAACCTAGAAGGAAATATATGGGGGAGAATTTTCAAGAAATGATTTTACAGGAAATGCACAAGGCACACATAAGGTTAAGAAGTAATATAATTAAAGCTAGAGAAAGACAGAAAAAGTACGCGGATAAAAATACACAACTACAAGAATTTGAGGTAGGTTATAGAGTTTACTATAAGAAGCATAGAAGAAACTCTAAATTTGATACTCATTGGGTTCCAGGCTATTACATTTTAGAAAAATTAGGTCCAGTATCATATACTATCAAGAACCAAATAACAGGACATGTAGCGCGTTCACATGTGGAACATTTAAGACGAGATGAAGATAAGAGAAGCGATAATAATAATAATAACAATAATAATTATTCAGACGGGTTATACTCAGATGGACAACTCGTCAGAAGAGTTAAATGTACGACACCATCAGATTTTGGTAAAGATCTCATACAAAATCAAGTAATAACAACACCAGTTTACGAAGACACTTACGATCAAGAGGAAACACTACTTAAAACCTTTACGAAGGAAGAAAATAATATGTACGATGATTATAATAGTGTTGATTCTATGGAGGAGGAGGTAACTGCCCCATTTAAAAATACCAGGCAAGCAGTAAAAAGGAGAATAGAGAGACAGAGAGATAGAGAAGTTAAAAGACAAAAGCGAATTAGGGAGAATTCATCAAGTGATGAAGATATGCCACTGTTGGAAAGGTCATTAAGAAGCCAAGATAGAAAAATCAGGTTAGATATAGAAAGAAAAAAATTAGAGGCCGCCGAGAATGTAAGCACAGAAGAACAATATATGGATGAAAAATCGGAAACTGATGAAAACGAAAATGGTAGTATGAAAGAGGATATGTTGAGTTCTCCTCGGGGTAATAAAGACATTGATGTGGAAATGGCAATTATCGAGAGAAATCTAACATTATTGAAAAAGTGGAGATATGATAAATAAATTGATAGGATAGTCTGCAGATTGCAGGAGAATTTTTTTTATATGCTATTAATTAAGGAGGATTTAAAATGCGTGACCTGTGTTGGAAGACACAACAGTTTTCTTATATACAGTAGCTGTAGATTACAGAATAATGAATAATGTGATGAGTTAGGTTTTCGTAAATTTAGAGTATAATGCAGTGTGTATAGTATAGTACATTATTTTTGACTGAATTGGTTCTGTAAAATGGTTATTATTTGATTTTAGAATAAGGCTTGTGGTGTTTTCTTTATTTTAGGATAAATTAGCGGTCCGTAAAAGAGACCGTTAATGGTTGTATTGATTTAAATTGATGATAATTTGACTATGTACATTATGGTGGGGATAAAACCATATATATATTTGAGGGGAAAGAGTTCTGTTTGGATTACGCTTGGTTTAATAACTCTTGTAATTTGTGCTTTCAGTTATGTTGACTTATTTGAGTTCACCATATTAATTTGATGATTGTTAAGACTTGGTTGAAAAGAACATTGTTATTATTTTGTTCTGAGTATAGAATTAGTTAAAGTAATAAGACGGGGCCTTATGGAGAACCCTTCGTTCTGAAAATAGTTAACAAACGACTGTGGACTAGAAGAGAGACACATTCTCCTTGTGAGTAATAAGTTTTAGTAAATATGAGTACCATAAAATTCGACCTTGTACTAGTAAGGAGGCTGCCGCGTCAGTCAGCGTTAATGTTTGGAATATGAGGGGTTAATTACAGGGTGGCTAAAAAGGGAGTACATGTAGTTTAGAAACACATGAATTAAATGCCATGCATGGATGACGGGTTTTATAATGGATCCTACACAAATAAAAGTTGGTAGAAATATATGGTTCTGGGGGGATTAAAATAAGAGCTGCCTTAAGTCAGCATTAATTGAAAATATATGGATTTGATGCCATGTTATATTAAAGAAGAAGAAGTTAACGTGACTAACGTCTATAGGTGGTATAAAAAGGGGGCTGCGTTAGTCAGCATCAATGGGAATATAAGGAGCTAGTTAATTGGGGGTGGACATTAACGGGGCTGTAGATAGCAGCACATATGGTTTAGTACAAAGTTAGATACGCCCATGAACAAGGATGGTTATAATGGGATGTGAGGGGGTTAATATAGGAGCTGTGATAAGCAGCGTTAATTGGTTTAAAGTATGTTCATAAGAAATGAACATTGTCAATACTATTAGTTTAATCATGATTGAACATGAGCCATGGGAAATATAGTCATTAATGGTTGTGGGTGGCAGCACAAATATTAATATTGAGTATATAAGGAAGAAATTTTGGATTGACTTAATTTGTAACAAACAGAAATATATACTCATGGATTATAAGATACTGACTTAATTTTTAACAAACAGAAGTATATATTCATGGATTATAAGATGCGTTTTTAAAACTTTATTTATAAAGTTTTTGTGATTGCAAGGGAGGATAAATGTGATTGCTTTTTGACTACTTCTTTATAACTTATGGGTGCGCTCCCTATTTTTCTGTCTATCCTGTGTTGTTTTGTGGATGTTGAGAAAATATGAATATAACGCATAACACATTTCCAATTGTGTTTATATACCAACGGTTTTGATGAACATATGTATATGTGAAATGAAATATCTAGATAGATTCCTTATAAACTGTTTTAGAAAATTGAAATCTTGTATACATAAACGAAGAAGAAGTATGACTTCACGAAGGACTGTGAAGAAACATAGCGGTTGGCTATAAGATATAAGTAGACAAGTAGACTCTTAGGAATAGAAGCTCACTGGGTAAGAAGGGGATAGTTTAAGATGAGTAAGCGGGTTGAGAGAAGTACATTAGGTAAGTAGGCTAGGCTAGGGATTAAGACTTGTTAAGAAAAAGTCTTGTTGAGGATAGGGAGAAATGTAACAGAGCACCATCTCTGTTAGGGAATTAATGAGTTAATAGATGGTGTGCAAAAACAAGGGGAAATAGGTCTGTAAACGCGTGAGCACCGGTAGTTAGGGATCTAGGGTTGCTCACACGTGGACGTAAACAGTCCTTCCATCAGCCGCTAAGTAGAACAAGTCGAGTAGGATTCATCTGTACGGTACTTTACAAGTTGATGCCAAATAAACTCGGATATATTGTTAAAATGGACTTTGTTGTTTATAAACACGCACCATCAAATATATACAGCGGCCTTGTTCTATAGCACTGTTATAGTGGACACCATACCTCTAGACCACTCAGCACCTAGTTACTAGCTATACATGTGGGCTTGTGTTAACTTGAGATCTCAAGGTGTTCCCACAGTCCTTCAATACATTTAACAGTTAACCGTCTTTACTTTCAGAAACAGTTAACGGGTGGTCTCTTATACTGTTACCACTCAATGGGCGGGTTTTACCATAAAATTGGCCTCTTGCGATAAAATATCAAGCTTATCGGACATTCCCTGCGTAGTATTTCAGCGGACAATAATTAACTGTTCACACGCCGGCCTATCAAATTTCTCTGCACTAAGAACGGACGGACAGGCAGGCAGTCAGAAATGGTGGATGGATGGATAAGTAGATAGATGGGCTTTGCAAATAGATGGGCTGGGTAGATAGATGGGCTGAGTAGATAGATGGGCTGGGTAGTGTCACTTGTCGTCCCTGGGGGAAAGTGGAATCAACAAGCACACCTATAAATCCTTTTATCCGGTTCCTCTCTGCTGGTGGCCCTTTGTCTACATACCCCCCTTAATGTCTATAATCACTATCTCTCTCTCTCTCTAATCACTCTCTCTCTCTCTCTCTCTCTCTCTCTCTCTCTCTCTCTCTCTCTCTCTCTCTCTCTCTCTCTCTCTCTCTTATTCCTTCATAACATACCCCGACAACAGTTTCCTCAAACAATTAATAGAATATTTAATGCTGAAAAACTATGTCAGGTGTAGGTATTGAATGTATATATGTAATCTGTGGTGTAGTCTATTGCGTGTGCGAGATAGGACTCTTTATGTCTATGTTCCGCATCCCATCTCTCATCCGTATACGGCCATTTGACAACACAACACACATATGTGGATAGATCTCACCCGGGGATGCTCCTCTCCGACTGAGTCTGGCCGTATTCCAATATCTTGAATTTTTTCACAGTCTGATCACCACGGAATAATGAGATTGCTGTAAGTCCATGAATTCTACATATTCTCAATTCAGGAAGATAATAAAATCCATTACTGAAAGCACATCAACACTGTCTATCACTGTATCTATATAATATATATATATATATATATATATATATATATATATATATATATATATATATATGTGTGTGTGTGTGTGTGTGTGTGTGTGTGTGTGTGTTCGACACCTAGGGGCATTTATAACATCAAATGGAAGATGTACAACAGAGATTATGAGCAGAATAGGGCAGGCAAAAGCCGTATTTCAGAAAATGAAGAGTATCTTATGCAATAAGTCACTATCACTGAATGTAAGAAAGAGAGTGCTGAGATGCTATGTAGAACCAGTTTTGCTGTATGGCAGTGAATCTTGGAATGTAAATGAACAAATTAAGAAGAAATAAGAAGCAACAGAGATGTGGTTCCTGAGACGAATGTTGCGAATTCCTTGGACTGCCAGAGTAACTAACGACGACTGCCTGAAACAGGCTAATGAAACTAGAACATTATATACAACAATAAGACAGACAAACAGCTTTCCTCGGTCATGTGATGAGAAGAGAGGCATTGGAGAACATCGTAACAACTGGAAAGATCGAGGGGAAGAGAGGCAGAGGTAGACCAAGAGAAGTGATGCTGGATGGATTGAGACGGTGGCATGGAGGAATATCAGCAGCATAGTTGATCCAGAAAACCAAAGACCGAGATCTATGGAGAGCCATGAACGCCTACGCCAGCCGGCATGGCACTTGATGATGATGATGTTCGACACACTGTCGTCAGATAGTCAATTAACTATTCTTGTAGGCATGGAAACTGTTCGTAAGTTATCCATGTGTCCTATTGATATTATTACACAGTTCAAATATCGGTAGGTTATTTCGCTCTGCCTTCAGAGTAGTAACTTCCTATCCACTGCTTTCTTAGCCTGGATGTTATTTATTTTCAGAGTTCATCTATTTGCGATTAGTTATCTCTGTCCACGAGTAGTAAATTTCTATACTCTTAGTTTTATGGTGAGGTAATTTATCTCTTCACAAGTGAAGTGCCTTTTTATCTTCTCTGGGTAAGTCAGGAGACTTTCTGTAGAACCTGTCGGAGATAGATAACCAGGCGATATCAGCCTGACTCAGACTAATTCTTATGTGAGAGTATGCCTCCGGCCGTACTCAGACTTACCGAACGATACTCTGACATAAGACATATGAGTTCATTAAATTCTAGACGATTAGATAAAAGGAGGAAATGGTAACGGCAAAGCCCAGACACCCAATTCCTACGATCACACACGCCAGTACACTATGCTAGATTACTAAGCTAAAACTCTATTACCTTATACTATCTATTGTAGTCCATGAATTGAAACACAAAAGCACATAAGCACAAATGCCCCATTGCCTCTAAGCAACTAGGGACAGTGTATTTCTCTTCTTAATACGGACGAATAGATAAAACCCTCCTGCGAGATGGAATAGTTGGTAGCACACTAAATTATCCTAGAATATCCAGACTATAAATACTCTGGCTCTGTACAACTATCCTGGCCTATTCCACCAATTTCTCCCCCTGTCCTCTTCATCTGTTTCAATAACAACCGAATTTCTCCTTTGATGCACTGTCATTTCGGGATATCAATGATTATCTACTCGTTTCTTCCGACCACAGATATTCGTCTCCGTTACTACACAAGGCTGTGATACGCAGTGATCGCGAATCTCCGTTTCCCACTTCAAAGGTTAGTGAAATTGCTTTATCACTCTTGACCGCTAGTTCCCGTTTCCTCCGCTAGTTCCCGGTTCTCCGCTCACCGTACATCAAACATTTCTGACTGATTGATCAAGGACTCCGTTTTTTCAACGAGACGATCGTAGCAATCTCGCGCGCCGTTTTATGTCCTCTGAAACATTCGGTCAATGACCCTTACAACAACTGTCTCTGTCTTCTTTTACCATTCGGTCAATGACCATCACTCTGTCCTCAATCATCAGGTCAATGTCCTTCAGGATTTCACGACATAGGCCCCCTCTAAGAGAGTAGACCGCGTCGACTCTTGTTCCCTGGAGGTTCGATCCTGATGATCTGACTGGACCGTAAACTGTACTCCATATAAATATGGTTGAAATTTTTGTACGGCCCATACGAGTGACAAGCATTCTCTTTCGACTGTAGAATAATTCTTTTCAGCCGGTAGAAGTTTCTTACTCAGTTTCTGGGAGGTGTTGCCCAACACATAAAATGTTGATGGTCCTCTTGCACTCTCAAATGTATCACCTCTCCATCAATTAGGCGATCTCACTGACAGCCTATATCCTCCTTATGACAGACACTAGTGTTGGCACATCGCCCCTATACGTTCGGTCGACCTACTTTCAACTTGCGTAAGGGACGGTTCACAATACAGCTGGATCATCCCATCCTGACTAACACTGTCTCCATATCCTCTTAGTTTCCCCAAGTTTTGCCTCCTGGGATCTGCAGTATCGTCCTCGTTGGACAGAATCGTCTTTCCCAAAACTCCTGGATTTGTGCTTCCAGGACCATCTCGGTCGATGTTGGATCTGGTCAGCCAATCTTCAGTTGAAGTCTTGGGTATCCCGCGCCATTCCTGACGTTACCCACCCCTTCTGACCTGGGTTACTAGAGAATTTCTCATTGTGGGCCTCTCCCTGACGTGTAATTTTCCTCCTCTCTTCAGCTGGAAAATCTGACCTACCTCGTACGTTCCCTTAGGTCCTCCTATGTAGTACTTGGGATCTCTGGTCTTCGTCTGGACCTGTAACCTTTTTCTCAATGGCTGCCATCACCATAAGGTGAGAAGCTTTGACCTCGGATCTCTCCTCATATTTCTTAATGAGATGCCTAGGGAGACTTTTCCGTTCTTCCCCGATCCGGATTTCGTAGATGTTCTTGGACACAACCTTTACCACAGGATAAGGTCCTTTCCATCCTACTTGGAGTATATTAGTCTCTGCTGGACCCCATACTTCCACTTGGTCTTCCACCTTAAGAGCTATTTTACTCTTCGTCCGATTTTTGGGAGGTGCTTTCTGGCACTCTGAACAAGACTTAACCCACCGGCGTACATCACCGGTCATTCCTGGCCAGCAATAATGGCCCGAAATCTGCTGCAATGTCTCTCTCCCATATGTCGATTCTCGGATATGGTGTGTCCACTCTGAAGAATGTGAGGACGGTGGGTCTCTGGGACCACCCACTGCTCGTGCAGTGTGTCTCCCCTTCCACCTCTCCGATAGAGCAGTCGATTCCTCAGAAAGTACTGTCCCCGTTTTGGTGGCTCAGCCCTTCTTTGCAGCTTCCTGTAGCAAGGACGCAACGTAGTATCCTTCCTCTGGGCAGTATGCAATTCCCTTAGCACTGAGTTGTCGCATAGTGTCTCTGCCTCTTCTTTCTTCCCTTGGGATCCACTGGCTAATGCTCCCCTGTGGGCGGGCTGTTTGGGCACCCCCAAGAACACGTTTTTCGTACCAATGATCACGGGAAATAGGGAGTCAGATAATACAGCTGCTGGAATAATGCCCATGACGTACCTGGACTTAAGCTCCACCTTGGCGATTGGCAGCGTCATGGTAACAGCACTCCTCATTGCAGGCTGTATCTCAATGGTCTCCCCTGTAAGTTGGTCTGGGCGTACCAGGCTGGCGTCAATCACAGCTTCCCCGTCCAAACCAGTATCGTATAAACAGTTGACTTGGTGGCCATTCACCTCTAATCAACTCGACCACAGGTGGCCTCTCTTGGTCCAGAGTTCCTTCAACGACCTCAACCTTTTCAGTGGCAACTGCATTTGGAGCCACGCGGCAGGCCGCGAAGTGAGAGCTTTTCGTTTTTGATCTGCAGTCTTTTGTGTTGTGAGAGGGCGACTTGCAGATCGAACACCACTTCTCAAACCACTGTCGTGTCAGTTGAGAGTTGAGTGGGCTCTGTCTTCCATCCTTCTTCTTCTCTGGACTGTTCTCTGAGTGCTCTTCATAAGGTTCCACTTTCTTGTATTCCCCGTTTTTGGTTTTCTTTCGATCCTGTTTCTCCTGACCTTTGGTGGTTTGTGTACTTCATTCCGCAGCTTCCCCATGTACTTCCACGAATCTCTCCGCCAGCTTATTCATGACATCAAGCCGTTCCGCCCCTTGTTCTCCCAAGAAGGTTCTGAGAGGTTTCGACATTTGCTTGCGCATCTGGTCGACTACCATCATCTCTTTCAGACTCTCATAGTCCCGCTTGAACTCTGCCAAATCCATCCATTTTTGGAGATATGATTTCAGCCTTAAACTGTAGGCGGCGAATAGCTCTCCCGGCTCTCTTTTTGCTGAACGAAACTTCTTCCGATACGTTTGTGAGGTGATCTCATAGTGTTTCATCAAAGCGGCTTTTAATTCTTCGTAGTTGTTCTCGTGTTCTGGCGGTAGGCGTGAGTACACCTCGTAACCGGAACCTCGTAATCCCTGGGACAATTTAAGATTCCATTTGCTTCTATCCAGCCCCATAGCGACTGACATGGCCTCGAAGCGATTCACGTATTGGTCAAATCTTTCTTCAGTTTTCTCATAAACAGCTAAGGGAAACTTCATGGCATGGTAATCCATGTCCACTCATGTTGGTTGAACCCTGTGAAGATGACCCTCCTTCTTCCCCATCCGTTTCTCCCTTAGTTTGTGTTTTGAGTTCCAGTTCTCGCATGCGGTATTCATGTTCTCTGCTCTTGTTGGCCTGTTTAGCTTCCAATCTCTTGTTGGCCTGTTTAGCTTCCAGTCTACTGGCGGCCTCTTCAGCTTCCAGTCTCTTGGCACCCTGTTCAGCTTCCAGTCTCTTGGCAGCTTGTTCTAACTCCATCCTTCTCAATTCCAACTCGGCCTTTCGATCTTCCCTTTCTGCTTAACGAAGCTCCCTCTCCACCTCCTGTACGTAATCTGTTAGTTCAGAACCCGACAAACCCATTTCTTCTCCCTTTGCCCTTAGTTCTGCCGTAGTTAGTTTAGGAGTGGCCATAGTTTAAGAAGGTGAGTCAGCAGGTTGAGTAAAGAAACCCCAAGGCAGTAAGTAATTACTCACTATCTAAAATTTATATATATATATATATATATATATATATATATATATATATATATATATATATATATATATATATATATGACACCACACAGTACACCACAAACAATCTCTCAATACAAGAGGAGATTTAGGACTAAGACTTATGTAGACGTGTAAAGTGTGAACAGGTATGTAATGTGTCTTAACACCTATCCACATTCACCCTGTCTGGATCTTTATTTTCCCGACAATAATGTCCCCAACCACCATGTAATGTAGCCGATATATAATAATGCAATATCACTATATATCCCATGGACCTGCTCACATTTAGTCACTATATATATCCCATAGACGTGCTCTCATATAAAGTCACTATATATATATATATATATATATATATATATATATATATATATATATATATATATATATATATATATATATATATATATATATATCTTGGACGTGTTCTCATTTAAAGTCACCATATATCCAATGGACGTGCCCCCATTAAAATGTCCCTTGTCGTCCCTGGGGGAAAGTGGAATCAACAAGCACACCTATAAATCCTTGTATCCGGTTCCTCTCTGCTCGTGAACCTTTGTCTACATACCCCCCTTAATGTCTATAATCTCTCTCTCTCTCTCTCTCTCTCTCTCTCTCTCTCTCTCTCTCTCTCTCTCTCTCTCTCTCTCTCTCTCTCTCTCTCTCTTTTTTTTTTTTTTTTGTATTCCTTCATAACATACCCCGACAACAGTTTCCTCAAACAATTAATAGAATATTTAATGCTGAAAAACTATGTCAGGTGTAGGTATTGAATGTATATATTCAATCTGTGGTGTAGTCTATTGCGTGTGCGAGATAGGACTCTTTATGTCTATGTTCCGCATCCCATCTCTCATCCGTATACGGCCATTCGACAACACAGCACACATATGTGGATAGATCTAACCCGGTGTGCTCCTCTCTGACTGAGTCTGGACGTATTCCAATATCTTGAATTTTTTCACAGTCTGATCACCACGGAATAATGGGATTGCTGTAAGTCCATGAATTCTACATATTCCCAATTCAGGAAGTTAATAACATCAGCACTGTCTATCACTGTATCTATATATAATTTATATATGTTCGACACACTGTCGTCAGATAGTCAATTAACTATTCTTGTAGGCATGGAAACTGTTCGTAAGTTATCCATTTGTCCTATTGATATTATTACACAGTTCAAATATCGGTAGGTTATTTCGCTCTGCCTTCAGAGTAGTAACTTCCTATCCACTGCTTTCTTAGCCTGGATGTTATTTATTTTCAGAGTTCATCTATTTGCGATTAGTTATCTCTGTCCACGAGTAGTAAATTTCTATACTCTTAGTTTTATGGTGAGGTAATTTATCTCTGCACAAGTGAAGTGCCTTTTGATCTTCTCTGGGTAAGTCAGGAGACTTTCTGTAGAACCTGTCGGAGATAGATAACCAGGTGATATCAGCCTGACTCAGACTAATTCTTATGTGAGAGTATGCCTCCGGCCGTACTCAGACTTACCGAACGATACTCTGACATAAGACATATGAGTTCATTAAATTCTAGACGATTAGATAAAAGGAGGAAATGGTAATGGCAAAGCCCAGACACCCAATTCCTACGACCACACACGCCAGTACACTATGCTAGATTACTAAGCTAAAACTCTATTACCTTATACTATCTATTGTAGTCCATGAATTGAAACACAAAAGCACATAAGCACAAATGCCCCATTGCCTCTAAGCAACTAGGGACAGTGTATTTCTCTTCTTAATACGGACGAATAGATAAAACCCTCCTGCGAGATGGAATAGTTGGTAGCACACTAAATTATCCTAGAATATCCAGACTATAAATACTCTGGCTCTGTACAACTATCCTGGCCTATTCCACCAATTTCTCCCCCTGTCCTCTTCATCTGTTTTCAATAACAACCGAATTTCTCCTTTGATGCACTGTCATTTCGGGACATCAATGATTATCTACTCGTTTCTTCCGACCACAGATATTCGTCTCCGTTACTACACAAGGCTGTGATACGGCGTGATCGCGAATCTCCGTTTCCCACTTCAAAGGTTAGTGAAATTGCTTTATCACTCTTGACCGCTAGTTCCCGTTTCCTCCGCTAGTTCCCGGTTCCCCGCTCACCGTACATCAAACATTTCTGACTCATTGATCGAGGACTCCGTTTTTTCAATGAAACGATCGTAGCAATCTCGCGCGCCGTTGTATGTCCTCTGAAACATTCGGTCAATGACCCTTACAACAACTGTCTCTGTCTTCTTTTACCATTCGGTCAATGACCATCACTCTGTCCTCAATCATCAGGTCAATGTCCTTCAGGATTTCACGACAGGTAGATAGATGGTCTGTGTAGATAGGTTGATAGGAATTGATGGATGGATTCGTAGATACCTCTCATTTTGATCCTCTTGAGATGATTAGACTTAATGGTTGTATTTCGGGTCTGCACCCAGAGAGCTTGAAAGCAATGTGTGCCATGGGACAATGCGTAGTTCACGTAAAGTTAAAAATTGTGTTGATCTTTGCTTGTTATATTATCGGTATGTGTTAAAGCGTTGCAATGTTCCCAAGAAGGGTTTCAACTCGAATCATGTTGCAATATTTTTTTTTGCCACTTCTCGCTTTGAATTCGAACTTCGTCCACACACGTGCTGCTGTGTGTGTAAAGACTCACTACACTTTGTGTGTAGAACAAATTTGGAAAATGAAGTACAAGACGTCATCAAAATAATGTGCTCCAAGTCTATCGTGAAGGAATATGCAGCGAATGGCTGTCGTCTGCTGGAGTAATTCTTTGCACTCCAAACATAATGGTGTTATCAACGGAAGAAATTGTTTTGGTTGAACAAGTGTTTCGAAATGGCGGTCGATACACACAGGTGGTTGTTCAAAGATTTATAGCGAGATTTCCAGACAAACAACCTCCTCATCGCATTGTGCCCCCCCCCCCCCCCCCCCGGGGCATATCCCATTTACAGAACATTGCTGTCAAGATCAGCAATTTACCGCTGTTGTTGATTTTTTTGGCAAGATTACGCTCAGCAGTTTGCCACTGTTTTCTGAGCGACCGGCTCACATACCCCGTAAGTAACCAACGCGACGCGATCCGCTACCGAATCTCGCGCAGCTGCGCTACCCTACGTGGATATACGGGATTACGGAGAAAGTAATTAAACTCTTCACCAGAGAGAACGGCACTCATCACATTATGGTTAGAAATTTGTTAAATAAGTTTCTTGCTACGGGAAATATGAAAGATGCTCCACCATCTGGTAGGCCTTCTGTGTCTGAAGAAAAATATCTAGATATCCAAGTCAGAATCCTGAAAATCCCAAGCAAGTCCTTAAGGAAAATGTCGCAACAAGTGAAAGTATGAGTGAGCACAGTGCACACAATTCTTAAACAGCTAAAACAGCTATTAAATTTTAATCCATACAGCATTTCTGTTGTGTCTGAACTACACAATGAGAAAATTAGGGTATGGTGTGCCGCTAGAAAATGTTTTATTGGACCAATTTTCTTCAACGACACCATAAATGCCGATCGGTACCGTACTGACATTCTGGAACCTTTTTTTAGAAAGCTAAATGAACGTGAAATTGAAGAAGCGTGGTTCCAGCACGATAGGACAACTGCATACACAGTTAAAGCATCACTTTGTTTTTTTGGAAGAAATTTTCGTGGAATTTTGTCTGCTCGTTCTCTGACCTAATACCGTTAAATTATTATCTATGGGGTTTCTTAAAAGCAAATGTTCACAAAACTAATGTACACACAATTGAGGACATGGACGAAGCAATCGTTGTCTTGGGATGTGGTAATGATTAATTTGTTGATTGACTAATTGCATTCAAAGCTGAGATAAAGAAATTCAAAAATGGCACAGGCATAGTGATTTTAAAAAGCGATATAATGCAATAACTAAAATGAAAAGTATAGATAGTGACATAATACGGTTCGGTTTGTTCTCAAAATGTCACCTAACTTTGCTGTGGTGAAAAATTCGCTACAGAGCAAGTGCAGCGGCAGGTTTCTGATAATCAGAAGTGGTCACATATCGCCGAATATTTCAGCCCCTTTGTCTTCTTTACACTGTCAGAGGGCGGGCCGGTCCGGGTCATGACACCCAGTCGTTTTTCTCCTTTCATGCGTATCAACTGTGCCATATCGACATCCTAGGAGGCCATCCTATCCTCGGAGGGCGAACATTATGCACCCGGTGCATCTACCAGCAAAATTGGAATAGTTGGAAGAACTTAAGACACATCGAAAACTTTCTACTGAACTATAAGCCCCACCGTACGAATCCAAAAATAACCACAGCTGAGGAGGCAGGTTTAACGAGACTGAATTCGGAATTTTTATTTTGAAAATTGGAATTGGAACCACAGGGGTCGGTAATATCCCCATTGATATTCTCAATACTAGTAAACGACATAGAGGAAGAAAGACAGGAAGATGGGATAGGAATATCGACTGCACAATACGGAGAAGCGGTAAACATATAAACACCACATGAGACCGACTACACAGAATTGCTAAATGGATGCAGAAATGGGGATTCAAGATCAACTCAAAGTAACTTGATGCTAATGATGATGATGTACGCGTGCTGGGTGTATTTATGTCGATTCTTTCCTGATGAAAACAATTACAACGTGGATGCTGTAACTCGCCGCAACTATGTCAAACAATATGTCGCGCCGAGATGTTCCACTGTAATTATGTCAATCAATATGGCACACAGAGAATTCTACGAGTTTTTGATAATTATGTCAATCAATGTGTCTTTTTGAAAAGGTAGATAATTGGATAATCATCACGCTAATCTTTGTTCTGCTCCGGCAAATTAATCAACCACACACAGACACACACACGAGGGGCGTTCAGAAAGTAATGCAGTACATCATCTTTCTCAGCTAATAATGAAGATAGAGGCATGCAATTTAGCAAACTTCACCTGTGGCATGTGCCGATGGTGTGCACCAAATTGAAAAACCAACTGGCCAAACAATATGGCTGTCCCAAACCGTTGAAATGGAGCGTGTTAGCAACTTGCGTTATAAGCAGCGAATTGTGATAGAATTTCTCGTTGCAGAGAAATTCACTGTTGTGAACATTCACAGACGTCTATATTATGTGTATGAAAGTTTTGCAGTCGACAGGAGCACAGTAGGTTGCTGGGTTCAGAGAATCAATGAATCAGGAAGTGAAGATACGAAGCTGCTTTATCAGCAGCGCTGTGGACGTCCTGCCGCAGCCACAAGCGCGGAAATGTTGAAATGCGTTGATGGCATTATTCTTACTGATAGGCAGATCACTACTCAACAAGAGGCCTTACAGCTGTCAGTAAGCAATGGTAATGCAAATGCAGTTATACAAACTCGGATTTTCTCAGATTTGCGCAAGATGGGTTTCTCGAAGTCTCACCACCGAAAGGAAAGGAAAGCAATTTCTTCTGAATGGTTGGAGCGCATCAATGCTGATGGAGAGAACTTTTTGGCTAAGATCGTAACAGGTGTTGAAATCTGGGCACATCATTTTGAACCTGAGACAAAAAGACAGTCAATGGAGTGGCGTCATCCGCAATCACCACGAAGAAAGAAATTTAAGAGCTTCGGGGCGGATATTTTCCCAGGTCACGCCAATCTATACTGTTCAAATAAAGAAACGCATAGCTGTCGAAGGCACATACAAAGCCATAATTTTGATATTCAATAACTTTTTAAATATAATGAGTTAGTTGTTTAAATTGCACACAAGCATACCTTAGGGTTCAGACAAGCAATTGACAGTTGTTTTGCACATGGGACGACGAGAGATTTTTGGCGTACGGCCTTTCCCCTGAGTATGGTGTGTGGCCTTCTCTTGCATCGATTATCGACTGGCATCTCCTGGGCATGGATGCTATCAGACGTCTATGCAGCTCATCCCACAGGTGCTCAATAGGATTCATGTTTGAAGACAGGGATAGCCAGAGAAGGGTGAGAATGTTGTTGGCAGTCAGGAACTGCGTGATCAACCGTGCACAATGGGGTCTGGCCTTGTCCTGTTGAAACACTGAACTTTGGGTAGCCAAAAGTGGAAGGACATGGGGTCGAAGAATTTCATTGACGTATCGTGGCACAGTAAACATGAACCAATTAACTCCTTCTGCTGTAACTGATCATTCTCAACACCATAGCACTTCCACCAACGTGCGGTGGAGCTTCATTACCGCAATTGTGGGCAAAACGTTAATTTCACTCACGGTAGATCCTTCTCCGCTGCAACAAAAAGAAAGAGTCGTCCATTAAACCAGACACATCTCCATTGGTTGTCTGCAGCCCAAGGACGATGCTGGTTAGCCCAAAGAAATCGATTTTGGCGATGGTGGCGTGTAAGGACAGGTCCACGATAAGGTCGTTGTGCTCGAAGTCCAGCGTCATGAGGTCTATTCCGGAGTTTGATCAGACACATGACGTCCTGCAGGCAATGGCTGGGCAGTTGAGAAAGATGTTGTAAACCTGTCTCTGAAATGACGAAGCCGAACAAAGCGATCAATCGCTGCTATTGCCACTTTGGGTCGTCCACTGCGATACCGGTCTTCAACTGAGCCAGAGGCTTGGAGCCGGAGCCAAAGTCGACTGATGGTACTCTGATGCACGTTTAGATGCCTGGCAGCCTGACTTTAACTTTCGCCTGCATACAGTAGGCCAATAGCAATGTTCCTTAAATTTATCGATGGAGGTGCCATAGACGTTTGCTTGAAAATGAACTGAATTGTTTCGTGTAGAGTTATCCTTTTATAGGGTTTCAGTTGCGTAGTCTGTTCACCCCAAATGTTGTTGCTTTCACGTGCGCGCATCATGAGCTGTGGTAAAAATTTGGTCATAAACACCATTGTAACGATTACAAAAACGAAAGCAATTCAGGTCAACACGTGCATGTGACACTGTACAGAACATTTAAGGCTCGTTTTTATATACCCTAGCACAAAATTTTACTTATAAACTCATAAAAAGCATCCCTCGGATAACTATGCCTTTCTTTCTTTTTTTTTTGAACAGTATAGTTGGGTATCAGAACATGTCTTGGAAAGCAAAGGCGGGCGGCTTGATATTAACCCACGCCACTAACCGACTGCCTATTGGTTTATACAAATATGGGTCTACCACCATATGCCTAATGCGCCTAAGGCGTGTAAAAGGAACCTACACATACTTTTAAAATTAGCATTAGGGTCGAAGTAGCTCTGTAACATTTGTTCAGAGAATAGGGTAGGGTTTGGGACAGAGAAAGAAGAAAGTGCGAGAGAGAGAGAGAGAGAGAGAGAGAGAGAGAGAGAGAGAGAGAGAGAGAGAGAGAGAGAGAGAGAGAGAGAGAGAGAGAGAGAGAGGGGGGGGGGACTTTGGAAAAGGGAGATGACACCACGCCTCTGTGGAAGTTAACGCTGTTTTATCAGAAACTCTTTGATAATTGAAGTGCAGCGTTTGAAAATGGCAGGTAAGTACTAGCTATGTCGTTTGATCTGAATAGTGACTGTTTATGTTTGGTACTAAATGGAAAGTACAGTTCTGGTAATCATTGAGCAAACATCCTTTATTTCCTTAGTCCGTATCGAAATACCCAAGGCAATAGTAATCCTGTAAACGGTAGGAGTTCCTTTTAATTATAAACTGATTAACCCCCTCCACAATCCACAGCAAAAACACAGACTTCATCTTTTAATTTAACAACTCTTTAAAAGAGTCTCTCCTGTATGAATTTTCATGTGTATTTGTAATTTATTAATACACATAAAGTCTAGACCACAATCATCACACCTGTAAAATCTCCACCAGCAAGACTTGTGTTCAACATATACTTGACTACCAAATTATATAACAAT
Source organism: Cepaea nemoralis (assembly GCA_014155875.1). Classification (NCBI taxonomy): domain Eukaryota; kingdom Metazoa; phylum Mollusca; class Gastropoda; order Stylommatophora; family Helicidae; genus Cepaea; species Cepaea nemoralis. The sequence continues at coordinate 53,863 of JACEFZ010027891.1, read as the reverse complement.
GCTTATAGCTACATATGCTTCTCTCTCAATCTGTATAACATTTTCCAGATTCAAGAAATTTAAACTGCCAGTTTTCACAAATCCCCGTTGAGCACATTCAATCTTTCTGAATGAGGTGTATGTCATTAACTAGTTCTGTCATTTGGTTTGAGGAAATATTTGGTTTCATGTTGTGAAAGTAGGTCAGCATGGCCGAATGGATAAGAACGCCGGTGTGCTGATGCCTAGGTAAGGGGTTCAACCCCTACACCGGACAGTTAGACTAAAATGTTGACCTATCGTCCTTGACTTACAATTACCTTTGAAATCAAAGTGAGGTCGCCTGATAGCGAGGGACACTGTTAATGTAGGGAAAGCTAATCCACACGCAAAATTCAGTCCCGCACTACCAAAAGTAGTGTATAAAAACTACGCTTCAGTTCAGAGCGGAAACACGTGATTTGAGGCACTTGCTCGTTTATTACATCCTGTCGCACGCAAGCGGCCTAGCATGGGTTTGTTTGAGTAGCTGTGAAACCTTGCGATCCATCCTCGACTCAGGCGCCCGCGGTGAGGTACGCTAAGTATATATCCCTGTTTATACGTGAAACAACTGCCTTAGCTCGTAACTCTTCTTCGTGTCTGTGACCTAAACCACCACACTAAGGATTAGTTTTGATGTGTTGCATAACCCCATGTTTTGACTCAATTATATTGGGTACACCCAATGACGGAGTTAATCCTGACTGTGTTACCAAGGAAACCCCCTGTGTCAGACTAAGAAAAAGAGTGAGAATAGGAACGTGGAATGTGAGAAGTCTGTATGAAGGGAAGCTTAAAGTAGTATGTGATGAGATTGAGAGGTTAAATATTCAAAATTTAGGAATTAGTGAACATCTCTGGAAAGGCAAGGGACATTTTACAACTGAAAATGGAAGTCTTTTCATTTATTCTGGTAGAGACATCGGAGGCCAGAGTGGGGTGGCATTTTGTTTAGATAAAATGGCAAAAGCTTTACTGGGATATAACCCAGTTAGTGATAGAATTCTCACTATTAGACTTAAAGGCCGTTCAAAAAACACAACACTCGTACAGATATAAGCAACTACTTCAACAGCAGAGGAGGACTAAATTGAAGATTTTTACAACACACTGCAAGACACATTAAATAAGATTGGTCATAATGATATAGCAATAATACTGGGAGATTTTAATGCAAAAGTAGGTACAAGAAGAGCTGAGAATGAGAGATACGTTTTAGGAAAATTTGGATTGGGAAACAGAAATGATGCAGGTGACAAATTAATTGAATTTTGCACAGAAAATGAGTTAATGATAGCCAACACACTTTTTAAACAACACCCAAGAAGACTCTTCACATGGAAGTCCCCGGACAGTATTACCAAAAATCAGATAGATTATATTTTAATACAAAGAAGATGGAGATCAAGCATAACATCTGCAAAAACCCTACGAAGTGCAGATCATCAGATATTAGAAGCAGATCTGAAATTAAAACGAAAAAAGCTTACCCGAGGACCAAGGCCACTTCGTTTTGATCTCACAAAAATACCAGATGCATACACTGTAGAAATTAGGAAACGTTTTGGGGTATTGATGTCTGTACAAGAGGAAATGACATCTGATGAACTGGCAATACAAGCTAGAGATATCTTGATAACTGCAGCCAAAGATTTAATTCCGAACAAGAAAAAGCAACTTAAACCATGGGTTACATCAGACACGTTAGAATTAACAAAACAACGAAGGGAACTGAAACAGAAAGGTGGTGAATCCGATAACAGCAGGATGAAGTATAATTCTTTAACTCGAGAAATAAGAAAGAACACAAGAAAGGACAACAATCAATATATACAAGATTGATGTACCAGAATAGAGCAATATAATAAGACTGGAAGAGATTACGAAATGTTCAAAGAAATGAAGTTATTGACAAGAAATGTTCAACCTCAATTGAATGTTATCTGTGACAAGATGGGAAATACCTTAACAGAATCTAGACAAATTCTAGAAAGATGACAGGAGTATTGCAGTGGAATGTATGATATGATTGAGAGTGAGTATATGAATGAGATACATGAGCCAACGACAGCAGAGACAGAACCTGAACCCTCATTAGTTGAAATTGCATGGGCAATAAAGAACCTGAAGAATGGTAAATCACCTGGATGTGATGAGATACCAGCTGAGCTAATTAAAGCAGCAGAAGAAGAAAACATACAATTCTATCACGCATTATGTAAAAAGATATGGAAATATGGTATATGGCCAAAAGATTGGAAGAGAACTATCTTCATTACCAAAAAAAGGGCAACCTGAAATTATGCACTAACTATAGAACTGTTGCCCTGATCAGTCATGCAAGTAAAATTCTACTAAAAATCATAACGGGAAGACTTCGTTGCCAAGAGCCGGAACTCACTCAACCTGCCCGACATCGTGGTTTCTCGTCTAGGGTGAAGAAGATTTTAGAAATATCACAACAGGCTCGCTTACTCTCTGTACGAATCTTTCGTGCACACAACACAAGTCCATAATGCGTCCTCAGTGTACACGAACACTTATTACATCACAGTCCTTACCGTGGTCTCCATCATACCCCGCTAGCATCTAGCCTTCCAACATTCTGGGCATGACCATCCCACCTACTGTCTAGCAATAGTGCATACATGATACCACTAATCGTCGTTTATTCCTTGTTGTTGTTGCACACTACAGAAGATACAATTAACTGCTAACTGTTAATGATAGTTTCTAGTTACTCACATTACACAGGTGACCAACGTGTCACGGCGTGTTTCTCTCTCCGCCATTCTCATTGTTTACAAAACGAGGTCAGATCTCTTGCCCCAGCCAGTCAACATGTACTGGGCCATCGGCAGTCGGTTACTTCAGTGTACTGCTTCTTCCCTCATAGCTGTCTTCACTAAGAACACTCTTTCACAGTTTTCTGCAACTTCAATACCTGCAACCATCACCAACGCTTTCAAACGCAGAACTTTCTTAAACTTGACCATCTTGTCTCACGCCCCAGCTCGGTCTGACTTGATCGCAACCTTTTCCGGCTTTGACCTGGGCGTGTCACGTGACCACATAACTCCGCCCCTTTCGTGCTCCGGTGTCAGGTGGGTTTTTAACTCGTGTCTTAGTGACATCAGTTTAACTTACGTTTCTCTTATCCCTTTTTTTAAATGTTGTAAACATTTTTACTACCTTTACTCAGTCTTATACTTCTTGACATGAGGTGGATAAGTACACACTACCGTTTGTTTTAGTGGACTCTATGGTCGCACGCTTTGGTCTCTCTCAATATTCGCACATATCTGTACGTCTGTTGTCATTACATATGAGCTTATCTCTTCTATGATTCATATAGACTCGTGACAAGTTTTCATCAATAAACAACATCATAACAAACCAAAACAAAATATAATATATTATGCGGACACGGTACCCCGTCTACACCTAGACTTCCGTGTAGTCACAGCCTCCTTTTCAAGTTCAGAGGTTATGTGATCTAGTCTGATGTAGGATCCAATGCTTCAATAAACATCCCTAGCAGCTCCACAATCATATACTATACATGAGCATCCTACTCAATCCAAGCCCCAGACTCTAGTAAGGTATATGTGTATGATTATGGACTATGGCTTTCACTGTCCCTTCTTGTATCAATGGATTGCTCTTGCTTTGACTTTGACGTTAATGAGTTATGTTTGACCTTGGTGCTGCTTTGATGCTTGTAGTGTATTTATCTCTTCTGTACTTTAGATAGGTATTTCTATTTTGGGGTATGTTTACCTGATCTCTCTTTGTCTGGCAGCTATCATTGCCCATGGATGTTATGGCGATGCTGGTTTCCTGTTTGTTCTATACCACTTCTCTATGCAACTTATACCTTTGTCATTTCCAATTATGCATTTACCAATGAGATTTATTTACCTCACTGTATCATCATATCCATGCAATGCATATGTGTTCTATAACACCCATACCTACTAATAATATATCCATGTCATGTATACATATTCTATCATAATGAATGGAAATATATTCCATCCTATGTATACATGTTCTACAATCTATCATCCCTGTACATTGAAGCAATAAAGTAATATAACATCTATATACAACGTGTTTGTTCTCATTTGAAATATTCTGGTTTAGAACATTTCTGCAAATTTGTACCTGTTTGGTTTCTCTCAAATTTACATTTTCACTTGTTGTTGTTTCATAAGTTCTGTGGAAGTATGATCATTCTCTGCTTTACCATTTGCCCCAGTTTGCACATTATGTTTCAAATGTACCCACATGTGTCATACTATTGGACTTGTAGTTACTCTGTTTGCAACATATAGTTATACTGCTGTAGAGACTTCAAGTAGTAGACTCATTGGTGTCTCTCGTACTATATGTAGTGGATCTTCTCATAAAATGCTAAGTTGTACTGGGACTATTCAATTTCAAAATCTATAATAGTCTATATAAGTATTCATCACTTGTTATAATGATGATGACTGGAATGATAAAATAATAACACCATCAAAGGAAATAATAGTTCCCCCCCCCCCAAAAAAAAAAAAAAAAATTTGATGATGATGAAATGATACAACTTATAGTTCTAAATTCCTGTGTTGAACCTAGAATCTTTGTGAGCTGTAGCTCACTCTTGTATTCATTCAACAGTGGCTTGTAGCTAGTCTGGTGTAGTCTGGTGGTCTATGGGCTTGTATGGTTTTCATCTTATGTTCAAGTGGCGTAGGACTTCTATCTGCAGCTGCCTTCTTACTCTCAATTCAGCTTCAGATACTCTACCACTGTCTGAGAATAATAACACAATGGGATGTACGTATCTATGTACATATGTATATACAACAAGTATTAACACAAGAGATAGTAGTAACTAATGTTAAGCTGTTTCCATTAACATGCCAGTGTCCCTATTAGCAATTCAGAGTGCAATTCATTTGATTCAGCAAGCACCCTGGCTATGAGGTGATTTACAGGTGATGTGATGTACATTTGCAATGTTTTTCTTTGCTATTTACATCAATGGTTTACATGTTTGCCTGACATTTCATAGATATCAACATCAGCATGAAGTAGAAGTATCACTTTAACTCCATTTAACATCTGATTATAATATACTATCATGATGGCATCAGTTGTACAGTATGTCATATCAATTTAGCTCTTTTATATGAGAGCTGTAGTTAATGTTATTATTGTGACATTTGATGTTTTTATCACAGTATGTTCATTCAACACATACTATCATAACTAAGCATTCATTCTGTTAAAAAAAAATTATATCTACACTAAACTATATTCTATAAAATATATACATCGTCTATCTACATATCACAAGGCAACAGTTTCATTGTGAAATATATGATGTTATCTATACTTGTTGTGATAGTACTTCTCATCCGCAGATGTATCAACCAATCTTTCCCATTGATTTTCAGCATAACCTGTGGGTTTACTGAGACTATAGTCTGCACCTCTAGAAATCTTAATTTTAGTTTGATCATCCAAATATGGTGTTAACAATTGTTTAATTTTTGATTTACTTTCAGTAAATGATGGAATGGTTGATTTGTAATGTTTAATGAGACAGGCTAGCTTGGTTTTATCTCTCTCCGTTAAATTTGGTCTGAATGATAGTGCTTTCCATGTAATAATTTCTTGAGTAGATGGTGTTGGTGTGATTGTTGGCTGTTCATGTGTCAGTGGTTTATCTATCTCTTTATCAGTACCTTGTTCTATGAGGTGAGTTTCTGACTTCTCGTTATCTTGACAGTGTTTATCACAAGTGTTTTGTACTACTTGTTTGTTGTCTTTCTCTATTTGAGTGGCTGGGATTGGTACATGTCTATGTTGGCACAGTTTACATGATCGGACATAGTTTCTGGTGTCTTTCTCAACACCTGGCCAATAGTGTAGAGATAATAATGTCTGTCTAGTCTTGGCTATTCCCATATGGTCTGTAACTGACATGTGGTGCGCGAAGTGGAGTGTCTCGCTGCGGTGTTGCACTGGTAGCACTATTTGTGAAATACACGTTGAATATTTCTTGTATATTCTCATGAGGATATTGTCTTCTACTTTAAATTTCCATCTACCCCCTTTTGCTTTTTTAGATGGTTGGTTTACTTGCTGAAAATATGTTTGTAACGTTTCATCGTCTCTTTGCTGTTTTGCTAAGTTATAGTTCTGCTTGTTTGCTACCTGTTTAGTTTCACTCTGGTTATTCTGCAGTATGACTACTTTATCTTGTTCTTTATCTTTCTTTGTTCTTTTTTGGCTATTTGCTACTTTGTCTTTTAATTCCCATGCTTGGATTTCTTCTTGGGTACACTCTTTTATTCCAGGTATGTTACCTAACATTAGTCCAGTGTACGGGTTTAGTAGCATTGCTGCTTGTACTCTGTTGGTATAGTATGGTCTGTTGATTTCGATCCATGCTGTGTCATACTTTTTGAGTGTTCCACCAAATGTTCGACAAGTTATTGTATTACCTGTGTAGTCTTTTCTTCTAACAAACTTTTGGTTTACTCCCACTATCGATGTTCCAGTGTTTCTTATGCATGTGGTGGGTATGCCGTTGACAAATGCTTTTTGGACTTTCAGAGTTCAGCTGCACATGTTGTTCGTATTTTTCTGTTGTGTAGGTACTCTATGACTATTTACAGGTTTATCAATCTGTTGTATATTATTTTTGCTTGTAGCTATAGACAAGTTACTTGTGGTTTGGTCATGTTCTTCATTTCTACTAGGTTCGACATCTGTACTTTTAGCTTATACATCATTAGTATCAGTCTACAACTCTTGACTTCATGTCCAAAACTATGGCAAAGATAACATTTTACAGGTTTTTTGTTGTTTCTATGTGCTACTGGTACTGTTATTTTACCTTTTTTCAAAATTCCACATATCTATTTCAAACTGTAGTCTTTTTGCTTCAAGATCTAACTTTTGTCTTTCTAAAGCTAGTTCTTTATCTTTTTGTCTTTCTTGTTCCTGACTGAGCTCTCTAGCTGCTGCGTATTGTGATTCTAAATTTTGTAGTTCTAGTAGTTTAAGATCTATTGCTGCTTTCTCTTGTGCTTCTCTAAGTTCTTTAGCTGCTACTCTATCCTCTCTTAACTGACTTCGAAATTCTAAGAGTTTGTTTTTTGCCCATGTCAAAAGTTATAGGCCTGTGAAACAGAATTTCTCACCAAGTGCAATAAAATCTATTAATGTAGACATGTTGTGTTTGAGTACTTGTCTACTATCTATGTGTCAATAACCTGTAGCTGGAATCACTGTAGACACTATCTGTATCAATGTCTTCAGATAATAATATCTGTGATAACAATGGTAAAGAATCTCAATAGCAAGACCCTATTTTAGTCAGTGTCGCTGTTGATCATGCTGTGGCGAAGCTGACTGTGATGACCTTGGTGTAATAATGCTATACTACAATAATGATAACAACACTGGACAACAATAACACCTATCAGAAGTTATAGCTAAATGACATAACACCTGTGGACAAAATAATCACAAATAATAGATACATTAATGACGTTAAAGAACAACAAATAATGGACTAGGTTACAAAACAAGACAAAGTTCTCGCTAGCAGTCGAAAATTTACTTAAATTCTAAGTCAATTTCGAATGCTAACCGAACGGAACGTACTTTTGGGTGATGATGAAATAACCACAAAAGTAGCCCTCCAACCTCCCACTAATGATGAGGGTGAGCAAACATATTGATGGAAGGGTGCCTGTTGACTCTGGAATACTAAGCAGGACACATATACAAATCAAGTGAAAATAGCTTAACCTGTATAAATTCAGCTCCGGTGTCCTTGGTGGCTTGGTCCAGATGCTTGGCTCCACTTCAGGATTCTTCAAAAGATGGTATGGATCAGCTTCACTGCATTTCGGGCTTATCAGGAATCAGTAGGAGTTTGGTCTTGAAAATTGTTATCCTAAAAAAAGTGGTGTCAAAGGTGCCTATCACACTACTGATGGCACTGGAAAATCGGATCTGACAAATATTCTTCAATTTGATACTGAAATTAGTTCATTGGAGCACTATAATGCGTGAAGCACATGAACACGGCTCTGGATTGATGATTTAAGTGGCTGAGTGCCATAATCTGTTTCCTTGATTCAATAGTTGGAATATGGAATTAAAGTTCTTTGATGTGTTCTTAGCAACTGCACACAGATGTAACATATACTTCATCTAACTTGATGTTAGGCTGAGACGTGAGCTTACTTTGTTGTCGTCGATAGTCGCCATCTTGTTAACCTTGAACAATGTCATTCTTTGTCTTCCACACTTGGTGTTCACTTTCTATTTCTTTATTACTTGCAGATCACTATCTTACTCGTTTCTTTCGCACTGTTCTCTATTCAACACTGTATTGATGAAACATTCTTCCTTGATCGTATCTGGGTTCACTCAAACGGACGTAAGACCCCCAAGTGCCAAGAGCCGGAACTCACTCATCATGCCCGACATCTTGGTTTCTCGTCTAGGGTTTAGAAGATTTTAGAAATATCACAACAGGCTCGCTTCCTCTCTGTACGAATCTTTCGTGCACACAACACAAGTCCACAACGCGTCCTCAGAGCACACGAACACTTTATTGCATCACAGTCCTTACCGTGGTCGCCATCATACCCCGCCAGCATCTTAGCCTTTCAGCGTTCTGAGCATGACCACCCACCTACTGTCTAGCAATAGTGCATACATGATACCACTAATCGTCGTTTAGTCCTTGCTGTTGTTGCACACTACAGACTATACAATTCACTGCTAACTGTTAATAATAGTTTCTAGTTACTCACATTACACAGGTGACCAACGTGTCACGGCGTGTTCTCTCTCTCCGCCATTCACAGTGTTCACAAAACGAGGTCAGCTCTCTTGCCACAGCCGGTCAACATGTACTGGGCCATCGGCAGTCGGTTACTTCAGTTGTACTTCTTCTTCCCTCATAGCTGTCTTCACTAAGAACACTCTTTCACAGCTGTCTGCAACTTCAATACCTGCAACCATCACCAACGCTTTCAAACGCAGAACTTTCTCAAACTTGACCATCTTGTCTCACGCCCCAGCTCGGTCTGACTTGATCGCAACCTTTTTCCGGCTTTGACCTGGGCGCGTCACGTGACCACATAACTCCGCCCTTTCGTGCTCCGGTGTCAGGTTGGATTTTTAACTCGTGTCTTAGTGACATCAGTTTAACTTACGTTTCTCTTATCCTTCTCATGGCATTCGTAAGAAAATGTAAGAAGAAATTAACGTGGTTCAAGTTGGATTTAGACAAGGAAGAGGAACAAGAGATCACATTCTCATTATGCGTTTAATAATAGAGAAGTGCAGAGAATTTAATGTCAACCTATTCTCATATTTTGTGGATTTTTCAAAGACATTTGACTGTGTACAACATCAGAAACTTTGGGAAATCATGAGGAATATGGGCTTTCCACCACATGTAATACAACTCATAAGAATGCTCTATCTAGACCAACAAGCAGTGGTTAGAATAGATGGTGAGACATAAGATTGGTTTGACATCAAGCAAGGAGTCCGTCAAGGATGTGTGCGGTCCCTCTATTTGTTTAACCTATACGCCGAAAATATAATGAGAAATGTAAGAGCTGATATAAATAGGGAGCTATATGATGCCGTAAATATCAGTGGTCTTGACATACCAGAGATTCGGTATGCAGATGATACAGTATTGCAATCCACAACACAGATTGGTATAGAAAACCTAATAGCCTCTACCCAATTGAATAGTGAAAATCACAACTTGTATCTTAACATTGCAAAAACAAAGATAATGCATACAGATAAAACCACTATGGAGAAAGAAATATATGTTAATGAGGAAAAATTTGAGGTGGTGGAAAATTTTGAATATCTTGGGTCATTGATTACCAACAACGGTACCGCAATGAAATAAATTAAACGACGACTATCAATTGCTCTTCAAAGACTAAAACAACTGAATAAATTATGGGATGGGACAGACAGAACTGCAAAAATTAGATTTTTAAGAGCATGCATCTTTCCCATTGCACCATACGCATGTGAGACCTGAACACTTACTAAACAAGCTGAGCAAGGCATGAATGCCTTTGAATATAAATGTTATAGACGAGTTCTAAGAATATCTTGGGTAAAGAAAAGAACAAATGCATCAATACTTCAAGAGCAGAATATTGAAGAAGGTTGGCGATTAAAAACGATAAAACAAAGAAAATTGAAATATTTTGGTCACTTGAAACATCACGAAAGTTTGGAGAGAACAATAATCGGGGTGTATATGCCTGGGTAGAGAGGAAGAGGATGGCCAAAGAGAAGATGGGTGCAGGATGTGGCGTATGATCTCCAGATGGGTGTATCGGATGCTGGACACCTTGCTTATGATCGAGAGGTTTTTCGAAAGGTTGTTATGGGAGCGAGGTTCTGCACAGGGCATGCTACTGAAGAAGGTCATGCTAAAAAGTACTGGAGACCATAACTTTATGAATGGAAAACCCCTAATCCCTACCTCCCCGCGGTAGAGCTAACACAGCTCTGGGGACTGAGTATCCACCGGCATAAGTGGACAACTCTGCAGCTGAGCAGAGTAGGGCACTCACTTGTCCTGATAGTCGAAAATGACTGTCAAAGGTAGAGGTAAAAGACCACCATATAGACGGGGAAGGCAAGGGGAAACCATCACATTATCTTCCCAAGACTTCATGGCAAAACATATATCAGAGTTAGTGAACGACGTTAATGGATGTCTTAGGACATCCTCGTCCGGTAGGGACAGTCATGAGCCACAGGTGACACCAGACCGTCATCCAGCTACTGATGGCAAAATCATAAATAAAGTAAATAAATTTAGGGTAGGAACATGGAATGTTAGGACATTAAATGAGATAGGAAAGTTGAACAATGTTCTAAGAGAAATAGATAGCATGAAAATGAATATACTAGGCCAGTGGTTCTCAACCGGTGGGGAATTCCTCCCTCCCCCCCCCCCCCCCAGGGGGAATTTTGGGGTTTCCAGGGGGGGGGGGGGAATTAAGATAATTTCTAGATTGCGTTAATACAAGAATTGATTACTTGATATTGTTTTTCCCTTCATACTTTACGGTTCTGTACGTATCATCCTTCTGAAATTCATTTTATAACGTAAGTAGATCCGCAAATCACGTTTTATGTAGATGTCTAGATTTGTTTTAGTATGTGCTATTAAATTTAGCTTCAATTATTACGTATACTGTGTAGGGGAGGGGGAAATTTTTAGGGAGGAAATACGAAAAGGGGGGGGGGGGAATGAAGTTCTAAAATATGGTGAGGGGGGGGGGGAATGACGTCCTAAAAATATGATGAAGGGGGCACGGGCCAAAAAAAAAAAGGGTTGAGAACCACTGTACTAGGCGTTAGTGAGATGAGATGGAAGAGATCGGGCAAAATTATAGCTGACAACCGCACAATAATTTATTCTGGAGGGGATACACATGAAAAAGGTGTAGGAATAATACTTGACGAAAAAAACAGCCAAGTCACTTAATAGATACTGGTGTATTTCAGATAGAGTTGTTTTGGTCAAAATCAAAGGCAAACCAATAGATATAAATATTATACAAGTATATGCACCAACAACAAACAGTAGTGATGAAGAAATACAACACTTTTACGACAAAATAGAAATGACGATGGCTCAAATTGGATCACAGGAAATAAAATTAATACTTGGAGATTTTAATGCAAAAGTAGGAATGGGAAAAATGGAGGATGTAGTGGGGAATTATGGTTTAGGTACAAGAAATGAAAGAGGGGAAAGGCTAATAGAATTGGCAAATATCAATGATATGATAATTGGAAACACGTGGTTTAAACACCATAATAGACGACTGTACACATGGAAAAGCCCTGATCAGAAAATACGCAATCAAATTGACTACATACTAATTAATAAAAGATTTAGAAATGCTCTAATTAATGTAGAAACAATGCCTGGCGCCGACTGTAACTAATAGTGATCATGTACCACTATGTGGACAAATAAAAGTAAGATTAAAGAGAGGGAAAAAATGGTTAAGAACATGAGACTTAATAAAGAGGTTCTGAAAGTAGATAAAGAAATTCAAGAACAATACATAGTGACTGTGAAAAATAGGTACAATGCAATAGCTAAAATACAGAGTATAAATGAACAATGGGAAATGTTAAGGGACTCCATTCATCAAACTAGCAAAGAAATATTACGGGAGAGAAGTCAAAGAGCTAAGAAAAAATGGATGAATGAAGAAATCTTAATGCTGATGGACAAAAGAAAACAGAGTAAAAATGACAAACAAGAATAAGCTAAGATAAATAAAGAAATAAAAGATAAATGTTGGATGGCAAAAGAAAGTTGGTTAAATGAGCAGTGCAAAAAAATTGAATTAAATGCCATTAAAGATACAAAAAATATGCACAGACAAATCAGTGAGCTCACGGGAAGAAAAATAAGAATAAATACAGGGTGTTTGAAATCAAAAACAGGACAGATATTATTGGTGGAAGGTGCTATAATGAAGAGGTGGAATGAGTATATAAGTGAATTATATGAGGGGGAAAGGGAAGAATTAACAGAAGAAAGTAACTTAGAAGTCCACCTATTCTAAAAGAAGAAGTCGCTGACGGTATGAAATATATGAAGAAAGGAAAAACAGCTGGACCAGATGAAATCACAATAGAAGAATTAGAAGTATTGGGAGCATTTGGAGTAGATATATTAATCAAAATGTTAAATTATATTTACAGCAGTGGATATTTACCCAGTGACATGCTGAAATCTGTATTTATAGCTATACCAAAAAGACCAGGAGCAATTGAATGTGAAGATTTTCGTACAATTAACCTCATAAACCATAACACTAAGCTTTTGCTCAGGATCATAATGAGAAGCACCAGAAAGAAAATAAAAATGGAAATTAGTGAAGAACAGTATGGATTTGTGGAGGGAAAGGGCACAAATATTGCAATATATACATTACGGACACCAATAGAAAGGTCAATAGAGAAACACTAAGGCATTTGATAAAATAAAACACGATGAACTGATTAAAATGTTTGAAGATATCAACATTGATGGGAAATATTTAGGAATAATAAAGAATATTTACTGGAACCAAGTAGCAGCAATTACAATTGGAAATAAAGATGGTAGTTACGAACACATAAAGCTAGGAGTACGACAGGGGCGTGTCTTGTCACCAGATCTCTTCTCCCTATATAGCGAAGTAATAATGAGAGAGATCAAAGAGAAGCCAGGAATACTAGTTGGAGGTTATAATATAAATAATATACGCTATGCTATGCAAATGACACAGTATTGGTGGCAGATAATAGACCTACAACAATTGTTGGACACTATTAACAGAGAGTGCAAGGAAAGGACTCTCCTTGAATATCAAGAAAACAGTAACAATGGTGATATCAAAGAAAATTGTGACAAAAAATGTGACATAGAAATAGAAGGAACAATTCTTAACCAAGTGGATAATTTTAGATACCTAGGGACATTTATAACATCAGATGGAAGATATACAACAGAGATTAAGAGCAGAATAGGGCAAGTAAAGGCCACATTTAAGAAAATGAAGAGTACCTTGTGCAATAGGTCACTATCACTGAGTGTAAGAAAGTGAGTGCTGAAATGTTATGTCCCCGGGAAGGTTAACCCGGTCAACAAATGTTTGCAGAAGTCGGATGTGCCGGCTTAACGGCGCAAGAACGCAGCTCTGCTGTAAACAGGCACAACGCAATCACGTCCGAAAAAAAAAAACAACTCAGGATGAACGCAGAAGAAGAAGAAGAAGAAATGCTATGTAGAACCAGTTTTGCTGTATGGCAGTGAATCTTGGAATGTAAATGAACAAATTAAGAAGAAATTAGAAGCAACAGAGATGTGGTTTCTGAGACGAATGTTGCGAATTCCTTGGACTGCCAGAGTAACTAACAACGACTGACTGAAACAGACTAATGAAACTAGAACACTATATACAACAATAAGAAAGAGACAAACAGCTTTCTTTGGTCATGTAATGAGAAGAGAGGCATTGGAGAACATCGTGACAACTGGAAAGATCGAGGGGAAGAGAGGCAGAGGCAGACCAAGAGAAATGATGCTGGATGGATTGAGACGGTGGCACGGAGGAATATCAGCAGCAGAGTTGATCCAGAAAACCAAAGACCGAGATCTGTGGAGAGCCATGAACGCCTACGCCAGCTGGCTGAGCACTTGATGATGATGACTGAATGAATGAATGACACCCGATCTTATCCTATCATTTTTCCAACTCCGCAGAAAAGGTGAACAATACCAGGTAGGAATACAAACACAACATATTCACTGAATACACACGCGAGTATCAGCCGCTAGTTCTAGTAAATAAAATTCAGGAATGAAATAAATTATCAAGTTTTCTAAATAACTTGTAACAGGAAAAGTATGTTTGTAGTATAATTCACATTCAGTGTAATATTGATGCTAAGGTAGTGACGCTTCTCTGGCACTAACAAAAAATCTGGTACTAACTAGAAAATACGGAGCGGACGGCAGATGCTAGGGAACGATGTAGGAGTCAACAACAAACTAAAGCTCTTCTGGGAAATATGTTGTTGGTCCACTTTGCAAGTAGAAACAGACTTCACATGTCGATTCTTAACGGTGAGCTTTGAAAAGTAGTTTTGTTATTTGAATTAGCTGGTCGTGAGACGAGACACTTATTGATTGAACAGTTCGTTTCGAGTAATTTCTTAGAATAAAGTAATTCATTTTCATTAAGAAATCATTATTAACTTTAACTTGTTTAAGGAAGGGTCATGTGTGTGAGATATAATCATATATTTTGATAGGTTTTCAGTGTTCGTTTCGAAATTCTTCTTTAGTTATGACACTGGATGTGAACTTTATTTGAGAGCTGTTTGGTATAAAATAATAAGCTAAGCTTACCTTAAGCTTTGAAAAGTATAGATTAGGTCAGTGGTTCTCAACCTTTTTTGGCCCGTGCCCCCTTCACCATATTTTAAGAACGTCATTCCCCCCTTCCTATTAAAAATTTGGCCCGTGCCCCCTTTCACCATATTTTCAGAACGTCATTCCCCCCTTTCATATTTCCTACCTAAAAATCCCCCCACCCCTACACAGTATACGTAAAAATGGAAGGTAAATATGTTAAAACAGGTCTAGACATCCACATAAAATGTGATTTGTGGGTCTACTTACTTTTAGAAGGATGAGACGTGCATAACTGTAAGGAAGTGTCTATTCGCAGGGCCCTGCGAATAAACAGAGCGTCTATTCGCAGGGCACGGCTGGTCACGTGATTTAACGTAAGTTTACCGCTATATTATACATTTTCGTTGATTGGAAAACGTGTCGTCAGTGGCATAGTTGATAGTGTTCAGCAATTAATTGGATGAAAGTCAAATGTCAATCGTTCGATTCCTTGCCCGACAATGTTTTTTTTAAAATTTTTCAGCAATTCATTGGGTGAAAGTCAATCCTTCATCTCTTTGGGTATTTAGAATTGTGTTGTTTAAAGTGAGTGTAATTTAGTTAGTACCAGTTTCTCCAGTATTGGTCCTCGTTGCTTTGCACTACGGCAATTCCAATACCCAACCCACACATTTTTGAGTCCCAAACGATCCGTTTTCCTTCTACCCCTTCTGGCTCCAGCCCTCTTCTTCCTTTTCCTTCCCCCCTCTCCCCTACCTCTTCTCCTCCGCTTAATTCTCTCCCCGCTGGCTGTTGTCAAAAGTATCGAGCACAAAGCACATACTCCGTTGCTTCGGCGATAATTCTTTGTAATATTCATAGTTTTCATATTCATAATCATATTCATAGACACGAAAGTGGTTAAGTAGGCAGGTAGGTGGGTTGTTAGACAGATAGATCGTTAGAGAGGCAGATATGTGGGTAGGTAGACAGGTAGGTAGTTAAATAAGCAGGTATGTGGGTAGCTAGGCAGGTAGGTGGATGAGTAGGTACGCAGGTAGATGGGTAGCTAGATCCAACCCGACACTCGCTCGTCGATCATCTGTGTTCCACCATGCCAATTCATACATCTCTTTCAACCTCTCCCTGCAATACTCTGAACAGGCAGGTTGACCGGCCGAGCGACCGAGAGAGAGAGAGAGAGAGAGAGAGAGAGAGAGAAGAGAGAGAGAGAGAGAGAGGCAGGGCAGTCAGAGATACAGACAAATAAACAACGGATATATAAACTGGCAGACAGACAGCAAACAGATAGAGAGTCAGACACACGCATACATACACACAGAGAGTCAACCAGACATACATATGCATATGGAAAGACAGACAGACAGTTTGTTAGATAGAGATTCAGATAGACATATATACAAATGGACAGATACAAGTAGGCTGATAGAGAACAAGAAATCACGCAGGCTGTCAGACGGACGGACAGACAGAAACAGAGAGACATCCAGACAGGCGGGCATGTAGAGAGACATCCAGACAGGTGGACAAATAGAGAGGCATACAGACAGGCGGACATATAGAGAGGCATACAGACATCTCTCTCTCTTCTTCTCTATCTCCCTCCCCCCCCTCTCTCTTTCTTGTCTTTATCACTTTTTTTATGTCTTTCAACACATCTTTCTCATATCTCACATATCTGTCTCGCACACTATCTTCATTATCTATCTCTCTCTTCTCTCTTTTCAACCCGCTTCACATATACCAGGTTTTCCTGCACTTTATATGCGTAGCATTTCCTTGTTTATTTGTTAATTCATGAGGCCAGTCAGTCGAAAGCCTGGTGTTTGTATTGCCTAACGACCCTAATCATGTCTCTCTGAGGTGACGCATATTACTGTCAGCTTGGACCAGAATTATCAGGACATAAATAGTAGGAAATAGTAGGTCGGTAACGTAAACAAAGATGGATGCCTGTAAACAGTAAGTGTACAGAAACGCAAGTTAACAATTCTTAAACTCGCCTGATATTTAAACAGCCATACTTCAACTAAGTATAAAGTATCGATTCATAGGGCCCTGCGAATAAACAAAGCGTCTATTCGTAGGGCCCTGCGAATAAACAAAGCGTCTATTTGTAGGGCTCTGCGAATAAACTCTTTGTTTATTCGCAGGGCCCTGCGAATAAACTCTCCCTAACTGTAAGGGAGAGTTTATTCGTAGAGCTCTACGAATAAACAAAGCGTTTATTCGTAGAGCCCTACGAATAAACAAAGCGTTTATTCGCAGGGCCCTACGAATAGACACTTTGTTTATACACAGGGCCCTATGAATCGATACTTTATACTTAGTTGAAGTATGGCTGTTTAAATATCAGGCGAGTTTAAGAATTGTTAACTTGCGTTTCTGTACACTTACTGTTTACAGGCATCCATCTTTGTTTACGTTACTGACCTACTATTTCCTACTATTTATGTCCTGATAATTCTGGTCCAAGCTGACAGTAATATGCGTCACCTCAGAGAGACATGATTAGGGTCGTTAGGCAATACAAACACCAGGCTTTCGACTGACTTGCCTCATGAATTAACAAATAAACAAGGAAATGCTACGGATATAAAGTGCAGGAAAACCTGGTATATGTGAAGCGGGTTGAAAAGAGAGAAGAGAGAGATAGATAATGAAGATAGTGTGCGAGACAGAGATATGTGAGATATGAGAAAGATGTGTTGAAAGACATAAAAAAAGTGATAAAGACAAGAAAGAGAGAGGGGAGGAGGGAGATAGAGAGAAGAGAGAGAGATGTCTGTATGCCTCTCTATATGTCCGCCTGTCTGTATGCCTCTCTATTTGTCCACCTGTCTGGATGTCTCTCTACATGCCCGGATGTCTCTCTGTCTCTGTCTGTCTGTCCGTCCGCCTGACAGCCTGCGTGATTTCTTGTTCTCTATCAGCCTACTTGTATCTGTCCATTTGTATATATGTCTATCTGAATCTCTATCTAACAAACTGTCTGTCTGTCTTTCCATATGCATATGTACGTCTGGTTGACTCTCTGTGTGTATGTATGCGTGTGTCTGACTCTCTATCTGTCTGCCAGTTTATATATCAGTTGTTTATTTGTCTGTATCTCTGACTGCCCCCCCTCTCTCTCTCTCTCTCTCTGTGTCTCTCTCTCTCTCTCTCTCTCTCTCTCTCTCTCGGTCGCTCGGCCGGTCAACCTGCCTGTTCAGAGTATTGCAGGGAGAGGTTGAAAGAGATGTATGAATTGGCATGGTGGAACACAGATGATCGACGAGCCAGTGTCGGGTTGGATCTAGCTACCCATCTACCTGCGTACCTACTCATCCACCTACCTGCCTAGCTACCCACATACCTGCTTACTTAACTACCTACCTGTCCACCTACCCACATATCTGCCTCTCTAACGATCTATCTGTCTAACAACCCACCTACCTGCCTACTTAACCACTCTCGTGTCTATGAATATGAAAACTATGAATATTACAAAGAATTATCGCCGAAGCAACAGAGTACATGCTTTGTGCTCGATACTTTTGACAACAGCCAGCGGGGAGAGAATTAAGCGGAGGAGAAGAGGTAGGGGAGAGGGGGGAAGGAAAAGGAAGAAGAGGGCTGGAGCCAGAAGGGGTAGAAGGAAACCGGATCGTTTGGGACTCAAAAATGTGTGGATTGGGTATTGGAATTGCCGTAGTGCAAAGCAACGAGGACCAATACTGGAGAAACTGGTACTAACTAAATTACACTCACTTTAAACAACACAATTCTAAATGAATTGCTGAAAAATTAAAAAAAAAACATTGTCGGGCAAGGAAACGAACGATTGACATTTGACTTTCATCCAATTAATTGCTGAACCATTATAAAAAAAATAAAAAAGGTCCGGAAAGGAAACGAACCTCGAGCTCCCGCCCATCAGGCGGGCGCACTATCAACTATGCCACTGACGACACGTTTTCCAATCAACGAAAATGTATAATATAGCCGCAAACTTACGTTAAATCACGTGACCAGCCGTGCCCTACGAATAGACGCTTCGTAACTGTAAAGTATGAAGGGAAAAGCAATATCAAGTAATCGGTTCTTGGGTTCTTGTATTAACGCGATCTTGAAATGATCTTCATCCCCCCCCCCCTGGAAACCCTAAAATTCCCCGGGGGGGGGGGGGGGGGGAATTCCCCACCGGTTGAGAACCACTGGAATAGATTTACTAGTTTATTAGTAGCAATTTTGGTCAATATTTAAAAATTGGGTTTTTTACTTATGAAATCGCCGGCTCCATGGCCAAGGAGTTAGCAGCTTTCTCCGCTAACCCCGAATACTCTCGTCACGTGACACGATGAGAATTAGCAGTGGTTCGAATCGCAAAATTGACTTATGAGAGTATGGAGCCGGTCGCTCAGAAAGTCGTGGCGTGCTGATGAGCGTAATCTAGCCTAGGAATCAACATACAGCTGAAAGATGCTGGTGTTGACCGCAATATGCTGAAACAGGATGGAAACGAGGGAAAAAAAAAAACTTATGAAATCATACCAGTTAGATAGAGCTTGGCAAGACGAATCCAACGGTATCTCAACGAAGAGAGTATGTTAATTCTAAGCGGAGTTATGAATGTTTTGGTGACGTAATTTAATACCAAGAAGTGTAATGATGACCTTAGAGATAAGGAAAATTTTATCGCGGCCCATTAAATTGGAAGCTGAGAAATTCTGCCTTCTATTACTGTGGCTTGTTTATTTGTAAACGGACAACATAGTGCCATATATCATTGCGTCCGGGATGGCGAGGCCTAACTTGACGTATTATTTATTTTTCGATAGGATGTGCAGGGACCTAATTAACAGTTAAAAATAGCTGCCCATTTATATGAATTAAATGTCATGTGAAATGTTCGTCGTTAGTGAAAGAACAATTCATGAAAATGTATCATATTGTCTTAATGTACTAACTGCATTGCGACAGCTTTCTTTTGTTGATTAAATATGCATTAATGTAAGTAAGTAAGTTTGTAACTGCTGCATAAATTAAGCAGCTGTTAATTAATTATTAAGATATAAAATAATAAAAAATAAAAACATTAGATAATAAAATTAAATATTCACTAAAAATTTCTACTTCTCCTCTATAATTACAATATCTGTATCTAATAGTGAGCAATTAATAATTAAATACTAACTTATTTAAAACATATAACTTATTTTACAGTACTGTATTTAAATTTAAATAATTATGTGCTGCAACGCAGCTTAGAAAAAAAAGTACTCCTTACTTACAGTTACACTACTTACAAGTTTACAGATGGTGCCGGGCCTGAAAACTGGCTTTCAAAATTATTTTCAGTCATGTCAAATGCTGAAATATTATGCAAGTACACAGATACATTACTGCTACAAATGACACTTGTATTCTGTTTAATTTTAGTAGTTAAATTACCAGTTCTAATTATAAATAAATACAGGTCCGCTATAGTTTATTGTATGGGCGCCGCAATCTTGAATTTTGTGTATGACGGCCATGGCCATGTCACTAAATATTTTTTCCTGAACGCCAGCAAACACCTGCAATGTTGAAGCTCTTCACATTTATGTAAAATTGAACGGAGGATTCAAAAATGCAACAAAAAGTTAAGTATTCTTTTAAATGCAGGAGTTATAAGACACATATTACTATTCGTGAATAGAATTTAAAAAAAAAACGGTGAGAAAACGGTTTTTCGGCTCAATCACTTGGCGCCTAGCAGAAGGACCAATGCTGAAAACGAAGTGTCTATTCATAGCGCACTATGTATAAAGTATTCCTTTATACATAGTTAACTGTCCCGGCTGGTCACGTGATTTACCAAGTCACGTGACTTAACGTAAGTGTGTGGCTATATTATACATTTTCGTTAAGTTGAAAATGTGTCGTTAGTAGCATAGTTTATAGTGTCTCTGCCTGATGGGCGGGAGCTCGAGGTTCGTTTCCTTGCCGGACAATTTTTTTATTTTAATTGTTCAGCAATTGGGTGAAAGTCAAATGTCAATCGTTCGTTTCCTTGCTGGTTGCTGGACAATTTTTTTTTAAATTGTTCAACAATTAATTGGGTGAAAGTCAATCCTTTATATCTTTGGGTTTGTGGGGTTATATGCAATCTTTTTATATTTATAATTGTGTTGATTAAAGTGAGTGTAAGTTAGTTAGTCTTTCCTCTTGAGCCCTGACTGTACTGGACTTAGGTATCAGTACTGTCACTACTATCAGTACAGAGCAGGGTAGGTGGTCGCTTCTATAATCCCCAAGGATACTCCATTTTATGTCTGATGCTGCCTCTTGGGATACAAGTGCCAGGTCGATGGCCGTGTCAGGGTCCCCCGGTCTCATTGCCTGCCTAGTTGGTGTCCCATCATTTAGACAGACATTTGTCTCAAGCGAGGCCTCAGCAAGAGCAGTGCCCTGTGTGTTCTCTCCCGACCTGTCCCACTCTTTGGAGCGTGCACTGAAGTAACCACATATCAGATACCTGGTAAATGAAGAACAAATAAGTTGGTATCAATTAATGCTGGTCTGATGATCTCGCTTTAGGCAGCAGTCTTTCCTAGGGTTTTTGTGTATTAGGTGTTGGAAACCTGTGTCTTTACCTTGCTGCACAAGAACCTGCACACTTGTCTTTCTGTTCTTATTTGTCCACTACTTTTGTTGTCTTGGGAAAGGTGCTTAGCCACCCGAACACGAGTCTCTCTCTCTCTCTCTCTCTCTCTCTCTCTCTCTCTCTCTCTCTCTCTCTCTCTCTCTCTCTCTCTCTCTCTCTCTCTCTCTCTCTCTCTCTCCTCCTCTCTCCCTCCCCCCCCCCCCCCCCCCCTCTCTCTTTCTTGTCTATATCACTTTTTTATGTCTTTCAACACATTTTTCCCATACCTCTGTCTCTCACATTATCTTCATTATCTGTATTCGTTATCTCCTCTCTCTTTTCAACCTGCTTCACATATATCAATGTTTTCCTGCACTTTATATGCGTAGCATTTCCTTGTTTATTTGTTAATTCATGAGGCCAGTCAGTCGAAAGCCTGATGTTTGAATTGCCTAATCATGTCTTTCTGAGGCGATGCATATTACTGTCAGCTTGGACCAGAATTATCAGGACATAAATAGTAGGTCGGTAACGTAAACAAAGATGGATGCCTGTAAACAGTAAGTGTTCAGAAACGCAAGTTAACAATTCTTGAACTAGCCTGGGACACAATTATTTGTATTGGGGATACCAATCTGGAAAATTATTCTTGATATTTAAACAGCCATACTTCAACTATGTATAAAGTATTTCCTTTATTCATACTTCACTATGTATAAAGTATTCCTTTATTCATACTTCACTATGTATAAAATCTCCCTACTGAAAATATCAGAACTTCCTCTTTCATCGTACCACACTGCTTTCGTTTAATTGACATCTAGATGGACATGGTAACAACCGGAAGTAAATCGTTGGACGCAAGAAAAAGTACGCAAAATAAAGAAAAACCAAACCTGCCCCACCCGGGAAAGTTCGATAACTCTGACATTGCTATTACTACTACTAGTTTTAGGGAGAACTATCACGATTTTAAATTTGAGAATTTACTAATGAGACCGCCACAGATAGGCCTTGAAATTCAAAATCTAATGGTACCTCAGTAATGCCTGTATGTCACTTCTAAGTGAAGATATTCACATTTTTGTGAAGGTGAGACGAGTTGCGATTTCTCATGCTATTCACCCGATAGTGGTACTTTTCAGTGTGTCCGATTACCTTCACCAGCGGTGTGCGTGTCTGTTCGTGCGAGATGGTCTCAAACGCTCATATGAAAACTGACTTCAAAAATATGTTCCGTCATGTTAAGGTGATGCTAACTAAAAAATTTAATTCCATAATACTTAATTTCTATGTTCTTTTATGGTATAGAGTTTGATATTGAAGACTGCTGATCGATAAAATATTTTCAAATTGACTTTGCACTTAACGATTGCTATGGAAACCAAGATAAACAGCGGCCATATTGAATTTCTTAATGTACCTCTAAAACATTTAATTTTTAATGTACAGGCTAAATTCTTTGTTTTATGTGTAAATAAATAGACCCTTTACAAGTTTAGTAGAAAATTTTAATGATATCTCTTTGCAGTTTTTTTTTTTTCATAATTTGAAAATTTTAATGACATTTTTCATGACTTTTTTTTTTTTAGTGCAGCACAAAAACTAAAACTTAATTTTCAAGATTGATCTACTCACAATGTAAGTGATATAATAAAGAATATCTTTGCAAAGTTTGATTAACATCAAACGAATAGTTTAAAAAAAAAATTGTACCTATGTATAAAATACTGGCGAAATGAGAAAACGGGGAAAATCTAATTATTTTTTTGTTTTTTATTACTAATACACTCTTTTACAGAGAAAAACAGTGTAAAACTGTACTGGAGTTACAACTGTAACTGTGTCTTGGGCAGCAGCAGCTCCAAAGTTGAACTCTCTTGCTGCAGTTACAACTGCAAACTGAATGCGCTTGCGAGAGGCAAAGTTGTCTTTAGTGCATCGAGCCCATATCAAGCTGTGTAAACACTCATTTGAATTCTGAGTTTGTCCTGACGCACATCTACTAAGTAGTTTAGTGTCAGACAGCCTTTCATAAATTGGCAACAGATATTTCTCAAGCTTGTCACGGTTGAGCCATGTGTGTAACATCTTGTCATGAGGACCTGGGACCTGATGCTTAGCCAGGGCGGATTGAAAAAAACACCAAGATTGCTCTCCACTTGGGCACATCTCATGACGTGGACTTTTGTCTGTTGAAAAACAGTGATGCAGTGAAGCCATAACACCTTTCCTCATGGACTCTACACTTGTGTTGTTTTGTATAGCTCTATTGTAATAAATTGTCAGCCTACGGATAGCATTTTGTGTAAGCTGACCTTTACCGCGTCCTCCTAGGGTCACACCTTGCTTTCGGCAGTCAGCAACAACATTGCGGAGTGCTGTTCCAAGGTGTTTACTGACATGGTTGATCCACTCCTCTTTGTCTATCTGAATGTCATCCCCATATGGTTTGATCTTGGTAAGTTCCGCAAATGTTTTGGTGTCACCATCAGAAAGTATTGACATGTAGCGAAGTTTATGACGGGCCACAGACCATCGCCACAGCACCCTTGCAGCCTCCACCTCCATCATTCCAGCAGATCCTGTGAAATTATCACAGTTTAGAAGATGTTCTGCCTTCCATGCTGCAAATTCATCTGGTTTGTTCCTGGAAAGTGTCTTACCAGTGGTTTCACACACCTGGCAATATGTGGACATAACATGGGCATCTATGCAAAGTCCTGTAAGAACATCCACTGCACAGCCAACTCCAATGTGGGATGTGTGGCCTCTAGTCAGCCAAGTGCCATCAAAACTGACACTAACATCTAGCACATCATTGTCATGTAGAGTTATGCCTGACTGTTGTGCATGAGCCTGTCGAACATACTTTACAGTTTGAGAGAAAACAGTGTCCTCCAGATCTTCTATCTTTGAATATAATTTATTCGCTTTGCTGTGAGATGTTTTGTGATGAAGACCTTGCAGGTTCATGTTTTCACAAAAATTATTGAATGTTGTTGCACCCATCTCACAAACTAATGGTGAATATACTGACTGGCTGTTGACAGCAAAAGATCTATCCCCATCATTACTTCTTGCAGATAGGTATCTTCCACACACTACTTCTTCACAACAAGAGCAGTAAACCTCTGCATACACAGCTAATCCCTTGGCTTTCTTGCTGTCAGTTTTCAAAATAAGACTAGCATTTTTACAAACTGGACAACATAACATTTTGATTATTGCCTCAATTTCTGAACAATCAACTATTGCTCTTTGCTCCCGTTTTTGATATCCATTGTCACCAGAAGCATACTTGCTGCTAGTGGATGTCGTGTATTTATACGTATCTCTTTTAAATTGGCTTCGGCTAATAAAAGAATCACTTCCACAACATTGAGAAGAACACAATAGCACTGATTCATTCAGATTCACTGTCAAAACACTTGGATTTGGAAGAAGTGGCATGTGCACTTTAGCTGGGTCGCTTTCAGTAGTTTCAGAATTGTCTGTATCGTTTACGACGTTCTGATAGACTTTTTCCCGAGATATCGTTGCTTGGGTTTGAAAACCGTCAATTTCGCAACAATTTTCAATAAGTAGACAATTTGACACCCAGGGTGGGTTCAGTAAAATATGAATATTGCATTAAAATAACAGTTTTTAAACAAAAACAAGTACTGAATCTGATAGAAGACATGATAGGGTGTCTAAAAATGAACTATTCCAAAAATAGCAAAATTTACCAAAAATTGATGTTTTTACTGCCGCACATCGCCTTAAATGATATACAAAATAGTACAAGTATACAAATAAATTATTAATAATCTTTAAACTTGTGTTCTCATTAACTTTAGTAGGTCAAATCGCACGTTTTGTGTGTTGAAAAGTGTAGCGCAATCGATATGCGCGGTCGTCATGACCCGTGGGTTTCCAATTCACAAAGTCACATCTTCGCAGAAAATCTGTTTTTCAACCACAATTCGAGCAAGTTTAGCGATGAAACTTTGCTGATTCAGGGGCAATATTTTAAATGGCAATTAAAATTTACATTAAACAAACAAATCTATTGGATCCATAAATTCCGATACGCGATCATTTTCATTACGCTGCCTCTGTGGGATGCGCTCCCCGGCAGTCGGCAGCTCGCACATATCCATAGAGCACACTTTTTTCAAAAATTTCCAGTTTCTTAGCCCTATATAATATTTTAGTTTGTAATGTTTAATAGTTTGGTCTTCCTGGGTCCTAAAAACCCAGGATGATGTGTGTTATTGTCACGTGAGATTTGAATTAATGAGTGATGTTGAAAGAATGCATGGTCGTAACTAGCGAACTGGGAGACACGGTGAATCATGCCGGAATGACTCCATATATATCACTTCCGTTTTAATTTTGGGTAATGGCATGATGGAAGTGTTTATAACAGCTCCTATCACTTATAATATCAGTTATCAGATATGTTTTTGAACTAATTTCTTTTATCTTAAAAGTGAAACTTGTAAATAAAAGGTAGAAGCCAAATACTTTGCATTCTTGATAAAAATGTGAGCTGTGATGCTCTGCCAGCATGGCATTTGATTCTAGAATTTAGATCAACTTGCTTGTAACTTAGATCAATCTTGCTACTAGTATCAATAAGGTAATAAATAATGATGCAGAAACTGATGGCAAAGATAATGCACAGTGTTGAGTTCCAAAATAATTGTTCTTAATTGTAACATTCTGGCGAAGGGGTTTACGGCTTTCGCCGTAACTCCGTATATTCTCGTGAGTAACGCAGCTGCACCCGAACCGGCAGCGGTGCGAGCCGCGCTGGTAATTTACGGGGGTATGTGAGCTGGTCGCTTAGAAACAGTGGCAAACTACGGAGCATAATCTTGCCTAACATCAACAGCAGCTGAAAAATGCTGATGTTGACTGCAATGTCCTTGTAAGGGATATGCAACATAAAATAAAAAAAGATGAAGAAGATGGTCAGTCTAATAGTGAAAAAAAAAAATGATGAACAAGATCTCGATAGTTAAATAAGATGCTAATGGTTGTGCAAGGTTAATAATAATTGAGGTGATCATGGCAATAGAGGTGATGTTGATTATCATCAGAATATATCGATAATAAACATAACAAACAGTGTTGAAGTATACATGAAAGATAATGCGATACTGAAGGTAAACAAGATATTGATAATAATGGTAAATAGATGATGAGATTTAAATGATGAATCGAAAACTTAATGAAAACAAGGCTACATCATCAAGTGCCCTGCCAGCTGGCTTAGGCGTTCACGGCTCTCCACAGATCTCGGTCTTTGGTGTTCTGGATCAACTGTGCTGATGATATTCCTCCATGCCACCTTCTCAATCCATCCTCATCCAGCATCATTTCTCTTGGTCTGCCCCTGCCTCTCTTCCCCTCAGTCTTTTTAGTTGTCACGATGTTCTCCAATGTTTCTCTTCTCATCACATGACCAAAGAAAGCTGTTTGTCTCTTTCTTATTGTTGTATATAATGTTCTGGTTTCATTAGCCTCTTTCAGGCAATCATTAGTTATTCTGTCAGTCCAAGGAATTTGCAACATTCATCTCAAAAACAACATTTCTGTTGCTTCTAAGTTCTTCCTAATTTCTTCATTTACATTCCAAGATTCACTGGCATACAGCAAAACTGGTTCGATATAGCATTTCAGCACTCTCTTACATTCATTGATAATGACTTATTGCATAAAATACTCTTCATTTTCTGAAATGCTGCTTTTGCCCTATTCTGCTCTTAATCTATCTCTGTTGTACATCTTCCATCTGATGTTATAAACCCTGCCCTAGGTATATAAAATTATTCACTTGGTTAAGAATTTTTCCTTCTATTTCTATGTCAAACTCTGGTGTAATCATTTTCTTTGATATCACCATTGCTACTGTTTTCTTGATATTCAAGGAGAGTCCTTTCTTTGCACTCTGTTACTAAAATGTCCAACAATTGTTGTAAGTCTGTTGCATTATGCGCCACCAATACTGTGTCATCTGCATAGCGTATATTGTTTATATTATAACCTCCGATTAGTATCCCTGGCTTCTCTTTGATCTCTTTCATTATTACTTTGCTATTATAGAGAATTCTGCCTGTGACCGTCAACAGGCTACTAGGTGCAAAAGATTAATATCACTGAAAGTAGGAACTTGGAATGTTAGAACAATGAATGCAGATGGAAAATTAGAAAACATCAAAAAAGAAATGGAGAGAGAGAAGATTAACATATTAGGAATATCGGAAACGAGATGGAAAGGAGCAGGGATAAGGACAGGAGAGGATTGTAAGATTATTTACTCTGGGGGAGGAGAACAGCAAAGAGGTGTAGCCATTATATTAGATAAGCAAACATCAAATTCTGTCAAAGGATATCGGGCTGTGTCAGACAGAGTTCTATTAGTAAAATTAAACGGAAGACCTTTTAAAATAAATGTCATTCAAGTATATGCCCCAACAAGTGAATGCAGTGAAAAAAGTATAGAGGAATTTTATAATGACATGGAGTCTGCTTTGAAGAACTGTAAAAAATCAGAAATAAATATAATGGGTGATTTCAACGCAAAAATAGGAAAGCAAAGCGATGGATGCAGTGTAGGCAACCATGGTTTGGGAGAGAGAAATGAAAGAGGATACAGACTTGTAGAATGGGCAAAAGAACAAGAAATGGTTGTAGGAAACACCTGGTTTAAACAGCATCCTAGAAGATTATGGACATGGAGGAGTCCAGACAGCAGGATTAAAAACCAGATAGATTACATCCTGATTAGCAAAAGGTTTCGAAATGCATTAACCCTTTACAGGGCAGACGCTTGTCCGTTTTGTAGCCCTGAACGGGCAAGATTTTTTCAGGTTCTGTAAAAATTTCGGGTCGCGTTAGTAAAAACATCACAAACAAGGTGTTAGTCAACCGATTTTAGTTAAATAAACAACACAATGAAGGGAAAAGCATGCAGACTATGTTACTCACGTGATTGTTGCCGGTAATCCATATATGAACACAAATATTTACGAAATACGGCATGTTGTTTGTGATTTTCCGTCATCTATACGGCAATTTACAAACACATTTTCAGAATCATAATCACTTACTTTAAAGTCCGACTCACGACTGCTAATGCAAAGTAACGCTTTGCACTGATATCTAGCTCCGATTAATAATCAACTTCGTGCTCTTTAATGTCATTTAAATTGAACAGAGCGAAATCTCGGCTATCACTTGAAGAATCGCCGAAATCCATTTTGAAAAACAGCATAAACCTCCCGAAAACTATCAAAACAAGTCCGTAAAAGTCCGTTCAAAGTCATTGTAGCGCGTTTACAAATGGCGGCCACGTTGTCAAGCTATGGGTGAAAGTGAAAGTAGCCGACGGAAGTGTCGGAAAGCCGAGAGATCGCGTTTTTACAATGCATAATAGTATCGGCCGGAATCGGCCGTTACGCTCGTATTTAGAGACCGGCCGGTAAAGGACGCTACGCCTTGTAAAGGGTTAACAGTCGTAAAAACAGTTCCAAATGCAGACTGTTACAGTGATCACAGATTAATTATAGGCACATGGAGGGTAAAGTTAAAGAAAGTCAAGTATACAGCAGGAAACCCTAAATATGACTTGTGCAAATTGAAAACTGACAAAGAAATACAAGATAATTTTAACATAGAAGTAAAGAACAAATTTGATTTATTGTCTGATCTAGAGATCCTATTTCAAGATGTAGATGATCAATGGGAAATGCTGAAGAATTCAATCAGTTGTGCAGCAGAAAAAACTATTCCAAAAGTAAAGTAAGTGGGCCATAAGACATGGATGACTGAAGAAATTTTACAACTAATGGAAACAAGAAGTCAGAACAAAAATAATCCTGCCAAATATGAAGAAATTCACAGAAAAGTCAGAACCTTATGTAAGGAGGCAAAAGAAACATGGCTTGAGAAAAATTGCAGAGAAATTGAAGAACAACACAACAGTAAAAATGCGAAACTAATGCACAAAAGAATTCAGGAGCTTACTAATCAAAGAACAAGTACATCAACAGGGTGCCTAAAGACAAAAGATGGAAGAATCATAATAGAAAAAGATCAGATCTTATATGTATGGTCAGATTACGTGACAAACCTTTATGACGATAACAGAGACGAACAGTATGATGTTCAAAATAATAATGAAGGACCAGCAATTTTGAAGTTGGAGGTTCAGAATGCTCTTAACCATATGAAATCTGGCAAGACCCCCGGTTCAGACAGCGTCACAACAGAAATGATTAATGCTTTAGAAGAATATGGATAGATAAAGTTACCAGTTTACTTAATACAATATATGATACTGGAAATATACCTCAGGAGTTATGTAATTCTGTATTTATTGCAATCCCAAAGAAATCCGGAGCCTTGGAATGTGATCAACATCGAACAATTAGTATAATGAGTCACATCACGAAGATTTTGCTAAGAATTATCATGCAAAGAGTTAGGAGGAAAATACAACCTGAAATAGGAGAAGAACAATGTGGTTTTGTAAAAGGCAAGGGTACAGTAAATGCTGTGTATATACTGAGAACCGTAATCGAACGTTCTATAGAAGTAAACAAAGATCTACACCTTTGCTTTATTGACTACACAAAGGCTTTCGATAAAGTGAGACATGTCAACATGATAAGGATGCTTGAGGATCTACAGATTGATGGAAAAGACCTTAGACTTGTAAAAAACATATATTGGAAACAACACGCTGCCATAAGAGTTGATAATGAAGTAAGCCAATATCAGCCTATTAAGAGAGGTGTGAGACAGGGATGTGTAATGTCTCCAGATCTGTTTTCCCTGTACAGTGAAAGTATTTTCAGAAATATTGAAGATATGGAAGGAATCAACATTGGGGGACGATGCATCAATAACATTAGATATGCAGATGATACAGTCTTGATTGCAGACAATGAACAGGACCTGCAAAATTTAGTAGATGCGGTTGTTACACACAGTGAACAACTAGGGTTAGAATTAAATTGTAAAAAGACACAGATTATGGTCGTCACTAGGAAGAACGAAATACCACAATGTAATATACAAGTAAATGGGAATATTCTTCAACAAGTGAATAGGTACAATTATCTTGGAACAGTAATAACATCTGATGGGAGATGCCTTGAAGAGATTAGAACAAGAATCGCCATGGCAAAAGTAGCCTTTAGCAAGATGAAAAACATACTGACCAATAAAAAGATGTCAATTGAAACGAGAAAAAGAGTGTTGAGATGCTACATAGAACCTGTACTCTTATATGGATGTGAAGCTTGGACAATGAGCAGTCAGGCTGAAAAACATCTGATGGCTGTAGAAATGTGGTTTATGAGGAAAATGCAAAGAATACCATGGACAGCCAGAAAGACCAATGAACAAGTTCTTCAAGAAATAAATGAAGATCGTAAACTGATTAGAGACATGAGACGTAGACAGTCACAATTTTTTGGGCATGTAATGAGAAGAAATGATCTGGAGAAATTGGTGACAACTGGTAAGATCGAGGGGAACAGACCAAGGGGAAGACCTAGAAGCAAGTACCTGGATGGCTTGGCCTTGTGGCATGGTCGAGACAGAAACATGGAGCTGATCCACGACTCTGGTGATCGAGTGAGATGGCAGAACATGACCGCCCACGCTTACCGGCATGGCACATGATGGATGGATGAATTATAGGGAGAAGAGATCCTGTGACAAGACACACCCCTGTCATACTCCTAGCTTTATCTTTCACCTTAATAATGCACTAGGGCTTATTTTCAGGGGATATCTTATATATATACTAGCTGACCCTGCCCGGCTTCGCCCAGCCCCAGGCTTGGATCTGTCTGTCTGCCTACCTGTCCGTCCGTCCATCTGTCTCTCCCTCCATCCATCCCTCCATCCATCCCTCCATCCATCCCTCCATCCATCCCTCCCTCTCTATCTATCGAGTCAGACCTATCTATCTGTCTGTCTATCCGTCCATCCATCTGTCCATCCATCCATCCCTGTCTGTCTGATGACCCGGCCTGTCTGTCTGTTGATTCGGCCCGGCTGTCTGTCTATCTGCCTGCCTGCCTACCCATCCGTCCGTCCGTCTCTCCATCCGTCTATCCCTCCCTCTCTATCTATCGGGTCAGATCTATCTATTTATCTATCTATCAATCATCTATCTATCTATCTATCTATCTATCTATCTATCTATCTATCTATCCATCTTTGGCGTACATATAGCAAGGGGACTTAACTTAAGATATAGCAATGCTACTAAAAGTTATGTCCCTTGATATAACGTTTCTTACGTTAAGTCCCCTCGCTATATAAATTATAATGTAAATTACAAAATTAAATTTTATTACGTAAATAGCTGTTTGTAACCTAACAAACTATGACAGTTGGCTGCACAGGAATGAGAAGAAGTGTAGAAAATTTCATGTCAATGCGCCGTTCGCGAACGCATAAATAACATACATAGATACAGACATACATGCATTATATATATATATATATAATCTGTCTGCTTTTTGTCTGTCTGTCTGTCTGACCCGGCCCGGCTTCGCCCAGCTCCTGGTGGAGAGCATCTAATTTAATTCATATAAGTAGTCATATAAGCTCCCGTTCCCGACTGTCTGTCTGTCTGTCTCTCTGTCTGACCCGACCCGGCTTCACCCAGTCCCTGGTGGGGAGCATCTAATTTAATTCATATAAGTAGTCATATAAGCTCCCGATCCCGACTATCTTTCTGTCTGTCTGTCTGTCTGACCCGGCCCGGCTTCACCCAGTCCCTGATGGGGAGCATATCATTTAATTCATATAAGTAGTCATATAAGTTCCCGTTCCCGACTGTCTGTCTATCTGTCTCTGTCTGCCCGTCCGTCCGTCCCTCCGTCTATTCCACCCTCTCTATTGGGTCAGATCTATCTATCTATCTATCTATCTATCTATCTATCTATCTATCTATCTATCTACCTACCTACCTACCTACCTACCTACCTACCTACCTACCTATCTATCTATCTATCTATCTTTCTATCTATCTATCTATAGCCAGGGGACTTAACCTAAGATATAGCTATGCTACTAAAAGTTCTGTCCTTTTATATAAATTTTCTTATGTTAAGTCAGGTAATTACAAAATTAAATTTTAGTAAGTAAATAGCTGATTGTACAGTACCAAACTATGACAGTTGGCTGCACGGGAATGAAAAGAAAACATGTAGAAAATTTCATCTCAATCGGATGGACCTTATCGAACGCATCAAATACATCCCCACCCACATACATACATACTATTTTATATATATATATATATATATATATATATATATATATATATATATATATATATATATATATATATATATATATATATATATTTTTTTTTTTCAGATACAAAACTCTACATTTATTCAAAGTCATTTCATCTTCTTCTGGAACATCCTCATAACTCCAAATACTGAATACTGGTCTGAATTTCTTGCGACTTTATCCTGTAGAACCATTGATCCTAGTCTCTCATGTCCAGCAATAAATCCATCCATCCATCATGTGCCATATCGATAAGCATGGGTGGTCATGTTCTGCCATCTTACTCGATCACCAGAGTCGTGGATCAGCTTCGTGTTCCTGTTTTGACCATGCCATGTGGCCAAGCCATCCAGGTATTTACTTCTCGGTCTTCCCACTCATCTCTTCCCTTCGATCTTGCCAGTTGTCACCAAGTTCTCCAAGTCATTCTTCTCATAACATGCCTGTCATAACACTCCCTGGGGTTAGGGGAACCTGCTATCACACTGTAACAATGGGATGTCTTTAGCCCTGGGACATAGGTGGCCTCAGTCCACACAACCCCATCAGCCCTTAGATCACTATGTCCCTCACTATCAACCAAGGGACGTTACCCCTTTGAAACCTCATCCTGAATTCATGACACAACTCTGGTATCTAACTATGTTAACAATATGGTGTATTATACAAGATGAATGAGAATGATGATGATGATTCAGAGATAGGCCTCGCGGTATCTATGCGAGACAAGGCATGGCAAAGTTCGAATAGCCTTCAGGAGAAAGTGTTATCGTCATGGGCCTCAAGTATCGCACCATGTCGTAGGTCAGACACGCTCACCAAATATCAGGCCTCCCACCAGGTATAGGCTTCTCCCTTGGACAGGCTGGCTGGTGAGTCAACTCACTGGTACTACTTGGGACCTCCGGTGGATGACATCACTGAAGTCTGGACCACACTAGGATAGGGCACAATACTGTCTCTCGTGTGGCGGTGGAACTAGGAAATTTCTCTGGAAAAGTCTGTAAGTGTAAATGGCACTGCTGGTCTAGCGGAATGTGAGTCTTCCACTCACTGGTAGGAGCAGTCACAACTGTCTATGCGACCAGCGTCGATCATCTGACTCATAACACAGATATAACAGTGCAGATACATTCCTTGCTGAATAATAGCACTGTCACAAAAGTCAAAGCACATCACAGTTCCTTCCTCAATAGGAAGAACCCATGGTACCAGGCACTTGGCAGTGAAGACATCATAGCTAGCTGGCATGAGGCAGTCAGTCAGGTTCACAGCTGGGACAATAACAACCTCAAGATACTTGCCCAAGTGAAACAACGAACAAGGCAGTATGGTGCTGTCATGGCAAACAACCGGGTATATCAGACGTGGAGTGGGTGATGAGTTAGCTGGGCCCCATACTGTGACGTAACTCTCGGCGGTAAGTACCTCTCGCTGTAGTGGTGGGCTTACAAGCTGCTGACACTGGCACTTGCCATCGTCCGGATCACTGTACTCGTCACTTAATCGTCGCATGCTCTCATCAAGGTAGAACCTGGGGAGGATAACACTCAGTGAGAGCACATGAATCAGACTTACCAACAGCAGATACACTTAAAGTTCATTTACTCTGATGGGTAGACCCTTCCCGTAAGGGCCATACTCCTTCATTGGCTGCTCTAAAGGTCGAGGATAGACTGGACCTAGAACCAAAGCTGCAGCCGTCCACCTGCATCCTCTTTCCCAGACAAATGAAGGGCTGGGCCAAGGTTGGTGTCTGAGATATGGTGCTATGCTGAAACACTGCTATATAACATGTATGGTTAGTGAGTTAGTTGTACTTATAGACAGAAGGGCGCTGAAGGAGGGCCAATGGCAGTACTTCCTAAACCCACTTCCTGTTATCCGCCACAGCTGATGTTGTACCATGCCGTAGGTACCATCCATTAGGTCAATTTAAATATACAGGGTGATCCCCCTGTAGCAGAAATCCCCACCCCGTTCCCCCTCCCTGGTCCCAGGTCGGTGCATTTAGAACAGTGTCATGTTGCATATGAAAAATTCTGTCACAGCGGTCCCTTTCCCCATTGTCCCCCTCTCAGAAATCCACTATATATTAAGCTGGTATTCTGTCGAGGGATATTAATTAAAAGAGATGTGAGGAAAGCCAAGAAGAAAGCTAGTGGTCGCCCCACCATGTGACACGAAGTTCGACTCCCGGCACGACCTTGAAACGACCTGCGGTTTCGGCCGACCGGTTCAATCGATTTGTCCCACTTGCCTGAGTTCAACGATATCTCACTCGATATATCCGATGCGCCTCTTTAATCTACTTCCGGTATCGCTTCGGGTAACGGTTCGGCCACGCCGGACCTGCTGACGCTCAAGGTTATGAAGTCGGCCATGTGTGAACTCAAATTACAGGTCTAGTTTCCCTGACCCCCATTTGCCTGATCTACACTGGCTGTAAATAAGCCGCACACTGCTATCCTATGAAATATCTTTACCTTACAACACTGGTAAACACGAATGGTATTCTTTGCATTTTCCTCAGCACCACATTTCCACAGCCATCAGCTGTTTTTCAGCTTGCAAAAGACTACCTTCACAATGGCAATTCTTGTTCTAATCTCTTCAAAGCATCCCCCATCAGATGTTATGACCGATTCACTTGCCTAAGAATATGCCCATTTACTCGTATATCACATTGTGGCAATTTCCTTCTTCCCAGTGACAACCATAATCTGTGTATTTTTAACCCTTTTTGGACAGAACAACATTGGGCCAAGTTTAGCTTTCCCTCCGAAGAAGACGGAGTCATTTGTTTGGAGTACAGAAATGACTGAAGTGACAATTTTGTAGATTCCCAAAAAATATTAGAACCCTATATAGGTGTATAAAAGTATATATATATATATATATATTCTTAAAGAGTATATAGTAAAGTTATTTTCTGTGTATGACTGAAGTTATTTTGTTCATGTTTATGCAAATTTTGTGACCTCATTTGCATTTTGTGAAAAATAAAATATTTCATAACATATTTTTTGATAAAACATTTTAAAAAATGGTACTCACTAAGATTTTCTCACTGAATACCTACACCACTTCAGAATAATTTTAAATACTTATATTTAGAAAAACACAACCTTGAAGTCCCTTTTGACATTTGTAATAGGCGGGCTGTCATCTGGTGGTATGTATTGTGGTCTGGACATCTCCATGAATAGATATGGATCAACTCAATCCTCTTCATTCCCAATACACTTAAACCATGGGGACACGAGGTTGAAATCTTCATCGGCACTTTCAGTATCACTACAATCCTGAACTGTCAAAATCTCTAATATCAGAGCTAGTCAATGCTAGCACGTCTTCGGGTTCAAAGCTGGCCATTTAAAACATCAAAAATCCACTAACAACTGGGTTAATGCATTAAAAATCACAAATTAACGTCCGTTTGTTAGAAATGCATTCAGCAAGTGGCCATTTGCAAACTAGAATGGCTGGGGATTACAAGGAAGCATTTGATTGGTCTGTACTTTTAAAAGCAAACCAATCAAAGCAGTTCTTACAACGGGGCCGATATAATCGGCCAGTCGTCTTTCTGGCTTGTGACGTGTCGTGACATCATGGCCGAAATCCCGGCCCTTCCGTCCTAAGAGGGTTAACCCTTTACAGTGCAGACGCTTGTCCGTTTTTTAGCCCTGAACGGGCAAGATTTTTTCAAGTTCGGTAAAATTTCGGGTCGCATTAGTAAAAACATCACAAATAAGGTGTTAGTCAACCGATTTTAGTTAAATAAACAACACAATTAAGGGAAAAGCATGCAGAATATGTTACTCACGTGATTGTTGTCGGTAATCCATATATGAACACAGATATTTACGAAATACAGCATGTTGTTTGTGATTTTCCGTCATCTATACGGCAATTTACAAACACATTTTCAGAATCATAATCACTTTCTTTAAAGTCCGACTCAGACTGCTAATGCAAAGTAACGCTTTGCACTGATATCTAGCTCCGATTAATAGTCAACTTCGTGCCCTTTAATGTCACTTAAATTGAACCTAGCGAAATCTCGGCTATCACTTGAAGAATCGCCGAAATCCATTTTGAAAAACTAAGTGTAAAAACCCCGAAAACTATCAAAAAAGTCTGTAAAAGTCCGTTCAAATTCATAGTAGGCGTTTACAAATGGCGGCCACATTGTCAAGCTATCGGCGAAAGCGAAAGTAGCCGTCAGAAGTATCGTAACGCCGAGAAATTGCGTTTTTACAATGCATAATAGTATCGGACGAGATCGGCCGATTTGCTCATTAAAGGCATCGTACGGAAATGGACGTTGTGCCTTGTAAAGGGTTATTATTCAGTTCTAACCCTAGTTGTTCACTGTGCAACAACCGCAACTACTAAATTTTGCAGGTCCTGTTCATTGTCTGCAATCAAGACTGTATCATCTGCATAGAGAAATCGCGTTTTTACAATGCATAATAGTATCGGACGAGATCGGCCGGTTGTTGCACATTGACAAGACTGTATCATCTGCATATAATGAGCACGGCAAGGCACATAGAGCGCCCTGGTCATCCACTGCACCTGTATTCGTCTCCAATCGTCTCGACTTGTCTTGCCACTGGACTCAGATGGACTCAGGCGAGAGAGTGAGGTCAACGAATTGCGCAACTCTTCCTCACTTTAATCCAAGTCATCGCGCAAGTCATTCTTCATCCAACGTCACATATCACCTTCAAGCCCTGTGGCGATGGGCGAGCGGCAAAGCGGCAGGCGTGGGTACGCTGGCAGCCGTAGTCGCAGACCTGCACACAGGCGGCTCAGGCCATATGGTCGTCTTCTACTGACCGGAGCAGCAGTGGGATTCGGCAGCCCCCTGAGCGAATGAGCAGCCCTCTATAGGAACACACTGCTCACCTCCATAGCATGAGGAAGGGGCTAGAAAAGGTGCCCTAAACATTGTCTGCTTCATCACTACCTAACCAACTAGCCGCGGTTGGTGGGTACCCTAAACTGCGGTCGACATACAAAGAAAGATAAAATAAGCAAAGCTAAAAGAGTAAACCATATTCCCTTAACAATTGGAACTTGGAATGTACGCACCCTACTTGACAGAGACGGCGTGTCAGGTCCAGAGAGACGAACAGCACTGATTGGGAGAGAGCTGGGCAGATACAACATCGACATTGCAGCCTTGAGCGAGACACGACTTGCAGAAGAAGGCCAAATCTGTGAAATTGGTGCCGGCTACACATTTTTCTGGAGTGGAAGGAAAAGCGAGGAAAGACGCCAATCCGGTGTGGAATTTGCCATTAAGTCGGCCCTGGTCGGCAAATTAGCTGGATTTCCAAAGGCTGTAAACGACAAGCTCATGACCATGAAGTTGCCTCTGCTGAATGGAAGGAAGCACGCAACCATTGTGAGTGTCTACGCACCAACTATGACCAACGAAGATGATGTCAAGAATAAGTTCTATGAGGACCTGCACAATGTATTAACATCTGTTCCCAAAGGAGACAAACTTATACTCCTTGGGGATTTCAATGCCAGAGTAGGCACGGACACCACCTCTTGGAGTGGCATTATTGGAAAGCATGGAGTCGGAAATTGTAACACCAATGGACTCCGCCTCCTTCAGACATGTGCCGAACATGATCTCCTGATTACGAACACAATTTTCCGTCTCCCCATGAGAAATAGGACATCGTGGATGCACCCTCGCTCGAAACACTGGCACCTCATTGACTATGTAATCGTCAGGAGGAGTGACAGACAAGACGTTCGAGTGCCAAAATCCAAGTGTGGTGCCGAATGTTGGACAGACCATCGTCTCATTGTCTCGAAAATGAACATCCACATCAGGCCACCACGGCGTCCTCAAGGGGCAAAAATGCAAACAAAGCTAAATGTCACCCGCCTAAACAGCAAGAAAATGCAGCAGTCATTTGAAAATATGCTGGAAGACCGCCTCAAGCCCAATGCTGAAGCAAAACAGGATACAGAAACAGAATGGAGAGCCCTAAAGGACACGATTTACAACACTGCTATGGAAATCCTGGGTCCAGCCCCCCGAAAGCATAAAGACTGGTTTGATGAAAATTCCGAAGACATCAACCAATTGCTGGCCGAGAAACATCTTCTCCTCAAGGCACATTTGAATGACCCAAAGTCAACATCAAAAAAAGATGCTTTCAAGAACATTCAGAGAGTAGTGCAGCAGAAACTTCGGCACATGCGGGACTCCTGGCTGAGCAGCAAAGCTGATGAAATTCAGGGCTTTGCTGACAGACACGATATGAAAAACTTCTACGACTCACTGAAAGCGGTCTATGGTCCTTCATCACCAGGCATAGTTCCCCTCCTCAGTGCAGACGGGGGAACATTGGTCATCGATAAGAAAGAAATCCTCCAACGCTGGGCAGAGCATTTCAGCAAAATCTTAAATGCAACTTCCTTCTTCGATGATGAAACCATCAATTGCCTTCCTCAAGTTCCCACCAATGAGACTCTTGATGACCTGCCAACCATAGTGGAAATAAACAAAGCCATCCAGCAACTCTCCAGCGGCAAGGCACCTGGTCCTGACTCCATCCCAGCAGAGATATACAAGGCAGGTGGGCCGGTCCTAACAGAGCAGCTTCACCGAGTCTTCACAAACATATGGATGAACGAGACCATGCCACAAGATTTTAAGGACGCGTCAATAGTCCACCTTTACAAACGTAAAGGAAACCGCCAATCCTGTGACAACCACCGAGGCATCTCCTTGCTTTCAATTGCAGGGAAGATACTCGCCAGAATTCTTCTCAATCGCCTCACAGCCCATCTCGATCAAGGTCTTCTTCCTGAGAGTCAATGTGGCTTCAGAAAAGAACGTGGAACTGTTGACATGATTTTCGCTGCAAGGCAGCTGCAAGAGAAATGTCAGGAACAGAACTGCGAAATGTTCTCCACTTTCATTGACCTTACCAAGGCTTTTGATACAGTCAGCAGAGAAGGACTGTGGAAGATTATGGCAAAATATGGCTGTCCACGAAAGTTTGTCCAAATAGTGCGGCTATTTCATGACGGCATGCAGGCAAGAGTACAGGAAAATGGTGAGCTGTCTGAACCCTTTCCTGTCACCAATGGAGTGAAGCAAGGATGTGTCCTGGCACCAACACTGTTCAGCCTCATGTTTTCAGCCATGTTGATGAATGCCTTCGAGAACGACGACATTGGAATAGACATCAACTACCGTATGGATGGAAAGTTATTCAATCTCAGAAGGCTGAAAGCTAAAACCAAAATTAACAGTGGCACCGTCAGAGAGCTCCTGTTTGCTGATGATTGCGCTCTATACGCCAACTCAGAGGCGGACATGCAACATAATGTTTCAGCTTTCTCACATGCCTGTGCCAACTTTGGGCTCAATATCAACTTGGAGAAGACTGTAGTTATGTACCAGCCAGCTCCAGGGAATAATCACACTGTGCCGAATATCAAAGTGAATGATCATAGACTAAGTGTTGTGGACAAATTTACCTATCTTGGCAGCACTGTGTCACAAGCTGCCACAATCGATGACGAAGTGAATGCAAGAATCTCCAAGGCCAGTGCAGCCTTTGGCAGACTGTACAAGAATGTATGGGACAGAACTGGAATAAGCCTGCAAACAAAGCTAAAAGTCTACAAAGCAGTTGTATTATCCACACTGCTATATGCTTGTGAAACCTGGACTGTTTATCAGCGACACGCTAGGAAATTAAACCACTTCCACACAGTCTGCATAAGGAAGCTACT
Source organism: Cepaea nemoralis (assembly GCA_014155875.1). Lineage (NCBI taxonomy): Eukaryota > Metazoa > Mollusca > Gastropoda > Stylommatophora > Helicidae > Cepaea > Cepaea nemoralis. The sequence goes on along the minus strand of JACEFZ010027891.1, from coordinate 13,142 downwards.
GAAGATTAAATGGCAAGACAAGATTCCAGACACTGAAGTCCTAGAAAGAGCATCCATACCCAGTATCCACACTCTACTGATGAAGAATCAGATTCGCTGGGCTGGTCACTTGACTCGCATGCCAGATCACAGGCTCCCTAAAGTATTTTTTACAGCGAACTGCGTTGTGGTAAACGCTCCCAAGGTGGCCAGAGGAAACGTTTTAAAGACACTCTGAAAATTTCACTGAATGCTTTTGGAATTCATCATGACACCTGGGAGGCTGCAGCCAGAGACCGAAATTCGTGGCGTGCATCATTGCGCAAAGGTGCAGTTATATGTGAGGCAACCAGGACTGCAAGAGCTGTGAAGAAAAGGCAGGACAGAAAAATCACTGCAGGAAATCCTCCTCCAGAGACGTCAAGCATTCTTTGTCCACATTGTCAAAGAACATTTCGAGCCAAAATAGGCCTTATCAGCCATCTTAGAACCCACGGCTCCACACCTTCAACCCCACTGGATGAAATGAATGGTCATCATCATTCTTGATGGACAAACAACAACATCATCTGCATATCTAATGTTATTGATGTATCGTCCCCCAATGTTAATTCCTTCCATATCTTCTATATTTCTGAAAATATTTTCACTGTACAGGGAAAAAAGACCTGGAGACATTACACATCCCTGTCTCACACCTCTTTTAATAGGCTGATATTGACCTACATCGTTATCAATTCTGATGGCAGCCTGTTGTTTCCAGTATATGTTTTTTACAAGTCAAAGGTCTTTTCCATTAATTTGTAGATCTTCAAGCATCCTTATCATGTCAACATGTCTCAATTTATCGAAAGCCTTTGTGTAGTCAATAAAGCAAAGATCTAGATCTTTGTTTACTTCTATAGAACGTTAAATTACTGTTCTCAGTATATACAGCTAGTTTAGTTTAGTTTAGTCGATGGATCAACATCACAGCACACAGGTTCAACCCATAAGTGCTCCGTTCTCCTCCTATCTCTAACCTGAGTCTGGAGAAACTTAGCTCAGTGCACGAACTCCGCAGCACCGACAAGGATCCTGAAATACTTAGGGTAGATTCTTAACTCGAAATTTTGCCTGGGCAGCACCGTTACGCTACTCTTTTTCGATTTCCAACTGCCAAGGGATTTTTTACGTGCTCAACAATACACACAGGCGTCTGATCTCACTACCTAGAGACCAGGGGAAATTTTATTACCAGAAGTCCACGAGAAAAAATCCTGGTCATCACCGGGGCTTGAACCCGGGATCTCTTGCACTCGAGGCGGACACCATACCTCGAGACCACGTAGCCCCCTAGTAGTATATACAGCAATAAAGCTTTCCTTAAATGAGCATTTCTTGTCCATGTAGCCTACTCGTAGTGCATTCATAACTTTATTTCACATGAGTGACGTATTGAATTATAAACCACATCCATTCTTATCCGACTGGCCATTCAGCAACAAGTCTCTCATTCTAGTTGATGATCTTAACTAGGGCTTATTTTAGGGGTAGGTCTTATATTAAAATGTGGACACCATACCTCGAGACCACACAGCCCCCTACTAGTATATACAGCAATAAAGCTTTCCTTAAATGAGCATTTCTTGTCCATGTAGCCTACTCGTAGTGCATTCGTAACTTTATTTCACATGAGTGACATATTGAATTACAAACCACATCCATTCTTATCCGACTGACCATTCAGCAACAAGTCTCTCATTCTAGCTGATGATCTTAACTAGGGCTTATTTTAGGGGTAGATCTTATATTAAAAGCATCCTGAAAAATCATGTTAGGGCTTATTTTAGAGGTAGGTCTTATTTTCGGGGAAACACAGTATTATGCTGACAATTATGACAAAGAAATGATACAAATAATAGTGGAAAATAATGAAACAGAATTATAGCAGTTGCATAACAAAACTGAAGGAAAAAGAGAATGCGGCTAGTTGTGAATATGAAGAAGATTATGGTAAAATAAATTGTGGAAAATGTGATGACGATAAAGGAAATTGTGATAAAAGTAGAGTCAACTACCAGTCAACAAAATGCTGATGAAAACAGCCTTGGGTTGAAAGATTAAATGTTTCTGAAGGTAAAAAGGTAACAATGAGATTTAAGATGATTAATTACAGTTAATAATGATGAAAAAGTTAACAATGACCACAAAGCTGATGCTGATGAACAAAGTAATGAATGATGAAGAAGGTAGTACTGATCAAGTTGCATAAAACTGATAACAATGGCACAGATGTCATGATTAACAATGTTATGATTTTGGTGTGTTTTTTTTAGGGGGGGGGGGGGGGTGATAATGATGGGAAAAGATGATAAATAAAATAATAATGGTGAAGTCTGTTTATTTTATTAAGAAAAACTAGCTGACCCGGCCCGGCTTCGCCCAGGCCCTGGCGGGGATCTGTCTAATGTTTGCCTGCTTGTCTGTCTGACCCCGGCCCGGCTTCGCGCAGCTCCTGGTGGGGAGTATCTCATTTAATTCATATAAGTAGTCATATAAGATCCCATTCCCGTTCCCGAATATCTGTCTGTCTGTCTGTCTGACCTGGCCCGGCTTCACCCAGTCCCTGGTGGGGAGCATCTCATTTAATTCATATAAGTAGTCATATAAGTTCCTGTTCCCGACTGTCTGTCTGTCTGTCTGTCTGTCTGACCCGGCTTCGCCCAGCCCCTTATGTGGAGCATCTAATTTAATTCATATAAGTAGTCATATAAGTTCCCGTTCCTGACTGTCTGTCTGTCTGTCTGACCCGGCCCGGCTTCGCCCAGTCCCTGGAGGGGATCGATCTATCTATCTATAGCCAGGGGACATAACTTAAGATATAGCAATGCTACTAAAAGTTATGTCCCTTGTTTTATTTTTTCTTATGTTGAGTCATGTAATTACAAAATTAAATTTTAGTAAGTAAATAGATGATTGTACACAAAGAAACTATTACATTTTGTTGCACAGGAATGAAAAGAAAACATGTAGAAAATTTCATCTCAATCGGATGGACCGTTCGCGAACACATAAAGAACGGACATACATACATACATACATACACACACACACACACATACATACATTGTGTTTTATAGATATAGATAAATGCTACTGTTGATGATGACAAATTATAATAATTACTAGGTGGTAATTAAGATATGTTTAAAAATGATAATTAATTTTAAAAAACGGTGATGGTGTCATAAAAATCATGAATGAAATAACATTGCAATGTTAAAGTTCAACTTCTGGTTTGCTGATGGCAAGGCAGTTGGTTTAACCCCTACACATGCATCATGTTGGATTAAACATTGACATCTCATTTAGAAAGCAGTGGCAAACTACTGATCGTACAATTGCCTAGAAAATCAACCTGGGGTTGATTGCAACATCCTGCAAAGGAAATGCAACATTTAAAAAAAGTGGTAATTTGAAGTATAACAATCAGATGATGTTGGTGATTCTGAACATAGAAATCCTAGCCACAAAAACATCTATAGTATGCATGGTTCTGCTGCACACACATTGATTCCTTGCTCATGCTATTGATTTGTGTACAGAGCTGAGGGCCTCCAACTGTAATCTATGCCGCTATGAATCTGAGCAGTTATGGAGGGATTAATGCACAGTGAAGGTCATCACCATCTTGTCTCTTGCCAAATAGCTTAGACATTCATGTCTCTTGTCAGATCTCGATCATTAGGGTGTTCTAGATCAGTCCTATTAATGATATCTATTCATTTCACCATCTTAGACTATCCAGTATCATTTCTTTCAGCTGCCTCTTCTGGAGCTGATCATTCCTGTCATTCACTGCTTTTCTTCTTATTTTATCAGATAGCGGTGGGAACGATTAGTAGTATGACTCTTTGCTGGCTGTTGAACAAGGGGACGGAGCACGTATGGGAATATCCTGAGTGCAGTGATGTCGGTTCTTAACTCAACTCAACTCTTCTTATTTTATGATCAAAGAACAAAGTTGTTCTCTATTTCTTATTGTTGGATATAATGTTCAACTTTCATTAGCCTCTTCCAGATAAACATTGTTAGTTAACTCTAACATTCAGTCTCTGCAGTCTCCAAGCGCTCTCTAATGTGAAAAATGAAGACATAAACAATAGGATGCACAATTTATTGCCTGAAGTATTTTGCTTCCTAATTCCTAATTTGTTCATTACAATGAAGGTGATTCTGTATAAATCAAACACTTCTTTCCACTGACTATGGTAGCAACTACGCTAGCATTGTTGATAGAGCTTGCCATTGAAGCTGCCCATGTTGAAGAGGAATGTTTCCCCCCGTAGCATAAAACATATGGTGTCAGATGATCTCAGCATGATCAAAATGGATACCAGGCATTTCTCTGGAAAAAAATAAAGTAATACAACAGAGGTTTGGTCACCCTCCACTTATATTTATTCTAGCAAATTTGGCGTTCTGTCAGTATCTGCCATATGATTATTGTGACTGGAAAATGTTTATCTATCTTCTTTTTTTCCCCTCCACTTTTAGGGCAGTAACATTGATTCATATTTCCTTAAATGGCTGATAGAGCAGCGGTACAGATGGCAGGAAAAGCTGATGGACTTCCAGGTCAGCATGCTTTTGGGAGTTTCATACACAATGCAAACAGATTAGATCCCATGCATGGTCAAAGCTCTTCATTCTACAGCCAAATGCAGAATGAGTTCCAGCCTCCACACCCTGTCAATCAGTCAGCAGGGATGCAGAATGGATATGGTGTCTCAAATAACTATCATCCTAGGATATCAGATATGCAAAGGCCTGGGAATTTTGTGTATCAGAATAGGCTACTTTATCATTCAAACAATATTCACACTCAGAATTCATTACAAGCAGTGTATTCCTCGATGCCCCAGCCAGCCCAGGGTTTGCCTTCACAGGGAACATTGAATCCAGCAAATGCATTTCATCATCAGAGATCCCAGTTTACTATGAGGCCATCACAGTTGCAGAATTCTATTTTATCACAAGGAAACTTTCCTCAGACAGTGCAGATTTCTCAAGAATATGGTCAACAAAATCAACAGATCCTGGCTTTGCACAATCAGTTTCAGCCTTCAGCTCCTTCAGAACACAGTAGGATGCATATGGGAACATCTGTGCAGACCTTGTTAGCAGCAAATACACAGCAGCAGTATACTTCATCACATGCTAATGCTCACACAATACCTATAGGAGGATCTGGGCACACCGTACCAGGATATCCACAGCAGCAGTACAGCTTGTCAAATAATGTTTCAAATGCCCACACAGTTCCTTCAGAGCTGACTAATATACATGCACAAAGACCTCCAGAGATGTTTTTACCAGGAAATCAACAGCAGTGCGGTTCTTCCAATACTAGTTCAGGTGCTCATCCAGTTCCTTCAGAACATAGTAGTATTATACAAGTGCAAAGACCTCTACAGACATTCTTGCCCGATAATCCACAACAGCAGTACAATTTTTCAAATAATAGTATACACGCACAAAGACCTCAACATACTTTTTTACCAGGAAATCAACATCAACAGTGCAATTCATCCAATACTAGTTCAGTTGCTCATCCAGTTAATTCAGACCACAGTAATACTTTTATACAAGCACAAAGACCTCTGCAGACCTTTTTACCTGTTAATCCACAGCAACAATACAATTCATCGAATATGATTTCAGATGCTCATTTGATTCCATGTTCACAAAGGGATAATTCACCCATAGGCAGCATACACTCACCAAAAGTTGGTATTAGCTGCCCGAGTTATAGTGTTTCAGTTGCATCACATGCTAACTTGTACTCAACTGGAAATGCGTTTAAAGACAACACTAAAACAACCAGCATTAATTACCACAAATCAAGTATTGCTCCTTCATCTGCCACAGTGCATATAACTACTATGCCCTTGCAACAACAGGAGAGGCAAAACCAAAGCATTGACATATCAAATGAGTTTGGGCTCGTTCGTAAACCTGACTCAGCAGTTTCTTATGGGATGTCCTGCAGTCCACAAGGTCATGGCAGTCCAGTGAATCCTGCTGTAGGCTACTTACCTTCACCTAGGCAGAACAATCAAGCAGCAGTTCAGCAACCTTACTTAAATAACTCTCACAGTTTACGTGGCATGACAAGCTCACATCAGCCTGTTGAAGTTTCATTACCTAAACCTAGTTTTCACAGCGAATCAAATAATTTGGTTACAGCAGTTTTTCAGCAAAAGAGAGGTGAAAAAGATGTAGATGTTAACTGCGGCAATTCTGATTCACATCCATTAGCCTCTGTAAATGAATACAACTTGAATCAGGGTGGAGAAAGTGAATTTAGGGCAGCATATGGACACTGCAGCATGAAAACAATAGAGCCGAGCACAAATAACAGTGTACAATTACCCAAATGGTACAGATATCCAGAAACACTGGCAGCACCTTCATTTCAGTCAGATATAGAAGCAATGCAGGCAGATATAATCAATCACACAACTAGTTGTGAAGCATCATCTAGTGTCAGCACGACTGACCCAGCAGAATCCAGAATTACAAGCAAGAAGCCATCATCAAATGCATATGAAGAAGTTCAGATTAATTCATCAGGTGTTGCTGACACAGATATCAGTTTGTCTGGGAAAGGAAGTTCACCTGAATTTGGTTATCAAGTTATTAATAGCAACATTAGATCAGAAGAAATGGCCGTAGCAATAAAACAAGAACCGCAAGACCATCTTAGTGTTCCTGAAGCTAACTTATCAGTTGGAAGAGCCAACATCCCCAGCATCAGTGATGTATCACCATCAGGTGTTAGGAGCATATCAGTCCTTAATGGTGGCGATAATTGCTCGACAGTAACTGAAGATCCTGATACTAACAATACATCAGTTACAACAAACAGCCGCTGTTCACCACTGACAGAATCCATTTCTCATGCAATTTGTGGAAGTTTGTTTTCAAATGATAACATTTCAGCAGGCCATGAAAATACAGATGCTGCTGATCTTCAGACAACTGAAGGCAGAGTAGACATACTCCAGTTACCAGAAGTGGACACTAATCAAAAGTTAACCAAATGCATCCAGTCTAGTAAATCTTCATCTGTTTCACCAGCTGCTTCTTCAGGCATTAACCATTTGAATACATTGGCTAATCCCGATATGAGCCCACATGTTCACACGTATGCTACCAATTTTCAGTCAGTACCCAGTCTAATAGTAGATTCTGATTTATTAATTTTGTCAGGCATGAACATTCCAGAAAACGTAAGTGCAGCTGGACTGTTGAATCAACATTCTGTCCAAATTAGCACAAACTGTGTCAACATAAATGATATACTCTCAGAGACAAACACAGGATTATTGGCAAAGCCCAAGCATGGTATTGTTCAGGGTCAAAAGCACTTAGATGAGAACAAGTTAAACCAGAAATCCAATGAGAGCAGGCTGGCTGAACTGCCAGATCGTCTCCAAAACAGAAGACATACAAGTCCATGCCCTGTGAAAAATGCTGATGAAACATGTAAATCCAGTGCTCTCAGATCTATCCTTAGGCAGAGTTTGGATTCCAGTACTTCAGGCCACACATCAAGACAGAGCAAGTTACATAGCAGAATGCAACATATTGATGCCCAAATTGTGAGTGGTCAGAGGCAGTGTATAAGTCCAAACTTTACTGAATCAAAATCGACAAGGAAACCCAAATGCTGTGGCCAGAAAGAGTCTAGCTCTAGTGGGAATTATTTATCAGCAAAAGAAAAGGTTCTTAAATCATGGAAGGAAGGGCACATTGTCAAAAGTAATCAAACTCGCAAAAAGATTCAAAGAAATAAAAATGCAGAAATTGAAAGGATAACGATAACAAATCATTCTACACAGACAACCAAAAGTCCTGACCTGAAGGCAGCAGCAAGAAGTGATTCCGTTGTGAAGAAAACAAACACTGATAATAAGATTAATAAATCAAAAAACAAGGTTGCAACAGGTAAACCTGTGTCAACTCAAGTGAAAAAGTCAAGAAGTTCAACAAAACAGAAGTCAGCCAGTTCCATCTGTTATGTTATAATTCATGGATACAAGTTAATTTGTTTGAAATCCAAAACTGAGGACTTAATTCTTCTTTGTGAGTTCCAGTGTACATGTTTTCCTGACAAGACACTAGAAAGTTTGAATAATTGCATTGACAAGATTTTGAAAGTAAAGAAAAAAATTTTGGTGCATCCAGAGAAAGCAACGATTTTAAAGGTTTTAAAGAAATATGGTTATGACACAGACAATTCAATATACACAATCTCTGTTAAGGATGGCACAAAGATTTATCATCATTTAAACAACATAAAGACATGTACATCTATCATGTGTGTGGTTGAGGTACCGGCTGCTGTGAGTTATGTTGATTTAACCATGAAAAACAGCACATTGAAAATAAATACTGCAGAACATATGTTGGAAGGAAATAGTGCTAGTAAATTGCCTACTATTGACTCAGTGAAAAGTCCACAAGTTTCTGCTGCTGAAACCTGGCAAAGCAGTATAGACAGTCCTACCAGGCAATGCTCATATGATTATTTGAACACCAGACTTTGTATAGAAATGTCCAGAGACATGTCTGACAGTGATGAAACCTTGGCTTATGGTGAGGGTAGCAGGAGCTTTGGTAACCCGAATGAGATTGAATCTGTTGAGAATTCGTTAGTAATCCGCTGGTTACCTGGTACACTAAAGATTGGAGGTTTTCATAACACACATTTTGGAAACATAAGATCATATACACATGAAGGAGAAAATTTTCTAGCAGTTGATGACTTATGTAGAATATTTTCTGTCACTGAATTCTTTGAACGTGTACGGAAAGAAAATATTACCCTTTATTCATGTTGTCAAGAGATTAAACAATTTCTGGATAAACTGGATTCAAATTTGCCAGCTGTTAAATCACAGTATCAAAGCCTTGTCAAAGAGGAGAACATTGGTGTTCATAAAATATATAATGTCTGTCATAACTTAAGTCAAGATAGAAGCTCAGTTCCTAAGAGGCCATTGTGTACCCAGGGTGATTGCAATGAAGATAGTATTTCTCACAAACACCCTCGATTAGAAGGTGAGGCATTGCTTACTGACTCACAAAATCCCATAACATTGATGTTGGGACCATTATTGGTGAAACAGGAAGACAACTGTCAGTCAGTTCTTTCACCACTAGGAACACACATTCCTTGTGAGTCATGGCCCGATAGTAATCTTGAGAGAACTGAGGCAACAGGGATAAGAACTAAGGCTGCTCAGATTCAGAATCCAGCAGGAGAAAGTAGCCAAGTTCCTGCTGTCTCCAAATCTATTTCTAGCAGGTCGACTCCCTGCCTGGATACGGAAAATGTCCTCACATCTTCTGGTGATCATCATCTTGTTGAAAAGTATGTAAATAATTCTAAGAAACTTGTCCAACAATCAGACACTGAGCTGCTTCATATAACATACATGCCCATTGACATCACAGGTCCAGTGGACACTGATTCTTGTTGCAGGAATACAGACACAATATTTGACCACTCTGTTATTAGACAACATGATTTAATAAGTCCTAATTCTGACAGGTCAGCATTTTCCCCAGCTGAACAATCTCTCTTAATTTTTGATAATAGTGGTAATCCAGATGCATTACAAACCAGTAGTGGCCAGCTAACATTGAATCAGGACAGTGCTGTGGATGTACACAGAAATGAGGATGGCAGTCCAGATTATGAAGTTATTGTTCTTCCTCGTAAGCAAAGTGACAGCGTTAATGACAACAATACTTTTAGTACCCATACTACTGTGAAATCTAAAAGTGACGCACACAGAGAAGATATTAGTGATGGTATAATTTGTGATACATATATAGCTGACAAAGTTTCAAACAGAGATAACACTGCTGGTGTTCTTGCATGTGGAGAGTTATCACCAGAAGATAAAGTGGTGCATCAGAGCACACATCTGTTGGCTGGTTGGGCTCCAGATGAGTGTGTAGGACCAGCCTATTTGTTGCCATCCTCTGTAGAATGTATGAGGTTTCAGAGGTGTGTTGATGATATGGATATTATCACCTGCAGCAACACCAATATGTTAGGTGAGTATGTACTAACTGTTCATTTATTCATAGTCACAATATTTGTTTTCATTTGCAGCCACAAATTATATATAAGTGGGTGCAGTATTAGATGTTCAGTTTGTTTTTAGCTTGGGGTTATTGCTTAAACTTCTGGTGTGCTGATGGTGAGATAGGGGGTTCATTCCCCACACCAGCATTAAGCTGGACTTAAGGTGATGCTAACCCTAAAAAATTAAATTCTGTAATACTTAATTTCTATGTTCTGTTATGGTATAGGGTTTGATACTGAAGAGTGCTGATCGATAAAATATTGTCAAATTGACTTTGCACTTAACGGTTGCTATGGAAACCAAGATAAACAGCGGCCATATTGAGTTTCTTAATGTACCTCTAAAACATTAATTTTTTAATGTACAGGCTAAATTCTTTGTTTTATGTGTAAATAAATAGACCCTTTACAAGTCTCTCTTTGCATTTTTTTCTCATAATTTGAAAATATTTACGACATTTGTCATGACAATTTTTTTTTTTGTTTACTGCTGCACAAAAACTAAAACTTAATTTTCAAGATTGCTTTACTCACAATGTAAGTGATATAATGAAGAATATCTGTGCACAGATATTCATTAAAATCTAACGAATAGTTTAAAAAAAAAATTGTACCTATGTATAAAAAACTTGTGAAATGAGAAAACGGGGAAAAACGAATTATTTTTTTGTTTTTTTATTACTAATACACACTTTTACACAGAAAAACAGTTTAAAACTGTACCTGACAGTTACAATAGTCCTGCTGCATAAGCAGGACCTCCCTCCAGGGCATGCAGCTCACCTTGTCTCTTCAGTTTGGCCGCTCGTACAGTGTCACGTCTTTTAGTTTGTTTGTCCTTCTTGTACTTCAGACTATTTCTAATTAGCTTCTGCATCCTAGATGTTTCTAGCCCCTCTGCTGTGTGTCCACCGTGACGAGGTAGAGGGGCTTGTGCGTCCCAATGACCCCAAGAGCTATGCCGACGGTAGCACAGCTACTGGTAGGGCCACCCATGTCGGACAGGTCAAGGGAGAGGGACCAGACGAAGAGACACACAAACCTGCTGCCTTGTAGGTAGACTGGGGACAGTCAAAGGCTAGGGAAAGCACCCCAAATACATGCTTGTCGAAATCGGATGTACTGAGCCACAGGCTTGACAAAGCAGTGCAACGTGAAACCTGCTGCCTTGTAGGTAGACTGGGGACAGTCAAAGGCTAGGGAAAGCATCCCGAATAAATGCTTGTCGAAATCGGATGTACTGAGCCACAGGCTTGACAAAGCAGTGCAACGTAACTTAATTCATGATGTCACAAATCAAAATTAATCGATATGGTGCTAATCCCGTGAAGTCCCATCAGGCGGTGATAGTGCCGGGCCCCCTGCCTCGAGGGGGTCCACCCATGACTACTGGTGGTCACCTTCCCCTGTGCTGTGGAGTCAAGGCACAGAGGAGTAGGTTAAGAGCTATTGACCAAATACCCCGGACACTCAACATACTACAGTGGAATGCCGAAGGAGTTTACAAGAAGAAAGACTCCCTAACACAGCGTCTTCATAAAGATAGAATAGATGTGGCATGCATTCAAGAGACACACCTCAACGCCAATCACAAATTCTCAGTCAGAGGATATCAGGCCACACGTTTCGACCGCGAAGGACACAAAGGAGGAGTTCTAATACTTACACGAAATACAATACCTTGCAGCGAAGTATCTGTGATCTCTAACAACCAAACGGAAATTATAGGTGTTGATATAATGATAAAGGACGTGAAAATAAGAATCTACAATCTGTATAGCCCAGCAGATAAGGACCTTACACTCTCAAACATGAAAATAACTGACACAAACTGCATTATTGTCGGAGACTTTAATAGCCGTTCAGAAAGATGGGGATACCCAGATACTGACAAAAGAGGAGATGAATTGGAGGACTGGGAAATAGACTCAAATCTCCATCTACTCAACAAAGCGGATGACACACCGAGCTTCTACTCCAGAAGATGGCTTACCACTTCTACTCCAGACTTAGCTTTCTGCACAGGAGACATCCTCCACAAAATCGATCGCCATGTGCTGGACCAATTAGCAGGTAGTGACCACAGACCAATCAAGCTTGAAATGAATATGGAGTATGTTCCACAGGAGCAAAAGCCCTTGCCCCGCTGGAATTACAAACGAGCAGATTGGGACAGATTTGCCATACTAACAGACAAATATTGTGAAAACATAAATACACGATATGGCAACATAAAGCAAATGGTGGAAAGTCTAAACAGAGCGATAATACAGGCAGCCACTGAGTCCATTCCAAGAGGAGCGAGGAAAAATTACAAACCATACTGGACTGAAGAACTACAAAGTTTGGAGGACAAAGTTGAAGATGCCAGGAAGACAGCAGAGAGAGAACAAACAATTGAAGCAAACATCTCTCTCAAAGCCATCTCAGCAAAATATAAAAGAACAGTAAATCAAACAACAAGAGATTGTTGGAGGGAAAAAACAGAAAACCTGAATTTTGACAGGGATGGAAACAAACTATGGAAACTAGTGAAAGCCATGAACAATGAAGGACCTAGAAACAAACAAATAACAATTAAACAAGGAAATGCCTTGCTTACAGGCAAAAAGGCTGCAAATGCACTAATGGAACACTATGCAAATGCAAACCACATTGATATTACAACCGAACAGAAGAAAGCAATCAAAGACAAACAGATACATCATAGAAATACAGAGACAGCAGCAGAATATATGATGGCAAATCTAACAATGGAAGAAATGGAACAGGCAATGAATACCCTAAAAAAGAAGAAATCACCAGGAAAGGATGGAATCACAAATGAAATGCTAATAGGACTAGGCACCAAGGCAAAGAAGAAACTACTAGCAGTCCTAAATAACAGCTGGAAGAGAGGAATAGTCCCACAGGCATGGAAGGAAGCTATACTAATACCAGTCCCAAAGAAAAGGGAAAAAACCTGGAAGAACAAATGGCTATCGACCTATCAGTTCTTTCTTTTTAAGCCCCTGGG